>CM056393.1:10112534-10165713 GCA_029718625.1 Synaphobranchus kaupii
TTCATAGCTGGTCTGTGGCTGGTCAAAACTGCTTAAACTGGTAGTTTGAGCTGGTGGCCAAAGTGGTGGATTAGCTGACTATAGAGGTCAGCTAGTGAACTGTTGGTCGACCAATTAAAACCAGCTAGAAGTGTCGAAAACAGCTTAAACCAGCTTTCCCTGCTGAAAAAAACCATTACAAACTATTAGAGAATTTCTAATGTTTTTTAATGGTGCTTAGTGGCCTCTACTGGGCCCAGTTGTTCAGAAGTAATCCGATCGGATTTTGGCTATCGGATTGGATCAAATCTTGAAAATGGGTTGTTCAAAAAAAAAAAAGGATTCTGAAATCGGATTAGATCACGTAATCCAGTCTTGGTTTTGATCTGGATCAAACCTTCAGTATGTGTTATTCAAGATTTATTAGTAGGATTGGGATACCTTTGATCCAAAAAATCTGGATTATACCGATCCCAGCAGAAGGGTGGATTCAGGGTGGATTTCAGGAACAAAATGTAATAAAACTTACGTCAAATAATACAACATTTGTATCACGTAGTATATATACATTTATTTACAGTATATCTTGCACTTGATTTGTTTAACAGTTACAGTGATAAAGTAGATAAAGTAGACATTAGGCTACCTTTCAGTACAGTAAAGTAAAAAAAAAAAAAAGAAAAGGATTTTGTCCCCATAAAATAATCCAAACAGCTGTCAATATCAAACAAAAATAATATATTTAATTTTAACTGTCATTTATCACTGTATATGAATTACAATGACACAATCATCAGAGATGAACCAGTCAAAAGTAGTTTCTAACAATTGCATCAATTGCATCCATAAACGTTCTTTATTGTCATAGTTATTTGCTGCCTTTGCTGGTCTACGTTTTGGTTTATTTTTTGGCATCGTCAGAACGCTCTATCGGACTGTGTTTGCATTTCAAATATATCATCAAAGTACAACTTTAGGTGTTGCAACTTTCAGAGCAAATTTGCGGTAGCAGACGCACACGCCAGTGGTCTTCATCTGTCTCTTCTTCTTTTTCTTTGATATCTTTCAACATCCACCCCTTTTTGCTCAGAGTCTGACGATGAAGACAAGCGGATTCAGGCTCAGCTCAGCTTGGGTCAATTTATCAAACCTGGTTCTGACACAACAGAAAAAGACTCTGGGCACAATGTTCCCCCTTATGTGCAAAATACAGAAAAAACTAGACAACATCAAAGCCTCGGGAACTATTGGTCGCTACAAAACAAAACAAACATAGCTGCAAGCAACAATTATGGGGTCTGAGCACAAGAAAACCACTCCAGTTGGAAAATGTATGTGTGCACAAGAACTTTTTTGGACATGTTTCTCTAATTCTATAGAAAGTTCAGTAGTTTTATGTTATTTATGAAAACTTGAAGCCACAAACCTGGATTCCACCTTTGGACCCTGTCCCCTAACTGGCTGTGCAAGGCAGAGTCTTCTGGGGAATCAAAGGCTAAAAACGGTTAAACAGTTAACAAAGCCTGCAGATTTAATGTTTAAAAACAGATTTAATGTTTTGTCTCACAGAGTAATGGTTCCTGAGGTTTTAATGGTTGTATGGCATATTTGAAAAACTGCATTTCCCAGGGTGCTGTGGTTGGAGTAGAACCCAGTACAACTATAGAGTGGCAAGGAACTAGGCTTGTAACCGAAAGGTTGCAGGTTAGATTCCCAGGTAGGACACTGTGGTATACCCTTGAGCAAGGTACTTCACCTGCATTGCTTCAGTATATATCCAGGTGTAGAAATGGATGCTACATAAATGCTGTGTAAGTCGCTCTGGATAAGAGTGTCTGCTAAATGCCTGTAATGTAATAATAATGTAATGTAACTCTTGCCACATGAGTCTATTTTTACATATTGTAGCGAGGGCAGTTACAGACAAGCCAGAGATTGCATTGTCAACATCATTGTGTTTAATGGTGTCCTACGGAGAAGGTTATAACTTGAGAGGATAGCGTAGACTAGAACCTACTCTTTTTATATCCCGCCGGCAGCCATACAGAATGATGCACAGCCTAGCTAGCCAATCCCTGGCTACCTAGACACAAACACACAGAAAATATGCACACAGCATGAATCTAAATAACTGGTGACTGAACCAACTAGCTATCCAACATTACAATATTCTAGCTATAAAGTGTGTTGAGAAATACATTTGCAAGAATTACCTGCAAAAAGAGTCAAGAACAAAATTTGTTTCTCAGTATTAGTCACCTTTTATTCATGAGATTTGTCTTCTGGCAAATGATTAAGTAAGTTCTCTGGTTTCTGCACTTGGATACAAGCCCCTTGATGTGTTTGACCTCTATGGCTTGGCTATGGCCGTTGGATAGTTTTCTCTTACTAGAGAAATTAGAGATTAGAATCCTGTTTTTCAAGTACCTTTGAACTATAGGAAAATGACCTCCAATGCAATGCTACAGTAATTCTATGGACATGTGGAAAATATCCAATTATACTGAAATCACATTGTGTATCGCTGTCATTCTGTAACAAAGTCATCAAGGGTCTGAGGTATTAAATGAGCCTCAAACCATCACTCTGCTGCCAGATATGCAGTAGATATGGATGGATCACTTTAAGGGTTGTTTCTCCTGACTCATTTTCCTATTGAACTCTATGGAAAAATAAGTCAGGAGAAACAACCCTTCAAGTGATCCATCCATATCTACTGCATATTTGGCAGCAGAGTGATGGTTTAAGGCTCGTTTGATACCTCAGGCCCTTGATGACTTAGGGCTCTATTTTAATAAACCAAACGCAATGGTGAACGCAAGAGTAATCGCTTGGCGGTATCGCTCTGAGGGCGTGTCGGCGAGAAATTTGGTAATGGTAGAAACTTGGCGCACCTTATGGCGGTATTGCTAAAAGGCTGGGTTTAAATGTCCAAGGTGTGTCTCTATGGTAGCCAATCAAATTGTTGTTCTCATGCTTTAAAAAAAAGCCAGTTGGAACGCAATCGCTGTATGCAATTTCATAATGAGCAACCCAAACGCACTGGGCCGTCAACGACAAGAGCGATTTTTCGCACAGGAATCAGACATACTTGCAACAGAAGTACAGGCTAGGACTGTAGTAATTTATGGATCACAATCCACACCACCTCGTCTCCCAGAAGTTCGGAAGGCACGGGAGGAGGTGGCGAATGCAGAAATTAGCCTACATTAGGTGATGTAGGCATAATTATGATTCAAATGGTAGGCTTATGATTCAACTGTGTCAATGTGTAATTTATATATTATAGGCTATTGGCCTACATGATCGCAAGTTTCTTGTAAGCTGTCCTGTTTTATTCTAGTAGTTTAAATTAAAATTAATTAATTAATAATAATTATAGGCTATTTGTTCATTAAATGGAAGTGTAATGTTGGCATCACCTATAGACACTACATAGAACTACATGACGAATAAGTTGCCAAATTGCCAGAGTCTATTGCGTTCCCGCTAAGAGGTGGTTCCAGCTGATCATAACGCAATGGGTTTTCGTTGGTTCAAATTGTCACTGAGCCGAAAGTATTTTAGAACACGCCCCAGACAGCGCCACCCATCCCACTGCAGCGCAAGCGAAAGGGTGTTATGTTGAGAATTTGTTGATCCTAGCGGTATTGCTGAGAAACGCCATAGCGCCAGTTTTAAGACGTTGATGCTGTCAACAAGCTTGCGTTTGACTATACCGTCCCCTTGCGCTGGTTTGAAAATAGAGCCCTTAATGTTTTGGACATATTTTCACGTAATTTTGAGAAATAATATAATATGACTTGCAGAGTGTACATATTGGATTACACACAAATAGGGGGCTCTCTACATAATGTTGACTATGTTGTCTGCATATTGCCTACAGCTATAGCGGGGGCATCAGTAGAAACCTCTACTGACCAGCCCATTTCCCTGAGTGTCGAGAGCCTATGATAATTTTATAGCAGTTTTTTATTTATTTTTTTTCAAAAGAAAAAACAAAACTGAAGATGAACAATAGGCTTCACTGCTTGGGCCCCTAATATACAACCAAGAAATAATAAATAAATAAAATACGATAAATAAATAAATAAAAACGGGACTCTGCCTAATTGCGTTCGTCTTCAAATAGCTTTGCTTTTCAAAATACAAACGAAAACCTTGAGTTCTTGCTTGTGAGACATAACAAAGGTATTGCTGTTGCAGCTATGACAATGTTAATTACTGTGAGAAACACGGCCAGCTGCATGAGTGATGGGAAAAAATTCTAATCAAAATGAAAATAAAGAAAAGCTTCAAAATTGGACAACAAAACCATGAAATAACAAAATTACATATAATTCAGATAGTAAAAACCATGAAATTACAAACTGACACAAAAAAAGACTAAGTCACTAAATAGTGAGTCCAGCAGACCACATCCACAGTAACTGCACCTGCGTTTCTAAAATTAACCTGCCTCCTCTGCTGTACTGACCACACTGTGCTCTATGCAATCAGTGCAGAGCACTTTGAATCGATGGACAGCAATTCAGATGAAACCCAGTTTATTCGTTTCTCTGAGGGTGGATTTATGATGTAGGTCATTCAACTGATGTGTTGTAAAATCTTCGCATCATTGCTGTGCCATCCTTGAGAAAGTAAGGACGAAGTAAGATGACAATAGTCAATAAACTGAGGATATATTCTCGCATTATCAAATAACTCCTCCGCCTCAGGCAACACAACTACCAAATATGTTCACTCCGTTCTACAAAAAAGCTTAGTACATGTTCTCTCATCCATAAGTTTGCCCAGCACCTTCTTTACCACCAGCACAACTGCCATACACACTGCAAAAACCAAAAAATAAGTCTTAAATCTTAACAAGCATTGTAGTCTTATATTTAGACTTACATTCTTATTTATATTCCTTTTTTGCTAAATATGATAAAAATATTGCCAATGGGGTGAGATAGTTTTACTCATTTCAGGATTTGCCGATGGGATAAGATAATTTCCCTTGTCAAGCAAAAATTAACTTAAAACAAGTTAATATTTTCTACTTTAAAGAAAGAAATACGATTTTTCAGTAAATCTCATTACAAGACAAACACTTGTTAAAGGCTCCACACGCATCGTTTTAGTTTTTTTGATCTTTTCATATCATCCTGGAGCTTTACAGTTGTGTTTCATATATGGAACAGTATACTGGTTCAAGTAAAAAAAAAAGCTATTTTGGTCGAAGTATGCATATTTTAGGGTCTAATTTTTGGTAAATTCTTGGTAAATGCGAGTTCTTGGTTAAATATTTCCCACATGATATGATGTATGTTTTTGCATAATTTGTCCGAGTCACAATCCGAATGTATGCAGACAGGGGGCGGGGTTTGGGACTTTTCACAAATGCTACGCCACTGCTCCTTGCTAACGTTTTGCTACTAAAACCAGGAAGAGAATGCTGATGCGTGTGGGCCTTTTAAGACAGACATTTTTACAGTGCATCTTCTTTACCACCTGCAGAACTGCCAAGTTCCCTCTGAGAGTTTTTACACTTATCCTCATGAATCACGGGTGGCTCCTATGTCTTTTCTCCCTGCTCAGCCTCCTGCATCAAGATGGCTGCCAATCAGTGATGAAAGTCTTTGTGTAACATTCACCCTGTAGGCTACTTACCACCTTTCTTGATCAATACATGGGGGTGGCGGGTCCTTGTTCATAAAGGCCATAGCTGCAATAACTGACAGAATTTCTGGCAGTTAGACCGCGCCGTTTCCTTTCACGTCCCTGATGGCTGTAGATAATTAAGGATGGGTTTGGTTAATGCTCGGGCAGGAGACCTCTTGGGAAATTCAGGCCGCCACTGGAAATGGGGTAAGTGGGAATGACAGGTCTCTAATGATCACAATGTTCCATGCTATGGACAACCCGAGTTGGATTTGATCTCCAGCTCCAGGGGTCACAAGCTTTAAAAAAAAAAAGGCATCTGTGTCTCCCACTATGGCAAGTGTCGGTGTGCTATTCCGTGCCGTCAGCAGCAGTCACGATAACCTCTCGCCGATGGTCCAGAACATACACTGGCTCAAGCAAGGAGAGCGACGCCCTTTCATCTTTCTGACCAAAGCGCCAATCTTCCTTTGATGCATCTCATTTGTTCTTCTTTTCCTTTGATCGTTTGGCGGTTGGCGGTTGGCGGTTGGCGGTTGGCTCCGGAGCTCTTCGGAGCATGACCAGTCCCTTTGCCCCACTGAGCCACGCTTCGCCGGGCTTTCTGCCGGCGAGCGTCCTGTCCCTCTCGCTCAGGTGATGTTTTGATGCCTATCTGTTTCAAATCTTCCTCACCGTCTCATTGAACTCAGCTTCGGGTTTCCATTTTAGGCGCCGGGGTCCTGCAAATCATAAGAGAAGCCGCCACGGCACTTGGACCTGCGCTTGAACCGTGGTTTTCAGTTTATCTTCTACTTGTGTTTGAAAGTCAGGGAGAAAGGCTGACAGGAAAGGCGATGAGAAACAGTTATGGATTCTCTGGCCGCCCCCCACCCCCCCCACCCCCTTCTCCTCTCTGCCACCCCCCACCGCCTATCCTGTCCCTTCAGTGCACGTCACTGTGTTCCAGAAAGTTCCTGTTCTGAGAATCAGCGGGTGCGTCCCAATAGTTGAAAAATGCACCCTCCCTTCCTCCACTACCACCTCTTCTTCTCCGTGTCCCGGAAACGGATCTTTGTGTTTTAATCTAATGTTGCTGATTACATCTTAATTATGTACCGGTATTAATGATTACATATTAATTAATGTCTTGACGCAAACCGCAATGTCAGGTACATTTTATATTGTACATGTAAATACTTGCACTGAAAACGTTCTGGCAGTTTTGCATACTTCCAGGTAGGAGAGGAGTGGTAGTGGGGGAGTGGAGGAAAGGAGGTGGGGAGTGAAGAATATTGGGACGCAGCCAGCTTCAACGGCAAGAAAAAGTTTTCACACTTTTCAAGCAGAATTACAGAAATCTACAGACTCTCTTCAAATGTCTAAATTTAGAGAATCTTTAGAAGAACAGGATCGGCAGACAGAGGGGGAGCTAATTGTGGGAGATTCAGCCTTTATGAACCACAAATGTCTTTGACAGGCGAAGTGGGTGGGCTTATTTCAGTTCTTTCCATTTTTTTGTTCACCACAGATAACCTTATAACAGAAGTTTAAGCAGCTTCAGTAAAAAGGTAATTTAAACTATGCCACATTTTGGTGAAAATAGAAAAGTATTAATATTCCTATCCCTAATAGGATCCTCTATTTTAAACCAGTCTGATATATAATTACTGTAATACTTACAATAATGGCTGTGGCATTTTTTTGCTTCGACGACCAAATGCACCAAGCATGTATTAAAGGCAGATGGTTATTGGAGGCCGGCGTTTATTAAAGCAGCATTATGCAAGTTTTTAGAACTGCCACCGAAAACCAAGTTGCAAGCTTATTTTTTGAATAGTATGGCGCATATGCGTTTAAGACTTCAGAAAGGCGCCAGCTCTCCAAAGTAGAAAAATGCAATAAAAAATATAATTATATAGACAATAAATTGATATTTTGTCACGTGTTTCTACATATACATGCTCTGTCTGTAATGCTATGTATTACTATTCATACATTTTTGATCCGGCCTTTAGTTTTTCTGGCTCGTTAACTCCATAATTAGTTATGAGCTAGGTAGTTTATAACTAACTCTTTAGCTAGCTAGGTCTCCCTTGTTCCATTGAAATTACTAAATGGCTTGTTGCTAGTTGGAATCATATCAAGGAAACATCCATTGGCAAGAATGATATGATAAGAATGATAAATGTTTGTCTGCATGATGCTTCTGGTGTGTGACAAGTTTCATTGGCTGTGCTAGCTGTTGAAATAATGGCAACCGGCGCTAAGTTAAACAATTTACGATCCGGCCTGTATTGGAGTCCGGCAATTATTTGAAAAATAAAAATATGACTTCTCTCTCGGTGACACTGGTGCTTACTGGCAGTTACATTATCCACCAGGATAGCCATTAACCGGTGACCTTCTACTTATCTGCAAGAGTGCACATGTACATTATCCCATTGGAGAGAGCAGAATATCAGTCTTGCAGTTGAACAAACAAACGTCCCTTACCACTGAAACTGCTGGCACAATTCTAGCAGCATTCTAGGCTAATTAGAATGCAATGCCAGTGAAGTGCATTTACGGACTTTAATGTTAATCATTGCAAGATGGACTAATGTGAGAATGAAGTTACTTAGCTAACTTTAAAGTTCCTGCATTTTTGCTGAGTTTGCTGCAACAAATGTGCTACTATGGCTAATATACTTCTCTAACTAGCTAGGTAGTTTAGCCAGTTAGTACGATAGGGGCTAAGTTACATAAAATGCAAACAGTATTATTATACTTTGTTTTTCCCCACCGATCAATCTGGGAGGGAGTGAATTGGGCCCATGCATTAATTTCTAGCAGGACCTTTATGAGTTTTAGGGAACCAATGGCGCGACCCAGATAAAAACCCTGAAACTGACAATATATTTAAATATTTCCACAAGAACGTTTGATGAAAGAGATGAGGAGAAAATCTTCTTCTCAAGATTTTGTCTAAAATCTTCCATTTGATAATTTTTACTTCAAAGTCAGGTCATAACAATCATGGCTTCATTAGGTTTTTGTGAACACAAGGAATTTATGACAAGTGACATATTCCCATTGCGGCGACTCATGAGTTGACCCAGGTGAGTGAACATTGCAGCTATCGCCAGTGCCTTTCTGCATGACTGGCTTTGCCACTTTGAAAATAATTCATGACAATTTTTAATTGGTATATGAACTTGATAAATCGGACATTTTGAGACATTTCTTCAGCAGAGCAGCCTCCTTGACGACAATCTTGCTGAAGAATCAGTCAAAGTGCAGCAGAAGTGTAAGGTAATTAAATTCCATTGTATATCCTCGCGAAGAGAAGCTCTGGGAACAGAAGTCAGCAAGGCATTACATTAGACCTAAAAAAGGGGCGGGGGGGGGGGGTGATGACTTCAAAGCTTGGCTTTACATCTCAGACCTCAGCTTTACGTCAGAGATTGTAAGTAAATTGTCGCTGGATGCTTAAAATGTATTAAAAAATGTTGCAAATGAATGCAAATTGATTCTTAGTTTTGACTAGTAAATATTACCGGTATTATAAGATTTATTTGTTGCAGACAGAACCCTGCATGGCAACTCTATTTTATAACTATAATTCTGTTGTTGAATTATGTTAATGTGTCTAAAGCTGCGCTTATATTGAACACATAACAAGGCAATTGGTTGTGATTAAGTTGTGATTGATTACATAAAGCAGAAACATTCATAATGAGTTTGGTACAATCTAACAAATGATCAAGTTAACTGATTGGTTTGGACTAGATAATTCTGACAATGGAAGAAACATTAATATGCAATAGACTGTTCTTAAGTGAATTCATACGGCACGGTGCACTTTATAAGGGTAGCTATCATTTATGTTGTATATGCTTTAAGTTTTTGCAATACAGTGTCAATCAACAACATAAAACTGGCACAATTTCTTCAGAATGTGTATAATATGAACAAACTTTCCAAAATATTATTCACATAAAAAAAAAGCCAAAACTCAAAAAGGCTGCAATAGCTGCTGTTCCCTTGAAAAGACCAGTTTCATTTAATTTAATTTTGTTACCATTTGAATTGTACCTGTAAGAAACATTATTGTTTAACTGTGGATGGAGAGATGAAGGCTGCGGGTGGGGTGTTGGGATGTGCATTTGATCATCAGACACTGTGCCCACATCTTGACCACACCCAGTATTGTGCCGATACGTTGTACTGAACAATCCAATGAACCCAGGCGCTTAAACACCATTTCCCAGAAACCATTTGTCAAACTGCGCCGAGGGGCAAAGCCACGGGAGCGGCTCTCACGCTGTTCTCACGCTGTTCAGCAGAATAAACCAGCGAAAAGTGCAACAGCTGGGTTCGCGGTAGGCCCCGGAAGGCATGTGTAAAATGAGCCTGTCGTTTGGCGAGAGGCTTTGGCGGGAAGAGGCGACGGGGGCCACGGGCGGGGCTCAGGCTCTGTTACTGTGAAGTGAAGAGACAGCTAACATTGTCACACTCTGTCTCTGCTCTCTACTGGGACTCTCTGTGAACAGGGCTTAACCAGATGGAGGGAAGACTCTTTCACTCTCTCTCTTTCTCTCTCTCTCTCTCTCTCTCTCTCTCTCTCTCTCTCTCTCTCAATCTCTCTCTCTCTCTCAGAGTGTGTGTGTGTGTGTGTGTGTGTGTATGAAATACAGTTGTGTGCTTTTGTGTGTCTGCATCTCTGTGTGCATGTTTGTGTTTATGTACCACTGTGTATTCATTTGTGTTTATGGGCAGTATATCATGACTGGGGTACTATAACCTCTCTGCCTTTGAATGGATCTCTATGGGAATTGGGTGGTGGGACTAGATTAAGCTGTTAATTACACAGGAATAGTATGGAACCCATGGTTGGCTAAATGGCTGAGTCATCAAGGGTCTGAGGTATCAAACAAACCTCAAACCATCACTCTGCTGCCAGATATGCAGTAGATATGGATGGATCACTTTAAGGGTTGTTTCTCCTGACTCATTTTCCCATTGACTTACTTGGAAAAACAAGTCAGGAGAAACAACCCTTCAAGTGATCCATCCATATCTACTGTAGGTATTTCTGGCAGCAGAGTGATGGTTTGAGGCTTGTTTGATACCTCAGACCCTTAATGACTTACAGCCATTTAGCCAACCATGGGTTCCATACTGTTCCAGCATAATTTACAGCTAGTCCCACCCCCCAATTCCCATAGAGATCCATTCAAATGCAGAGAGGTTATAGTATCGTTTGTAAGAGTACCTGGAAATAAGATATCAAGAGTCATGATAGCAACACCTGTTTACCTGTGGAATGTTCCAAACAGGTGTTTTTTGAACTTCCAAGTTTGTTTTTTTTCCCCTGTCCCAACTTTTTTGGAACGTGTTGCAGGCATCAAATTCGGAATTAGCATATATTTACAAAAATCAATAAAGTTCATAAGGTAAAACATAAAATATATTTTCTTTGTACTGTTTTCAATTAAATATATGTAAAAGAGAATTTACAAATCACTGCTTTCTGCTTTTATGTGCATTTTACATACTGTCCCAACTTTTTTGGAATTTGGGTTTGTGCTTGTGTGTGGTCTTTGTGAGTATATTGTGTGTGTGTGTGTGTGTGTGTGTGTGTGTGTGTGTCTGTGGGTACACAGAATATATCATTTTCAGTGAGGTGAAAGCTGAAAGCTCCACGCTGACTCCATGCTCTGAACAGTGGGGCCTTCCTCTTGGGTACATCTGCCAGTCACCCCTGTCCTCTATAATCTTTTGATTCCTCAGATCACTGATCAACTGGGAATGCCCCCCTTTCTTTACTGGCTGTGTGCCTGCTAGCAGTCCGGGACTAATGTGAAACTAAACAGAGACGTAATTAATCGTCAGAACAAACAGGCCACGAGCGCTGAGTGCCTGGGCTGGCGTGCGACTGCTCGCAGATAAGGCTCGATATTTGTATTTGCTTTGCCTTTGAAATTAGCGCAACCTTGGGGGAGCGAACACGTCCTGTGCGCGTTGGGGGGTGCGGGTGGGGGTGGGCGTGGGGTGCGCCATTTGCGTGCGGTGTTTGCCGTGACCTCGCTCTCGTCTCGTCCCTGATCCACGCAAAGAGCGCTGACGAGGCCGCGGGACGATGAGGCTTTCGCAAATCCGCGGAGCGCATGCCGGAAGCTCCACTAATGACCTCTCGTCTCCGTTAATGTCAATGGCAATCACAGCCGAGAGCCTGGATTTTCAGTCACATTAGCGTGCAGGTGTGAATTAGCATAAGAATGCATGCATCTCATTTGTGTGCCGATTTCACTATTCGCTTCTTAGGTGTCAGCAGAAACGACATAATCAAGTTTAGCTTTGTTTAGAACAAAAAAGATAAGAGATTGTAAGAGAGAGAGAGAGAGAGAGAGACTTGAGGAGAGCAGGAGGGGGAGAGGTATATTTAAGTACCTATGTCCTATTGCTCGTAACGATGTTTGACACTATTTTGGCCCATTAAGTTGCAGATCAATTGAAACCGTCTGATGGTGAAGGAATATTTTCCAGGGAAAAGTATGCGAGATTACCAATTTATTTAAACACATTTCTGTCTACTCGTCTCCTGATAAATTCTACCTCTTTAAGGAATGCTGTCATTCCCACCACAGTTTTTGGGTGTCTTTTCCCGGAACCTGATTGTTTCTGATTAGTACCAGATGGGTACATCCGGAGAATGAGCCTTTCATGTAAATGTGTAACACTCTCTGGCAGGCTTGAACTGGATCAATGTAAGATGTCTGTAATAAGCTACGGTGGATTTGCAATGGGGTCCAACCATAGACTGTATAAAAATATGGACAAAGCCACTGTGACGTCACCCATTGCCTTTCCACGGCCTCGTAAGAACTGAATTGAGGCTCCGGATGTATTTTTCCCCGCCCGTTTGTACAAACTGCGTCTGCTCCGTGGAGCCGAAGAGGAATCAACCTGTCCCTCTGATTTTTCCTGAACAAATGTTAATACCCTGTCCAAACGACACAATATAAAAAAAAAAATCAGCACATGCAGAGGCATTAGATGAAGGAAAGGCACCTATTGAAGTTACATTTTTTTGTGGGAAAATTTTATTGACTGAGTATTTTGACCACATTGCTGCCATTGACTTACATGGTGAAAGACCTATACTGGAGCCAATCGCAGTGGCGCTAGTGAGCAACGGCACAATTGCTGCTCCCAGCCCAACCAGGAAGTGAGCTTCAAAACGAAAGCCCAGTCTTGGCCCCTTGGGTCCAACCCACCATTGTGGAGACTTGTATTTTGGGAGTTGAAATTAAATAAACTCTGTTATTTCATATCTTGCAAAACTTTTTTGACTCCATCACAGAAAGGTTGTGACAATTAAAAAGGCTTCTTTAAAATGCTCTGGTCTCCTGGTGTAGAAAGTGTAAAACTGCACAAGAGTGCTCAATCAGTGATACTTAAATAGGATTGTTTTTAGTGCCACTTACACAACAACATAGAGCTACATCAAAGCCATTTCCAGGCAAACTGTTCGTCAATATATTAAGCATGTTGCTAAATATACAGTTATTATGTGTTCACATTTAACAAGATGTTCATGTTATTTCTACAAATCAAGAGCTGTGTTTTGAAGATTTTTCTGAACATGTCAGGCCTACGCATCAACATCTTGAAAGTATCAGAACATGACTGAACAAGGTGGAGACAGAAATTAGACAATGTGTCTGTTTCATCCAATTAATCTCCAGAACAGATGATATGGACAAAGAAAAACACTGACTTTGATTATTTTCTGTTAATGTTCTCCACCAAACTTTTCAGAGCTAATTCCTGTTCATTGTAGACAATGGGTGGGCTATTATTTCAAGGTCTGAATGAGGCCTCAAAAAGACCAATGGTCCACAATAAATAGTTATTAAGTGATGAAATATTAATTTTCCATTCTAATAATATACTAAGCCTAAATCATGTGGCTACAGTGTGGCCTGCTTGGGGTACGACTGATTTATAGAAAGATAGAGACACTGAACTGGACTGTTTGGGTCAGGGATGCTACAAATTCCCAATTCATGTTTATATGTAGATTACTGAAATTTACATCATTAATGCAAAAATCCATCTTCGTTTTTCCCACAAAATTCCTATAGCAGTCTTGAAATTCATAGGGTACACGTTCCATGTATTTTTGTGAATGGAAAAAAATCCATAAATACTGCAGTAATACTGTAGGCTTCAAAGAGAATTTCTTTCCTAAATTCGAAATCTGAAACAGCACAATGTGTTTTTCCTCTTAATCGCTCTAATCTGCTCCACTTAAAGTTAAAATTATCAAGTGTGGATCGTTGTACAGTGTTCTAATGTATCTTGCCGATGTATTTTCCTGAATTATATGTGAGGCTAAAGATATTAAAGTATATCCAGACAGTAGGTACATGTATAAAGAAGATAATGGATTCATAATTGACTGAGACTATATTTTGTAAAAGTGTCTTAGAAGCCCGTGAGGTTGCTCTGAGCCCGTTTTGTAATACGTTTACTTCTGCATTCTAAGACACGAAATGCGGTGTCCACCAAAAGGTGGTGGTGAAAACGTGGGAGGTTGTCATAGCTACCGTGCACATAGGACTGAAAACAACCAAAGTGCATTGAACTCAGTATTTGTGCCTTCGGGCAAATCCAAAATCATCAGAGAAAGAAAGAAGAAAAAATCATATTTAAAAAAAAAACCCCCTATAAAAACACAATTATTGAAAACAGATGTCTTTGATCGATATTTGGCATGCATTATTGCTGTCGAGATTGGGCTGACGACCACCGCCTACGGCATAGCCTCGACCGAGAACCCAATCATTCATCGTTCGCAGAGCTTTTTAGCATAACATACGGTAGGCAAAGGGGCAGAAAACAAGTTTAAAATATCCTGTCAGTGCTTACGCAACAGCATCTGCCGACAGCAGCAGTCACTTCGATGAAAGTACAATGTCATTCGCAGTTCCAATAAGCCCTTTGCTGAGTAAAACAGGGGTTGCCGGGGTCTTGCATATGTCCCTTCTTTCCTCTTGCTAGTCATTATTCTCCCCATTACTTTTTAGTAGGCATCAGAATAACTTTTTCACACATAAACGATAGGTGTAAACAGAGTGCTGGACTCAGCCTGATAAAGCATTGTGCCCATTAGATATATAAAGCCTGTCTCATACCAAAAGCCACTTGAAACATTCCCAGAGCTGGTTCATTAAAAAGAGCTTTTAGTTGGAATATAGATTTGGTAAACTTTGTACATATCTGAATTAGCCATGGTCTATATATACGTAGATCAGAAGTAACAGTGTGTGGGTGCGCATGTGTCTGTGTGTGTGTCCTTTTATGAGTTTCACATTGCAGACATTTTACAGATGGCTGCAGCAAAAATAAGCTGTATGATATCAAGGACCGTCCAGTAGTCTTGACTAAAAGAGAAGCACAAAATGTGCTTGAACATTTTAAGTGTTTTTATGAATTTCTGCAGGAGAGTAGAAAAGGACTTGTCTCTGAGCTCCAAATAAATGCAGAGAAATGTTTTCAATACATTACAACAGCACCGAAGGGAGACAGAAGCCCTGCTACTAAAAACATTTCCAAATAAACAGTGGCTTCACACAAACCGTTTCTGCAACAAAGACCTTTAGGCAACGTTAAAGGACGAAATTGCAATGCATTCATTTCGTCTCGCTCTCTTGCTTATGAAAGAAAAAAACATTGTGTTAGAAAAGAGGGTTTTAATTTCCTATGAGCGTATACTACCCTTCATTTTCACTAAACATGAGACTGTTTGTTTAATGAGGAATTGTGTGTGTGTGTGTGTGTGTGGTGTGTGTGTTTAGTGGGGGGAAGGGCAAGTTGTGTTGCTTGTTCCTTCATTACTCTAAAAAATGCCATAGGGAGAAGAGCATAATTTGTTTGCAAACATATTTTTTCCCTTCCCAAGAATTTTGAAATCACATTTGACAAAAGGCAATGCTTATCTTGTTACTGGAGCTTTTAATTATTTTGAAAATCATCCTCGGAGAAAGTCACAAAAACACTCAATGCAAGTCTTTTCACTGGCCCTGTGATGAAACGGTGGTTTCTGGCTGCGTTTTATTTGCTTGCCTGGAAAAAAGGAAAGAAAAAGAAAGAACCGCAACATTTGTCCTTCGTATACCTACAGTAGAGACATGTTTCTCAAAATTAGTTGCTCCTCTCCAAGAAAAGTTGTTCCAAGCACATACTACAGGCAGACCTTGAGATCAAGCAGGCAGACCTTGAGATCAAGCAGACAGATCTTGAGATCAAGCAGGCAGACCTTGAGATCAAGCAGACAGATCTTGAGATCAAGCAGGCAGACCTTGAGATCAAGCAGACAGACCTTGAAATCAAGCAGACAGATCTTGAGATCAAGCAGACAGATCTTGAGATCATTGAGCAAGCTACTGGATGCACTGGAAACACTATTACCATAAAGCCATACTGTAGGCCAAAGGGTCATTCATTCACTTGTGTGGTAGAATCTTTGGCAAAACAAAGCATTTAAATAAGAGTATTAGATTGATTTCCCAATTTTTTAAATTTTTTTTTTTAAATTGAAAGATTAATGGGCAGCAGTGTAGTATAATGGGTAAGGAACTGGCCTTGTAACCGAAAGGTTGCAGGTTCGATTCCCAGGGAGGACACTGCCGTTGTACCCCTTGAGCAAGGTACTTAACCTGCATCGCTTCAGTATATATTCAGCTGTATAAATGGATAATATGTAAAAAATTCTAAAAAGTTGTCTAAGTCGCTCTGGATAAGAGCGTCTGCTAAATGCCTGTAATGTAATGTAATGTAATGTAAGATCATTTGCATTCTCTGCCCCACAGCAAAACACTGCCAGCCTTCACCCAATTAAATGCATTTTCCTTTACTTTTTGTCTTGTTCCAACTAACTAGACTTGTAATGCACCTGGAATGCAAACACAGTCAGTTTTAAATGTTAATATCTAACGTGAAATTAAAAATAATTAATTCTACAAGGTACAAATTGTAAAAATAACTTCTTTCTGCTCAATGTTTGAGACAGAATATTGCTTTTACAAAACAAAATACCAAAGACATCCCACATACAGGGAACATATTTTCAAAGCATAAGGTCAAAGAAGGGATTTCTTGGTCTTTCATCATATGTAACAGTATACATATTTATTTATTATTTGCATCTACATTGCAGATGACCACTTCTCCAATCATAAAAAGAAATACATTAAATGAAAATAATCATCTTCTCATTCTTTAAAATTTCAAAATGGCAGTAAGCTTTCATAAACATAAATATATATTCAGCATATTCAGCTTTGCCAATTAATCACCCCTCTTACAATTTGAAATGACAATGATTTTTCTTTTTTGCTAATTAGCAACAAATTGGAATGGTTGTATCTCAAAAACAGGTTCATTCTCACCTGGAGAAACTGTGATTCATTAGTCTTCATTAGCATATCTGCTCAGAAACACTTGTATGTGCCCACATGGAAAATAAAGTACGTGTGAAAATTATTCAGACTCTGGTAACCTTCAAGCACAGTGGAGACCTTTGAAGAAAGATATTCAAAGTTCTCTGTAAAACTTCATTTAAATTCACACACTAAGTCTTCTCCCGTATGATTGTATCCTGAGAATAGAATGCACACATCCAGTTATAAGTATAAAATAAAGATTTAAAACCAAGTGCTTGCTTCAATAAATGCCTTGATATTCGCATTACTCCCACCACTCAGAATCATGTTTATTTAAATCCAAATCCTTAAAAGAGGCTTAATATCATACATAAATTCATACCATTTCTCTTGCGTGTTCTCTTCTTCTTGAATTGATGATATGTTCCATTACAGATCATCAATTGTGCCTGTTGTAATTCAGCCCAATTCAAATAAGGTTTTGAGTATTACTCAACTAGAGAGGGGCCTGACTGCTAAGTTAGGTTTAATGACAATTGGGAAAAGGTCAAAACCACTGGGACAGCAAACCTGCAAATGTAGCAACACTACAGTCGTGATGTTCTATCCTGGGCATAAATTCCTTGTTGTTTAGAACATACGTGGCTAAGGCTTTTGCAAGTCTCTGCTGACTATCGTGTTTTAACGGCTGACCGTTGACTGGGTGCCAATTACTTTGTACTACTGACATCGTACTAGGTACTGACCATCAGCTTTTGCCTATAAACTGCTGACTACTGTCTTCTAAGTGGTGACTGCCGATTATAGACTACTATTGCTGATGTGATTTTTGAATAATACCTTGACCATGGCAACATCAACATCATCGAGTTGGTCACATACGGATGTGGGGGATCATTTCACGGGTCTGTATGATGCCCTTGTTATAGCACTTGTCTGTACAACAGCAATTCTAATATGTTGCATTAAATAATACCCCTCTTGTCAAAATTTCCATTGGAGCAAAAAATAAAAATAAATAAAAAGCACTCTGAAACCTTCCATTTAAACAGATCTATTAAAGAGTCTTTACTCACCTATTGTTAATGTACACCCATTTCTGTCTTTTGTTAAAGCTGACTAAAGCAATGCTGTGTACATTTCATTACTGTATGCATATTTGTGTGTGCGTTAATGCATGCGTGTTCATGTGTGTGTCAATGCATGTGTTTATGTGTGTGCGTGCGTGTGTGCATGTGTGTGTTAATGCACGTGTTTATGTGTGTGTGTGCGCGAGTGTTAATGCATGTGTTTATGTGTGCGCGTATGTGTATGTGTGTGTTAATGCATGTGTTTATGGGTGTGTGTACGAGTGGTCTTCCTGTATAAGAAAGCATACTTTCAGACCTGTAGCCAGAGCTCGCTCTTATTAAGTTAATAAAGTGCATACGGGACAATTTTAGCAGATATTTCAGTGCAAAGTTTACCTCATCTTTTAAAGATCGCTTACCTTTAGCTTTTTATATAAGGTTATGTTCGCAAACCATGTTTATTTTCTTTCTTCGTGAAATCTAGTGATAGTTAACTAGTCAAGTTGCACTGTTAAAATGGTCACGCAGCATCTTTAGATGCAAAAAAAAAAAGAAGTATAACTTAGTGTTAGCCATCTGATGAGCCACCAAGTAAACTCACTGAGCAACCACACTAAATGCATATTTTAACTAAATATTTAACTAGCTAAGTTACTGGTAGCTAACCAGCAAGTTAATTCCCAACAAACTAGCTCTCTAATCGGCTAACCAGTCGAACAATTGCTTGACTTTACTTTAAATAATTTTGAGTCTGGATGGCTAAAATGTTACACTTTCAAAGCAACTGGAACTTGTTAGTCAAGAGGGTTTACTGTAACCTGGGAAACGGCATCGCAAGAGGAACAGGAATTCGTGATTGAGAGCCGTAATCTGTACAAACGTGTTTTTCTTCTTGTTTTAAACAAATAAATTAGTTATTTTGGCTGCAAATATCTCAGTTGTCTCTTTAAAAATAAACAGCGTAACAAGCGATGCATGTTTTAAAATAATATAATACAATAAATCTGCTGCAAGGCAAACAAAATTACAATTCTGAGATTTCATTTAACTAATAATGTATTCTAATAAATATCAAAATATATCTGTTAACATAAACTGCATACATATTTAATTTGTGATATCATATTGTAAATTATGTGGTCACATGGTCAGAGTTTGGTCTTCTGTCCTCACTAAAATGTTTTCGATCATATGGTTTTCAATAAAATAAATGCTACTGATGTTCAGGTTTTCCGTTTGGTAGAATACATTTTTGAATTAAAATACACAGGTTTAATTATGACATAGAATTCATATGACTTGTATGATTGCTGGAGAAAAAATGAAGGGATTATCTGGATTTATCTCTCTAACAAAAATACTGTCTGTAGCTCTGAACATTGTGTTCCATAAAGCACGGTGCTAACTGCAAAATCTTGGAAAAGCCAAGATTTCTTTCATACTGAGGACATAAACATGGCATGGTACTTGATTTTATATTTTTTTGGTTTTGAGAGAAATATGTGGAAAGCTTTTAAGTTCATCTTCGTCCCATATTGCTGTACATGTTGCCTGGGGCAAGCCTTGCTTTTATTCTGTTTGGAAATAACAATGTACTAGACTATTTTAACAATGTACTAGACTACATACCTGAGAGCTGGGAGTTTGACCATCTTTAATGCTCATTTCACAAACTAACCAAATTTTAGGCTGTTATATATGAACGTAATAATTGATTTCTCATCAGTTATAACTTGTGCTATCAGAACATAATCCTATTAAAAGCATTGGAATTCCCACAGCCCTAAAACTAACACAGACACACACACGTGCACACACACACACACGCACGCACGCACGCACGCACGCACGCACGCACGCACGCACGCACGCACGCACACACACACACACACACACACACACACACACACACACAGACACACACACACCACTGCTGCCTCCACCATCAATGCACACATGTAATAAAGGTCTGGAATAAAGTAGCTGAGAAAAAATCGGAGTCTTAAGTCGGCATTGGAAGATGGCAGATGTCTCTGCTGCCCTGACCACTGTATGATAGATATTGGTGGGAATTGAGAAGGGGAGTGTCATGACCAAATATAGGGAGGTAGTACATCAGATTCAGAGCTGAATTCTGGATGAGATAAAGAGGCCTGATGTTGACGACAGAGAGGCCAGCAAGGTGGGAGTAGCAGTAGGCTAGACAGGAGAAAAACAGAATCTAGACCAGAAGCAAAGATAAATATGTGGTGAGAAAGAAACAGATGTTCCCTGGATGTTTTACAGGCAGAATCTGATCCGCCATTGTGGTATCCTCGGCGTGTGACAATTGGTTGTCCAGTATTACTCAGGTTTCTGGCATTTCAAAGAGACTTTGGAGTCCAGTGGGGAGATTAAGTAAAGGATCTCAGCTTCAGCCAGATTGGGTTTTAGGCCATAGCTTGTAATCTCGACATCTTTCAGGCAAGTTGAGATGCATGCTGAGACCTGTGTATCAGAGGAGGGAAAACGAGAGAAAAGTGCAATCAGTGATCAATGAAAGTGAAGCCATAAGCAGAGATAGACATAGTGTAGAGGGAGAACAGGGTATAGTCAAAAAACAGATCCCTGGGGGACCCCTGTAAAGAGATCTCCTATTCTCAATTTAGCTCCACCCCATGAAGCCCAGAAAAAAATTACTGTTGAAGTAGGAAGCAATCCAGTTGACAACAGTACCACACTTCCGAACGATGTCAGGGAAGATGGCAGGATATAGTGGTGAACTATTTCAAAGGCTGCATAGAGGTTGACGACGAACAGACCAGGGGAGAAGGGGGCTACATTTAAGGAGTGGAGGTCCTCACCGACTGAAGCCCGGCTGGTGGGGGCCCAGCAGGTCATTAATAAGGAGAAAGTGAGAAAACTAAAGACAGCATGCTCAAAGGTTTTATAAACAAAAGGAAGAAGAGAAACAGGGCAGTAGTTCTGGATGGCAGAGGGATCAAGAGTGGCATTCTTCAGCAAGGATGACACAAGCCTGTTTGAAGGCGGAGAGAACACATCCAGTGGACAAGTAGGACTTTATCAGAGAGGAGATTAATGGGAAGATTTCAGGAGAGATGCAGACCAGGGATCGAGACTGAGACAAGGGAGCCCGTGGTCGGAGTATGAAGCAGCAGGACTTGAGAAATGAGAAAGCAGAAAGCACACTGTGAGGTAATGAATGGGAAGAGAGGGAGTGTAGTCCAGGGAAAGGAGACGATGAGGTGCTGGGAGCCTCAAAGGGGTTGCAGATGTCAGCAACCTTCCCTTTTAAGAAGGTATTGAAGTCGTCTACAGTGAGCCGGAGGTTGGGGAGTGGGAGGGAGGGCTGAGAAGTGAGAAGAAAGTGGAGAAGACATTGCAAGGGTAAGGGGATGAGGTATCAATTTTTCCGCGGTAAAAGTTAACCTTAGCCAAAGTGACAAAGTTTGAAATGCAGGGAGGCGGAACCGGTAGGTGGACAGGTCAGCAGGGTCTCTAGATTTGTGTAATTTTCTTTCCCCCACTGCCTGTAATTTGGCACTGTCAGCGTGGCATGTGTCAGATAGCCATGGGCTATGAGAAGACGGGTCTTGCAGGTGTACAGACGAGGGGACAGTGGGCATGGAGAGTTGAAGAGAGGGAGACAGAGCGGGTAAGCAGCAGAATTAGTAAATAGCTGGGAGGGAGATTCGGGAGATGGAAGGGATACCGTGACACAGAGACAGAGGCTGGAGGGAGAGAGGTTGCGGAGGCTGTGGCAGACATCAACAGCGGGGGTTGGGCAGAGGAGAAAGGGATTGAGAGAAAGTAGAAGGGAGAGGGGCTGGAAAGCGATTGGAATGAAGGAGGCGGGTTCACGGTGAGTTTGGGAGAGGACGGCGAGCCGACGCTGGTTTCCTTCTCCGCGAGTAAAGGGTGGACGCAGCACGGTGAGGTCGTAGGAGCGTAGTAGATGGGAGGAGCCGGCTGACTTGGAGAGCTTCACAAGATTGTTTCTGAAGTCTCCCAGCAGAATTATGGGAGTCCTGCCTTCTGGAAGAAGAGCTGAGCGGGATGGCCAGCTCATCAAGGAAGCGTCCCGGATGGACCTGACAGAGGGCTGGGGAATGAGAACAAACAGCACGGCCCGGTCAGCAGTGACGGTCACCGCAGAAAAGTAAAAAAAAAGAGATAGAGAAGTGAAAAAGGAAGTACACAGAAAGCTTACAAGAGGGGGAGACAAATAGACCAGTTCCACCATTTTTGCCAGATGGCTGGGGAGTGTGGGGGAGGAGAAGGCTGCAGAGGGGGTCACTGGTGTAGCGTTATTGTCAAGGCTTATCTTTCATATATCTTTCTCTGTATGGCAGAGGCACTGTGGGATAGTATTACAAAGACTATATATATATATATATATATATATATATATATATATATACTGTATATAATTTAGTGGTTTGGTTTGGCCTGATACAAACTTTACCAAGCTCCACAAGGCAAAGTGAGACTGGCTCGAACTAATGAATGCAGTGAAAGACGGTGAATGAGGTGTGCTCCTTTTGAAAGTGGTTCAAGTGCCAGATGAATTTCAGCTTCCTCACAATTTAAAGTACAGAAGTAAAATGTTCTCTCCCGACACCAATATTTCTTCTCGAGGCTTAAATACATCAGGGCAGACGGACAAAAGACCGAAGGTTTCCAGGGCAACATGGAAGCAAATCTATGAGCTTGTCGGGGCTGTGCATCAATAGGAAACCAACCTCTGTATTAACACAGGAAGGACATCCATTGCCGCATTTTATTTTAAGTTAAACTTGATGAATAGCAGGAACAGCTGGCAGAATAAATTATAATTTTAAGGCAGTGTCTAAATAAATGTGTATCTATCTGCATGCATATCTACAGTACCTTCTTACGTACCATGTGACCGTGTCTGTATGCACAACTGGAGCGAAAGTATTGATAATTTACAGTAAGTAATAAGTACGTGCATTACTTATTATTGAAACAATCATTTGTTATTGTACTTCACCATTGCATGTCTCTACGTGCATCTCATTCATAGATTTTTATATGTATATTTAATTCTTTAGAATGTTTCTGCAATGACACACATAGCCTTTAAAATCAAATCTTATTTGAACCCAAAAAGATTCATCAAATAATAGACAGAGCCACTGTGCTGCTGCAGCATATCTTAGGAAGGTATTTGATTTGGTATTTTTTAAAGGATTCTAATAAGCCACATTCATACAAACGTTAATAGATGAGCACGGGTATTCACAGGATTACCTTGTGAGTATAATCACTGAGCAAATCAAAAATGAAAAAAATAAATGCAAGTGATTAAATTGACTTTTTACATTAAAGCAGTGTGAGATTCGACACTAGAGCAATTCAAGACTTTTTTTTTTTACAGTAGCAGCAGGTGCAAGACTATTTACCCTGGAGTTGGTTAAGTGTGAGAGCGAACTAACAGTCTGCCAGGGTTTCAGAAGCCGTGGGCGTGCGTCCCAGCATGCTTATTAAGGCCCCCCTGCCAAATACCGTCTACCTGTAGCAGATAATGGTTTGACACCCTAGTCTGCACTGCCACCCCGCTTCACATGGCAGTGTTGACACAGAGAAGTGCACAGGCTTTGATTAAGCCCAGCGGGGAATGTGTGGCGTTTCTCTTTTGCCACTTTCCTCAGGGTAAATGGGTGCGGTGGGGAAACAGCAAATTTGTTGCTGCAAACTTATAAATTGGAGCACAACAGGCGGTGCTGCCGTGTAATTCTGCATCCCTCGTCATAGAAAACAGCCAAAAACAAGGGACGGAAAATAACATTGGAACAGGCTGACAAAAAAAAAAAGGATTTCACTAGGTTGGGTGTAAAAGGGATTGAGGACTTGGGTTCTTTGTGGCTTAACTGAGCAGTTAAATCAATGCGCTCGCTCTGACCCGCGTGCAATTAAGATGTACCGAGAGAAGCAGAGGCCACAGTGAGCAGAGGGGAGATTGTAGATTAGAAGGGACCAACCCCGCAATAAACATCAAGCTCGGAAGGGAGAGACAATGACTGGGTTAGGAGCGAAGATTTGCCTCTCGGTAGGGCCTGTCAAAAAAATAATCGCTGAAGGGCCAAACGCATGCGGGTACGCATGGCACGGCTTACGAAGAATAAATAGCATGAACAGCGTGGCTAAATTTCACACTCGACGTTGCATTATGCAGCCTATTACCTGGGGGGGGGGGGGGGGGGGGGGGGGTGTACTCGGAATCTCCTGAAACTCCTTATCAAACCGGAGTTAAAAGGCAACTCTTTACAATATGCTTAAATTTGCGAACTCATGCGGCGGAGCCCCTCATTAAACACCTCCCGGTCCCTTTCTGCTCCGGAATCCGGGATTGGGATTCCTCCCTGACCCGCCAAGCCCGGAAAGGTAATATCCATGCAAATTCCAGCCAGCCGCCCGTGGGCTCCTCTCTCCGGAGCATGGTGACTGAAAGAGTGGGCTCCCATCAAGCTGCAAATGAGAAATCAAAAACACAATGAAAGCCATTCCGCATGTGTTAGCTTTTCATCAACAGCGTGTTATTCCGGGGGTTTTCGGAGAAGAGTGAACGGACACGATTTGGGGTGGGGGTGGGGGGTGGGGGGAAGGGGTGGTGGTGTTGGAGGGAGAGGCGATACCTCTCAAACAGACTGAAACAGAACAACCGAGCAGTTTGCCACCTCCAATCAGTAATCTGCCAGTTCACTGGGCTAGCAACAATCACAGTGATTGTGTGTGTGTGTGTGTTACACACACACACACACACACACGCACACACACATAAATAAACTAACATATCGCGCTATAAGAGCTGACTCTCTACGCAACATTCTTCAAAAGAGACCTCCACGTGCCTGACTTGTTGCTAATTGCTAATTTAATGCGGGGAAACTCTGTAAGCTGTGAAAACAGCGCGAGCGCACATGTATCCCGGAAGGTCGTGACCTCACTTGGAACGGCGCACCTCGGAGATATGTGTCTTCACATCGCAATACTGTCGTCTGCGTTGTTCTCTCGTCCTCTGCGACACACCGAGCCGGTGATTCCCGAATTCAAGTCGCTGGATCATATCGGAGGGTACATCTTGCAAGGGGGATTGGTGTTGAGAGTTGAGGTGACGATGCCGGGAGGGGAGGTGAGAAGGCAAAATAATAACGTTTTGCTGCCACATTTATCAAAGCGATAAAAGGATAGAGCGACTCAGTGGGCTGGAACTGTAGAATTTAGCCCTTAACCTCAAACTAACCTCCCACTGTACTGTCTGCCATATAGCCCCTCACTGTAGTGCCAAGTTATGACCTGGAATGTGCTCCCAATGTTCACATTTTTCTATCGCTCACACCTTGTGGCTTACAGTTGAAGGCCATAATATAATGTCATATAAGTACGCACACCCTGCTCTATGTCTGACAGCTGACATTTGACCTGCAGTGTCATGTCTGCCTGTCCTGGGTGTAAGAAAATGGTGTCCAGCCTCAGAATGCAGGCTAAATTTTGGAAATAAAGTTTCTGTGCTGCTGGGTTTCCTTAAAGACACAATCAGGAAACCGAAGATTTAACAGAGACGGCATATTTTTCTGTTAGTCGTGTGTGCGCATGTACGCATGCATTGGTGGTGGTGGTGGTGTGTGTGTGTGTGTGTGTGTGTGTGTGTGTGTGTGCATGCGTGCGAATGCGTGTGTGTGTGTGTGTATCTGTATGTGTGCGTGTGTGTGTATGTGCGTGTGTGTATGTGTAATCACCTCTGTGGACACAGAGTGTCTTTATCCTGGTGATTTGATGGTGAGTCAGGGATCCCTCTCAGGGGTGTTGCTGGACTGCAATGATGGCCTGTTAATTGGAGTTCTTTAATTAGTGTGTGGATCTTTGAAAGATGTGCTCTGTTCTCTTCTTTCCACTGGAGTGCATTGAGAGGCTCTGAGCATCTCTGGCCTGCCTCGTCCGTGCTCTGGGATGCCTTGATTGGTCCCGCTGCTTTTGCTCAGCTTTATAAAGACAGCGGAGCCATGCAAGTTGTCTTTTTTTTTTTCCTTTTAACCCATAGGAAAAAAAAAGAGAGAAAAAGTTGAAGCACCTTTTCCCCTCACAGCGAGTAAACCACAACAGCGGAATTGTCTTTCGCTTCCTCGTAACTCGCAACGAAAAAAACAGTTTGTTTATTGTGCATAAGCGCACGTATACAAATCACATGTTCATTGACACAAGTGCCACTGTTTGAGTGACAGTGAATGATTATGTAAATGTAAACAAAAACAGTTCAGTTTGCTCGCAGTCGAATCATAAGCACCTCTGAGACGACTAGAAGACATAAAATATAATTTCAGGAAGTGATACTTGATGAAAATGTGGCATGCTGTAGCATGACTGCAATACTTCTAAAACCATATTAACTGAACCCCACAATATGACTTAGATGTCTGGTCAAAAAAAATAGGTTTCAAAACAGTCCTTTTTTATGTTTTTTTTTTTTTTTTTACAGATTAAATAATTCAGTGCTTTGAATAATGAATGAATGAAACACAGAGGGAAGAATTCTAAGAATACTTTCAAATCTGCATTTGCCTCTCATGTAATCTGTCAGTTATTACCTACACTATGTTTTGGGTGTAATTAATACAAAACAGACTACATGTGTCTTGCACAGATATTAGATATCAGTGTGAGCTTTACTTGCTTGCCAAAGATGTTTCCTGATAT
Source organism: Synaphobranchus kaupii (assembly GCA_029718625.1). Taxonomy (NCBI): domain Eukaryota; kingdom Metazoa; phylum Chordata; class Actinopteri; order Anguilliformes; family Synaphobranchidae; genus Synaphobranchus; species Synaphobranchus kaupii. The sequence continues at coordinate 10,139,362 of CM056393.1, forward strand.
GTACTGTAGCTCCTCCCCCTTCCACATGGCTCCATTCATTTTGCAAGGTCAAGGTTTGTGTGTTGTGCATACCTCTGTCAGGAAGATTGCGATACCGTTTTCTTTCTTCCAGCTTGCAAGGGCATGAAGCTCTCATCACCGAGTCCACGTAAAAAAAAAAAAAAAGAAATACCCCCAGTTTATGTAGGGGAAAAATGGAAATTAAATTAATAATGCATGCACAGGCATTTGGAATATCGCAAATGCCAATCTCTCAGTCAAGAGACAGAGGTAGTAAACAGCTACAACACACTTCTAATTAAAAGTTTAGTCATCATAAATTAAAGATCAGCAGTAGTGGTGCAATATTAATGGCATTTGGGACATTGGGTGTTAACTGAAAAATGAGTAGATGCCACTTAACACTGCTTTATGAAAGAAAAGCAGACACACGTCTGCACACCTCTGCTAGCATGCACCATCTATGAATTCTGAACAACGTGTTCTTTTAAATAATCAAATGGATCTCTTTTTTATCTGTGGTTTGTGAAGTCAGGGAAATCTCATCTAGAATGATTATCTGATCAGCAGAAAGATGAAGTCAGCAGACATCAGCCAGTCGAGTGGAGGGCGTGGCTCCTGTTTCTGTAAGATTATGGAATGATGAGAAGGGAATACATGTCTTATGGTCAGCCTTATGCGTCATATTGCTGGTCCATTTTATGCAGTCAACATCACGTGTGTCAACCAACGTTAAACTCTCTTTAAAATACACTCTTGTTAGCTTTTCCTATTTTGAAAGCCAGTTTTACTGGCTGGTTCTTTCTTCATTTTAGCATTTTTAAGTTGGCAAATATTAAAATGCACAAAGAAAATAACTGGAAAAAAAGACACACTCGCAAACGCAAATGTACATTGTGGACAAAGACACACATATTCACACACACATTCACACAAAGAATGCTCAAACACACATTGACATTCACACACACACACACACACACACACACACACACACACACACACACACACACACACACACACACACACACAATTTATTTATTTCATACCGTATCTGCGTATGTCTAGCAGAATAGGAGTCGTTTCTCACATAATATCGTCGGTAGCAACGCTGAGAGTCCACTCCCTTAAATGACCACAGCTGGCCAACAGAAGGTGCTGCAGTACAGGAAACAACACTAATGCCCTCCGTTTGACAGGCAGTTCCACTTCAGATGTCCTGACTGTTCTACAGATACACATTTATCCTTCTCTCTCCCTCTCTCTCTCTCTCTCTCTCTCTCTCTCTCTCTCTCTCTCTCTCTCTCTCACACACACACACACGCCGAATACCAGCTTATTCCGTCTGCCAGAAATAAGCCTGAGAGAAAGCTTCTGTACCCCAACACAACCACAACACCCAGCCAAGCGGAACCAGGCATTTGGACTGGCTTCCTAAACTTCTGACTATAGGAACCTGTTCATGTCAGCACTCATATACGCTTTGTGCTTTTTACAGCTGTGCTGTAATGGTGTGGCATCATCTTAAAAATGTGTCCAGTTAAGTATAAGGATATGAATCATTCAGACATACACATTCCCCTCAAATCGAACACATTCCCTCAAATCGAACCGATGTGATCACACAACAGCTGTGCATCTGCACACGTACTGGGAGCGATGAAGGGGGGCGCTAAACTTTGAACGGTGAAACAACTTGAATTTGTTCTCGCTTTTGTAAAACATTGCAGTTTGAGATACGAGGCAGTTTATTGGCTACCCGCAGGACTGGACACCGTTTGAAAGCCATCCAGCCGCACGGCCTTTCCAGGACGTCAAACTGAGGTGTTTTTTTTTTTTGTTGTCCTTTGTTGCTTTTTGATCTGCCGTGGTTCTCTTTCATTTGGCTCACCGGAACGCTTTTTCAGTTAGCCAACCCATGCCTGCCGGATCAAGGCCACAGGAAAGAATAGGTCCAGTCAACAATTCAGGAGCAACTGAGGTTATATTATACCCGTCTCCTCTGTAAAATCCTCCGTTTTCCTATTGCGTGCGTTGTTCCTGGAAAGTGCCTTGCTTTTATTTGTTTTTCCATGTAATACTTTACTCTCTTTCTTTCTCACACACACACACACACACACACACACACACACACACACACACACACACACACACACACACACACACACACAGTCTGAGCTACCACTAAAATTTGGCTGGTCTACCAGAAATGGCTGCTTGGTAGCCTATACGTCCACCACATGGATTTGTGAGTTGCCCACACATTGATTAGTTCCCTTGACCTGGTGAGGGTCACATTAGCGTGGGTGAGAGATGAAAAGGGCTCCTCCCTTTTCAGTGTGGTTCAGAGCTAAAAGGTAGCCTGGTAAAATAAGGGGATTTTGTCTGTAGATGTATAGGCAACGCCTGTTGTTTTTATTTTTCTTGTGAGACATAGCCTACTGCTGTTTACACAGGTACGAATGAAATCAGAGGAATTATAACCCATAAACATTTTATGTCAGTTGAAAATCAATCTCATTTTTAAAATTGCGTACTTCATCTTTGTGGAAAAAACCTACATTTACAACAACAAAACAGATTTTTGTGGCATGATAAAGAATTAACCACAATTGATTCCTCACAATCAGGGTTAGTTTTAGTAGATTTAAATCCTTAATTTGCTTTACAACCTTCTAATATCACTCAGAATGAATGCAGGCAGGATAGCTCAAGGATAGATGCTCATTGTTCTAATTGCTACAATACGACTGGGCAGATGTTCCTGGTAATGAATTGTTGTACTGTAGCAAACAGACAAACCACCGCAAACAGCATTTGCACAAACTGCATATCCCATATTCACTCCGCATTTAGATTGCAATCTCCGTTCAATTAAAATCCTTTCAAGCAAAAAACTGTGCACTCATCAACAAACAGTCACTTCAGAAACAGAGGGTAACAATGAGCTCTTAATTGGGAGGGAAAGGAGCACTATAATGGCTCTCTCAATGACACTGTGACTAAGGGCCTTACGCATCGAGAAAAGATTCCTCCAGCGTGTGTCACATCAGCGAATCCCCAGATGAGATGCCACCGTCTTACCTTGCTCTGCAGCTCTGTAACCGAAGTCGCCGTCGATCTCGCCATCTGGCGTGGCGTCCTTCTTGCTTTAGTCACTCAAAGATGAGACAACGCGAGGGTCTGAAATTAGCGGTGGGAAGCGCTGCCTTTTTTTTTTTCTTTCAGAGCGCCGTCTTTATACAAAGAAACTGACGGAACTCAGCGGAGAATTAGCTGGCAGCCACGACTCCCTCACAGCGCAGCCTCGGGCTCCAAGTCGCCGCTCCATGTCACGACGGTACATAAAATCCTTAACTTACTTTACATCAAACCCCTTTGGGGATCATGCCAGCAGTCATATCTATTCAGCTCCAGGTGTTGCCGGTAGGTTTCTGTGCAGGGGGAATGCGCATTGTCAGATAAAAGTATCACAGATTGCCTGTCGCTCACCCGCTACAATGTTTACTTGTCTCGAACACGTCAATACAATAGTACAATTATTGCCCACGCATTGGGCCAATTGCCTGTCTCTTCCCGACACGCCGCACAGTTTCATCTTTTCACTAATGACCCTGAAAAGCTATAGAAATCTTTTCATATGTGTCCATGAATGTGCCTGTCGACACCTTTTCCTTAACGCATGTGCAAAGCCCTGAATGAATGGCATTTAAAACTTTTCTTTGCTTAAAAACACCAGCATATCTATTAAGTCTTTAACTTTGAAAAATTACATTCTGATTAAATACTTCACATTCTTTCATATACATAAAGATATGCTCTAAACATAATCCAATAGGCCTGCACATGAAAGTACTCCTGTGTCGGCAGAACAACCTTTTAAATAAAAAATCTATAACGTGTCAGAATTAGACATGAACCTTTCCTCATTTGCTCACAAAGTGAGATTTCTAAACATTCTCTGACAGGTATCTACCTACAGAGAGTGCTGAAAGACCTTCAACAAACACTAAACTTTTCCAGTCCAATTCAACGTACCCGTATCTACCACTTTAAACTTGTTTTTTTTTAATAAATAAGTGACTGCCACTAAAATGTCCCAGCCTTGCTATCACAGTCCTTTAGCAGGCTGTAACCTCACGCTGTGCAGAAACACACTGTATCAAATACTCACTCATGTCACACACATCAATCAGAGATTGATCAATTGTGAATGAATAATGTAGGATTGTACTATACTATTGTGCACGTTATGAATATAAAACATTATATGTAATAAATGTTTTATATTCATAACGTGTACAATGTTTATTTATATGTATTTATTTATCATTTTATTATTGTCTGAGACTGTCCCAAATCCCACATCTAATAAACCTTTTTAGCATTAGGGGGACAGGGCAGGGTATAGATATGTCGTGTTCCTTGTCCTGCTCCTGTTTCCTAGCCCATTATCTTTTCTTGTAACCCTCTGCACATACTTACAAGACAGTTGCTAAATGTATTTGAAAATAATTTGAGTCTTTTTCCAAAATTCACTCTTTGACCAATTTTGTCAAAATCAACATTCTTTGCTTAAATCTTTAAAAATTTAAAATTGGTGCAATTTATTTAATGAAAAACCATGTTTGATACTTAAATCCCACGGAATAATAGTGTAAAAGTAAATCTGCAAATATCTAACCATTTATCAGAAAAAGAGCTGAGTTTGATTTTGACCAAAAGTGGACTGAGAAAAGTTTTGGAAAAACACTCTTCATTTCCAGTGCATTTGCAATGTTCTTATCACCCACTTATTTCCATTATATATTATATATGATTAGTATTTAATTCTGAAGCCACGTGTAAGATGCTCTAAAAGCTAAATTCACTTTTACAACAGTAGTGCCACAAAAAAGCACAATGAACAACAAATAAATAAATAGATAAAACAGACATAATATATAATAAAATAGATGTGTTTTTATACTGCATAATGGAGGTTAAGGCAGAAAGAAAACATGTCACAAACTGTCATTAGCCTAAAAACTAATTTCACTTTGAATGGATTACTATGTTTTATTTCTCCGGCTTAATCATTTCCGTGAAGTCATTTCCTCTGTTTATTTTTGCGTAAAGTTTTCTTTACCTCTCAGTACCAAATTAAAGTTTTCCAACAACCTATGTCTGCTAATCCTGCAATGAATTAATCCCTTTCAGCTTGGGAATTGGATGGTAGCCGAACTGTGGGTACAATGGGGAAAATGCGCTTATCGAAAGTACAGCAAATGGGGAGGAGAAATGATTTACAGAATACTGGAATAAAAGCAATGGAAGAAATCCTCTTCTGTGATTACCTCTGTTAACCCCCAAGGAAAGGAGCCGAATCAAAACAGGCCCTGTTCTCATGGAAATGTTGAACCATTGTTAGACTCCTTTTTTTGCTTCGACCAACCTTTTTGCTTCTACAGAAGCTTCTCAAAGTAGATGCAACCACAGATCATGAAGATGATTTCAAACAGTTCCATATTATTATTATTATTATTATTATTATTATTATTATTAGTTCAGACACGCTGTACTGTAGAGACCTCCAAGGCATTATCTGAAAGAGATAAAGGAAAAAAAAACAGGCTAGTGCCTGGCATTCAAAAGAATGGAAAACGGGCCGTAAGTGTTGAGGGACAAAAGGGGAAAATGGAGGATCTGAGCAGGAAACATACAATAGAGAAAGCTGAACAGAGCTAAAACACGGGATATCAGAGATGCACACGTGCCACATGCGTGGGCTATGGCGGAGTGGGTGTCGGTTTCCAGACTGAAGAAAGCGAGTGGAGAGATCATGAAGGAAGTGTGACTCAACTCTGGCTCAAGACCGGAAAGCTGGCGGTAAAGAGGGAATGGCTGTTTCCGGACTCTTATAACTAATTTAAATGTTCTCCTGTCCAAGACCAAGAGCTCTTCAGTGCCTTGGCACAGTTAGGGGATTCAGATACTGTACTGTTCAGAGAGGGAATGGGGGATGGGATTGTGTCCGGTGTCTTTGTCCGGAAGATTACAGTTGTAGCCTTCCAAATCAGACATCCCGTTTCCCCACACTGAACAGTCTCAACAGCAAATTGTAAAAAATTGTAGTGATGGAACTGTGAGCCTAAATAAACCCTGGGCTTCCAGAACAAAAGATGCTTCACAGCAAACACAAACAAAATTCTATTCAAATAGTTAATATGTGATATTAGCTTGCCCCATTTTGGATTTCCAGAAGCCTCACTCTCCCACCCCATCTTAGAAAATCACATAATGTAAAAAACAGATCATTATATTATCTAAAGGACCACTGCAGAATATACTGTTAAATGGTTAAAACATATCCATTTGATACAATCCAATTACCACCACCTACATGTGGAAATGAGAAACCAGAGGATATTGCTTTTCAGCATGGTAGAAACTCTTCAAAGGTGCAAGTCCCAATGTCACACTTACAGCAGGAATACTAAAACGATAGATATTTGGCTCTATGGTATTCTCTCTACATTTTTATGCAGCAAACATCCACATCTATCACTAAGGACAAAAGACAATTGTTTTAAATTGTTTAAATTACAATATTTTCACTCCTAGTAAGGAGCCTGTGAATAATTCCACAATGATAAATAAATTAGCATTTTTCCTTTTTTGCTTGTTATCAATACTGTCAGAAGTGTAGTATATTCAAGTGTGAGCTAACATTACAAATTCCAGGTGATTATCTCTCCCGTATCACATTCTTACATTTATGGAGGAATCAAGATATGATGATCATGTAAATGTCACATTCCACTGAAAACACAAACAGCTCTCTGCTCTCTCTCTCTCTCTCTCTCTCTCTCTCTCTCTCCCTGCCTCCCTCTTTATCTCTCCCCTCTTCCTGTTATCTTTTTCGCCTTCTCCCCCACTCCGTATTTCTCTCTCTGCATGGGCCTCATTCACTAAACTTTTCTTCAATTCTTCTTGCTTTCTTAAGGACTTTTCTTAAATTATTCTTGCTTAAGAGAAGTTCCTCCGAAAAACCAACGTGGAATTCATGAAACATGCGTATCTCAGGTGTATCAGATGCCGACTGCTCGTAAATTGTGCGTGCCTGTTCGTGGGATTAGCATAAGGAAACACCCTAGCAGTCCCATAAAAGGCACGCAGACCTCAGAGTCTTGAGTCTTGTGCAAACATAAGCCATTAGTCGCTCACTGCAAACATATCTGTGCAGTCCCTAAAAAAAAGCGTTCTTTCCCCAAGGCGTGGTTAGCCAAGTAATCCAGAAGCAGCATATACACCGTTTGTAAGTGTTGTGTTTGACTGTGGGCTTATGGGACTTTATATGTCGTCATCAGTCATCATCATCGGTCACTTTTTATCAATAAACAAAAAATAATTATGTGTTCCCAACAAGGTTATTATCGCAAACTAAAACAAAGACGAAAACTAGGTATGAAAAAACATTATCGTAAACTTAAATAAAAATAAGACCAAGTGTTTTTGAAAACGAAAACGCTAGCAAACTAGCACTAGAAAAACTAGCAAACCCGCTCTTAAAATGAACTAAAACTAAACTGAAAATGTGATCAAAATTTAAAAGGAGATAAAAATAAAAACTAGTGAAAGATTTGAGCTTATTAATATTCATGTTGTTAAAATCAATAGCCTATTTATGCCTGTAATTGTATTGATATACATTTTGTTGTTAATATGATTTCTGTAACTACTTAAATTGACTGATCTGCATCTCTCTTTCCAGCTTCCCCTCCCTCTCTTCCCTCTATTCCTTTTCCTCTCACCACTAGTCATCTCTCTCTCTTGCTCTTTATCTCTCTCCCCAGCCATCTCTAACCTCCTTCTCTGTTTCTCCCTCCATCTCAAGCTCCTCACACTCTCTCACACACTCCTCCTCCATATGTAGCCCTCTCTCTTTCGCCGTCCCTCCTCCCTCTCTTTCTCTCTCTACTCCTCCATGTCTAGCACTCTCTCGTCCCGTCCCCCCCTCTCTCTCTCTCTCTCGCTCTCTCTCAATTCAATTCAATTCAAATTTTCTTTATTTGCATTGCGTACGTATGTACATATACATATTACCAAAGCATGAAATAATACAACAGATACAATAATCATAAACAGAGTCAAATATGTATGTGTTTGTGTATGTGTGTGCGTGTGTGTATGTGCGTGTGTGTGCATGTGTGTGTGTGTGTGTGTGTGTGTGTGTGTGTTAACTTGTTTATGTGTACATGCTTTTATTAGTTAGTGCAACAATGAACATATCATTGAACTATAATTATGAAAAGAATATGCAGATTCTGGGCTGGGGTAGATTAGGGTCTCTATGTGTTCTCACTTTCTCTCAGGCTATGGCAGACTGTCACATATTTTGCTGAAATTGTTGCTGTATGTCCCTCTCCCAACACAATTGGAATTTTATCCATGGGGATTTATCCATCTCTAGCCCTCTCTCATTCTCTGTTCCCCCTCTCTCTCTCCTTCATGTCTAGCCCTCTCTCTCCTCTCCCATCTCTCTCTCACTCCCCCTCCATCTATAGCCCTCTCTCTTTCTCTGTCCCACTCCCTCCCTCTCTCCTCCATGTCTAGCCCTCTCTCCTCTCCCATCTCTCTCTCACTCCCCCTCCATCTATAGCCCTCTCTCTTTCTCTGTCCCACTCCCTCTCTCTCTCCTCCATGTCTAGCCCTCTCTCCTCTCCCATCTCTCTCTCACTCCCCCTCCATCTATAGCCCTCTCTCTTTCTCTGTCCCACTCCCTCCCTCTCTCCTTCATGTCTAGCCCTCTCTCTCTCTCCCATCTCTCTCTCACTCCCCCTCCATCTATAGCCCTCTCTCTTTCTCTGTCCCACTCCCTCCCTCTCTCCTCCATCTCTAGCCCTCTCTCTCTCTCCCCCCTCTCTTTTTCACTCCCCGTCCATCTCTAGCCCTCCCTCTCTCTCCCTCACTCCCTCTCTCCCGCCCTTCCTTGCCGCCCCTCCACTTCCCGAGTGTAGGATGACAGGGGACTGACAATGTACTTGACAGTACTTAATGCAGCTGTCAGTGGTCGGGGGCAGCGATGCAGGCACGCCAGAGATTATACAGATTTAAATGAGCCGCAGCTGCGGAAAACAGGCCTGACACCCGTTGCATTACTGACAAGGCCTGTGATTCACAGTGCCATTAATCTCGCATAAAATCTGCGTCGCTTTGTCTGGCTGAAGAGCAAGTCCTGCAGGAAACTTCTCTGCATGTACAAGTGCTCTGCCTCCACAGCCCCTATTCTCAAGCTCTGCACACAGGTGCGGCTAACACACACACAGACACACACACACCATCTCTGTCTGTAATTATAGGAGCAGCAGTTCAACTGGCTGGGTGCTTAACATACAAACAATACTGCGGGTTTTTGCCGAACTATTTCAGCACACTTACAATAAATTTACTTTGCTTCGGTAGAACCCGGAGTTATGAGACTGGAAGTGCAAAAAAACACAATTACACCTCATCGCGCTCCTTATTATCACTGAGGCGAAAGCTGTTATAATTAGGTGTAAGGCCATATCTTAGAGCCGCTATTAAAAATACAATGTGGGAAAGTCAAGAGGTTCATGTAAAGATGGGGGAGAGCCAAATGCATCTGTGTATGATGTGAAAGACAGGTAATGATCATACATAATAGTCATTTATTGTTTGGAAAGCCAATGCACAAAAAAAAACGATTTCTGATTTTTCGATTCCTGCCAGTTTGATATTAGGTTATTATAGCTATGCGATTTGAAAATATGGCTAACGTGATGTTAAGTGTATGATTCAAATTCATAAAAATAGTACACTTTCATGCCATATTTTCAAAGTTATAAACATTTCTGAGTTCAGAATGACCGCCATGCCCGATGCATTCATATCTCAGGGGGTCTGTATTTCGCATCATGTGAGTATCGGGATAATTAAATATATTTTTCTCACTATATCAGTAGGTTTATAGTGCAGTAGGTTTACCTGACAGCTTATTGTACATGGCATTGGTGGGTTTTTCTCACCTGACTCTGCTTGTTTCTCCCTCTCCCATTAACAAATCCCATTAGGGTTTTATTGCCAACTGTAAAACAAGTTTGATGATGTCGCCAGGTTGAAAAATAGATTCAACAGACTGTTGCGCATAAACAATGATTTTTGCTAAACTGCTGACAGGATCATGGAAAAAAGCCAATTTGTTTTCTCATATTATATAAATTGTAAAACATACTTGCTAGAAATACTGTCCTTCTTTTGATCACAAATTTAAACTTGAGTATAACTTGAGTTTAATTCTCAATCAATGTATATAATCAGCAGAAACAGATTGTCTGCTTTACACAACAGCTACAGCAAACTACATAACATTCAGCAAGAGGGATTATTAAGATATTAAACATAAGTATAACCAAAAGGTGCCACAACGGTTTTTGTTATTTATTATTATTTTTTAAAATATCCCAATTCTGGTTCCCACCATTCATACTTTCATTATATGGTTAATTTATAAAAGATGGGATGCATTTTAAAATATATAATACAGCAAAAAATAAATACCTGGGGGGCTTAATTAGACTACAGAATTGCCCATAGTGTACAAAGAAGCAACCCTACATAACAAGGCTGTAAAAAATAGCTAAAGAGAAAAGATATGTCACGTCTTTGCGATATGAATCCATACAGCACTTTAAACACAGAAGAGCCAAGTGACAGGACAAACAGTGGCTTCAATATCTGACATTGGGCCAAAGTGACACATTTCAAACCAGGGGAGTCTTTCTTTGGGAAAAGTGTGTTTGTTCTGTCATTCATTTTGGAGAACTGCACAGTTTTTCTCTAAGCTTGCCATGACGAATACTGATAGTTCTTTTCATTCTGTGATCTGAGTTTTCTCTTTTGTTCTCAACTGTTTTTAGAGGCAAGGTGTTTAAGTGGCGGGTGAAGGAAAATATACAGCGCTTGCTGTATATTTGTGATATCCTTCTGAACTGTATAATCATAATCACAAAAAAAAAAGGAACTGCAATAACAATAACTAATTTTTAGTAAAACGTTTAATGACTCTCTTTGCTATTTACAGAATTTGGCCATGGCTGCGTTCGAAACATTAACATATTAACAAGTACACAGATCAATTAGCCGTGCTTTAATTCTCATTTTGGTGCTTTATATACGTTTTTCAAAGCTATTCACTGAAATACGCCTGCATATTAAAATACAGGCCGATTAACTCAATGTTTCTCAAGAGGAAAAGGACCTGTGTCAGCCTTCTCTTCACCCACAGGTTTGCAAGCAACAAGAGTATAAACTAATATGTTGGACTATGCAGCCACGATCTTGCATACTTTAGTGACTTAGTGGTTAAAAAAAGTATATTTAAAAAAGAAACCATGAACGTTGTAAAGATGTCTGTTATATAATCTGATTTCATTTTTGTCACTTCATATGTCATACCTTGTAGTATATTTCTCGAGCTTCCCAGAGTAAACTATAACTCTGGAATGTTCCACTGCAATCAATTCCACATTGAAGAACTGACATTTTGTTGCGTAAACATCTGATTCACTTTAATGGTGCTGTTTGCAGATCATGACATTCTTCAGTCTTGACCTTATTTTCAGTGCTTTATTGGGTGATGGGATTCATGATGAACTGTATTCACTTGGCTTTCTTTGGATTATACATGTTTGTAAAAAATCTGTCAATTTCTCCTGCAAAGCGAATCCCTTATGTCTATATTTTGTGTGAACATACAATTTTTAAATAATTCAATAATAATAATAATAATAATAGCTCAATAAATAAATAAATCTTGCAGGGCTTTCTTCTTTTGGGCGTTATTATTAAAACTCCAGCAAGGGGCAGTGGACAGTCACTCCCCAAAAAGTTCTTCCTAAAGCTTGGTAATGCAATCATGTCAGTCTGGTCATGAACTTGAACGATTCCCTGCACATCACCAGCCCTCTAAACTAAATTAATTTGGTGAGATTCAATTTCCTCCCAGAGTTCTTAACATTTGTACAATGAAGACAAATTGTGCCAAACTTTAAATGTAATTTTACCGCCACTTTGTTGCTGACGAAACCAGGCCCGGAGGGCCGCAACTGGCTGTCTCTAAGCCTGCCAACATCTAATCATCGGCTACGTATGCGGACAAGGCCATCTTTAATGATTGACATGAACCAGTCATATGTCGGATATTATCCTGCAACTGCTCGGTTATATTTCACGGCACGCATTACAGGAAACAGGAGATGCAATCCCAGGATGTGTTCGGCCTTGGTGTTCGGCCATTTCCTTCATAATTCGCCATAATTATCTTATTACACATTGGGCTCTATTTTAATAAACCAAACGCAATGGTGAACGCAAGAGTAATCGCTTGGCGGTATCGCTCTGAGGGCGTGTCGGCGAGAAATTTGGTAATTTCATGACGGCAATCTTGGCGCACCTTATTGCTAAAAGGCTGGGTTTAAATGTCCAAGGTGTGTCTCTATGGTAGCCAATCAAATTGTTGTTCTCATGCTTTAAAAAAAAGCCAGTTGGAACACAATCGCTCCATGCAATTTCATAATGAGCAACCCAAACGCACTGGACCGTCAACTTGGATGTGTGTATGATTCTACGTGGGAACATGCATTGAAATGTTAATTTTAAAAGCTGATCCGATACCATTTATCTAGCCCTATTAAACCGCTCAGCCAGTTGATTTCTCTTTGCTCTGGCTGTGATGGGGACCGCGACCACTGGTGCAGGTGGGGCAAGCTAATTTTGTCGCATGTTACCTGGACATTGATGGAATGTGTTCCTTTGCGATTGACGAAAACTATTGCATGCTCGGGTGGTGCGCGGATTTGTATGTGCGTGCAGTCGATAGCACCAAGCACCCCGGGGAACCCACACTTGAGAAAAAATGCGAGTTTTGACTTTTTACTGCATTCATTGTCCGTATAGTTGAGGAAGGACACCCGCTGAAAGTATCCCAGATAGCAAGCGAACGTTGAATCAACGTAGATTCAATGTGGAATTCCGACGTTGATTCAACATCAATTTGCTCATCGAGGTCACGTTTAATCAACGTCAGAATACCGACAAATATTGAATAATAATCTAAATTGATAATTTTTTCGCCCACTGTACACTCACTGCAATTAAGTTGTATTTTTATCAATTTTATTACGTGTTCAGTAATTAATGTCTAGGCCTACCAAATAGCTGGCAAAGTAATATGACGTTAGGCAAATTATTTAGGCTACAGTTACTGACATTATCGGCTACTAACTAGTTCAGTTAGCTAATGGAGTGAGTCGGTGATGGCGACAAACGTTACAACTTTTAAACATCACGTTTAGCTATATTTAACCTTGATTATTCAATATTTGTCGGTATTCTGACATTAATTCAACGTGATTTCGAAGAGCAAACTGATGTTGAATCAACGTCGGCATTCCACATTGAATCTAAGTCGATCCACCATTCGCTTGCTATCTGGGATATCCTTTCTGTGTATTGTGTAGTGGTAGGCTTATGATTCAACTGTGCCAATGTGCAATTTATATATTATAGGCTATTGGCCTACATGATCGCAAGTTTCTTGTAAGCTGTCCTGTTTTATTCTAGTAGTTTAAATTAAAATTAATTAATAATAATAATTATAGGCTATTTGTTCATTAAATGGAAGTGTAATGTTGGCATCACCTATAGACACTACATAGAACTACATGACTAATAAGTTGCCAAATTGCCAGAGTCTATTGCGTTGCCGCTAAGAGGTGGTTCCAGCTGATCATAACGCAATGGGTTTTCGTTGGTTCAAATTGTCACTATGCCAAAAGTATTTTAGAACGCGCCCCAGACAGCGCCACCCATCCCACTGCAGCGCAAGCGAAAGGATGTTATGTTGAGAATTTGTTGATCCTAGCGGTATTGCTGAGAAACGCCATAGCGCCAGTTTTAAGACGTTGATGCTGTCAACAAGCTTGCGTTTGACTATACCGTCCCCTTGCGCTGGTTTGCGCCAGTTTGAAAATAGAGCCCATTATGTCATATGTAATCTCCTCAAATCACACAAAGATTCACAGCAATCCCTTCATTGCTCACTGACCATATAGCCTATTCAAACAAACGCAAACGCAAACGCAAACACAAACGTGCTCAAACACATGCACATGTTTTGTTTGATACATTAACATGCATTTCAAAAGGGACCCAAGGGACAAGTTTTTAAATGTAGTAAATACAGTAAACAGCCGTAAAAAAAGAACTAAAATTTTTTTTTACTAAAACTTAACTAAAAATATATTAGCAAAAAATATGATCAGTTATTAATGAATCGTAGATTCTGACTCCTCAGTAAAATCAATAAAATTGTTGGAAGTATAAAGCTGCTTGACCATAACAGGGCAATTCAGCCAATAAACTCCACTATAAAGGAATTCCTCACCAGAAGTGTACACTGCCTGGCCAAAAAAAAAGTTGCACACTCTAATATCTCGTTGGACTGCCTTTAGCTTTGATTACGGCACACATTCGTCATGGCATTGTTTCGACAACCTTATACAACATCACAACATTTATTTACGTCCAGAGTTGCATTAATTATTGGCCGAGATCTTGTATTGATGACAGGAGAGTCGAACCACTCCGTAAAGTCTTCTCCAGCACATCCCACTTTCAATGGGGTTAAAATCAGGACTCTGGTGGTCAATTCAAGTGTGAAAATGATTCCTCATGCTCCCTGAACCACTCTTTCACAATTTGAGTCCGATGAATCTTGGCATTGTCGTCCTGGAATATGCCATTGATGGAATAACCTGGTCATTCAGTACATTCCGGTACTCCGCTGACTTCATTTTATTGCTCCATAACATTGCTGAGCCTAGACCTGACCAATTGAAGCAACTTCAGATCATAACACTGGCTCCAGTGATGCTTGTACAGTGGGCACTATGCATGATGGGTGCAACGGCGACTTTTTTTTGGCCAGGAAGTGTATATGGATGGCTTGCATAGTTTATAGTTCGTTATTTTAGTCATATTTTACAATCTCTTTTTATTGGCTTGAAAGGAAAACTTTGAAGCCTGTGAAGGATAATTGTTATTTGTCTAATGATAAAAAAAGCATCTTCTTTATTCACAATGAGACATGGGGAGAAATTGACTCCCCATGTACATTTCACAAGGAATACACCATCAATGACCTGTCATTCTGTACATCTAACCCATCACCCTCACACACAAGCATGCACACATACACACACGCACACACACACACACACACACACACACACACACACACACACACACACACACACACACACACACGCACACACACACACACACACACACACACACACACACACACACGCGCACACACACGCACACACGCACACACACACACACACACACACACACACACACACACACGCACACACGCACACACACACACACAGTCTAATTTTTGAGCAGGCCTCTGTATGGACCCTCAGTGTAATCTCAGATTTTCCCAATGTTCATGTAAATTCTAATTCTCCCTTAATTGGCCCCCTCAGCTATACTATACCAACACTGTGGTATACAGTTATACCACAGTGACAGCCATGTTCATCCGTTGGCACATGCTTAGTTTACACTTGACATATTGCTTCTCCAGGTAGTAGGCTAAGAGACCCAGGAGACAAACCTGCATCTCTCCTCTCTGACCACTATATCACAATGCCACTCATTTTTATTATTATCTTTTTTTTTTTACCCACAATGCTCTGTTGACACACTGATACTCTGTTATTACGGCTCTAAGCCCTGGGTTTTCCCTGCAGGGAGTGTAGCGTTCACTCCATACAGTTCTGCTTCAGGGAATCTCACTTGTGACCTCATTTTCTCCTCTGCGTCCCCCTCTTCCACGGCCCAATAGACAGATTGGCGTCCGCAACGGAGCTTCTGCTCTCCCAAATTCACACAGAGACTTTTTATTTTCATCCCAAAGTGGGGGGGGGCTATGTATTGGCCAATAATGCCAATACAAAGCACCCCCACTTTCTCACAAACTACTCCAGCACATTCTATATAAATGGGTATTACCAAAGAACTTCACAATGTATTAACAAAGAGAGCCTCTGAAATGAAAATCTGCACAGCGATGGGCTCCAACATTGATTTATTTCAATAACTGTGGACTGGATAAAAAGGAATCCGATTGCATGGCAGGTTCTGCCTCAGATTGCACTGCTGGTACACTGTGCTCTAAATTACCCATAACAAGAACACCAGAGAAATGTGAGTTAGGAGAGTAAGGAATGAGTTTGGGGAACATAATATACGGAACAAGAGAGATTGTAGGGTCACAGCGTTCTGGCCTCGGTACATAGGACACAAGTTGAGCTCTGAAGGAATAATATTTCATTAGAAATTTTGTCTTGTTGAAGTCTGAAACTTGTGCTGCGAATGCTCTTTCATCTCCCATGCACCCAAAGTCACCAAATTAGGCATTTGTTCACACATTTGTTTGTTCATTTGCAATTCATCATAAATTGATACATTCACAAACAAATGTACCCCCATGCACCCCCACCTGTCACATAATTATTACTCTCATTATAAGCTGAGGTTCACATAGGGGGGGGGGGGGGGCAGCTGCTGCATAGAGGGCAATTTCCTGGGAAAATTTTTGAAGTTGTTGCCGCCAACGCCGTTTGATGTTCCAAACCTTCGCACTGGCTCCAGACCGCTATCCTAATGGACCTTCTGTGTGTGTGCACGTAGCTTGGATGCTTGCAGCAGTTCTGTGCTGGGTTGCCAGCTCTCCCTACGCTAATAATAATGTCTGCTCTCCAGAAAGGTAGCGACTCTGCTGCTATTGATCTTACTGATATTACTGTTTTGCTGGATATTTAATGTGCAGCAATCAGTTTTCAGAAAATAATAAAAAAAGACAAAGGGAGGGAAGAAAAGAAACGGAGATACCAGCCAAACTTCTTTTAGCAAAACTTCTTCTCTTAGGCTTGAGCTCATCTAGTACACTGGATCTAGAACTGGACCCCGGTGGTGTTAAGTCACATGACCCTCATCACCCCGCCCCCATTCCTCTGCCAGTCACATGATCAAATATCAGCCATTTGTTGTCTCTGCCCCTCCCCTGTCAGTCTTAGATTACTGTGTCCAGCAACTGAGCTACTGCAGCTTGCTTATTGAAAGCAGGCTAGGGTATGCTGTACATTCCCCTCAATATTAAAGTTACCTGTCTCACCTGCACCGCTACTGTGTGTGTGTGTGTGTATGTGTATGTGTGTATGTGCATGTGTGTGTGTGCATGTGTGTGTGTGTTCCAATATAGCGTGAGCTGCCGACATAATTGCTGCTGTTCTGCTCACCAACACACTGTTTTAAGATTAATCCCACTGTAACCGGGGGACCGTGACACTGAGCGGAACTACTCCCTGCTGTAAGACCAAACCAATTTTTAAATGTAAAAGAAATATTTTCATGGAACTGGTGATGAAAAATAATCAATAAATTCCACAGAGACATTTCCCTACAAAGAACACAAAAGTGGCTTGATGTCCTTTTTTGCATTGAGTTTCATTGTAGGAATAGGTGAATGGGATTTAGAGAAAGCACTCTCCGCTCCAACTTTATAATGAGCGTGCAGGAGCTCGCCAAATAAAATAAAATAAAATAATCTATGTACGGGTGCATGGGTTTTCTGTAATCACTGTATCCCAAAGGGTGGAGTGCATTCTTTTGAAAAGCTTTTCCATTTTCCATAGCGTGAGCGTGCAATCCCTTTGGAGCGAGCGCCAGGAGAGGTACGCTTCTGAAAAGAGCGTCACGTTTCTTCCCCTAACAAAGTCAATTTAGTGCCACGCGTTTTTCTGATCTCAAACGGTGTCAGCTGGAGGCGGATCAGATGCTGGCAGACTGCCGCCCCCCCCCCCCCCCATGGTTCGTGACGCATTATCGAGGACTGTCACAACAAGAGGAACTCAGAAGGGGGCGGGAGGGGGGTGGGGGGGTTGGAGGGAAAAGGCCACAGCGTGCCACGCTGTACATGCACGGCCAAATGCCGAACTGGGGCGAGAACATACCCCTGCTCCAAGCACGTGCCGCCATTAACATTCCGGTGAATAATTTATGCGTTCAAAAAATTCTGACATTCCTCAGACCTCTCTCTCTTTCTCTCTCTCTCTCTCTCTCTCTCCAGATGGGACGCACTTGCTTGCCAACCTTTCCGGATGCCCAGAGAAGCCATTACTGAAGTCTGCCATCCAAACCCCAAGTAAAATGCAGGCGGTACTCAAGCACATAGGGAACAGCGGGGAAAAAAAAAAAACTGAATTTGATTTTCTTTTCCTCTTGGCTCCCCACACTGTTGTGTCAGTCAGTCTTTCCCCGCAGAATCACACCCTTTCTCACACCTGGAGGGAGCTGGTATCGAACAGGATGCAAAAACATAAACGATCACTGAGGCCATGTGTCAGGGTGGAGAGTTCTAACCATTCATAAACCTTCAGCCCATGTGAGAGGCAGATAACTGCAAGGTGAAATGGTAATATAATTTTCTCTAGACAGAAATATAATATAGACATAAAGACATGATTACAGCATTATCATATCTATATGTATGCCTAAAGCTATTGAAAGATCAATGCCAGTTGTAGCAGTAATCCCATTGTCACAGGAAGTACAGTGACACCATGCATGTGTGCACATATATACAGTATATACAAGTCATACATGTGTGTGTGTGTGTGTGTGTGTGTACATATATATATATATATATATATATATATATATATATATATATATATATATATATGTACAGTGCCCTCCACAATTATTGGCACCCCTGGTAAAGATGAGTAAAAAGGGTTATAAAAAATTCACCGTTAATCTCACACAAATGAGAAAAATCCAACCTTTAATTGAAGTAAATTTATTCTGAGAAAAACAAAACCATGTGTGCCACAATTATTGGCACCCCTGCATTTAATACTTTGTACAACCTCCTTTACCAATAAAACACCACTGAGTCTTCTCCCATAACATCTAATAAGGTTGGAGAATGCAGAGCAAGGAATCTGAGACCATTCCTCTTTACAGAATCCCTCCAGATCACCCAGAGTCCTAGGTCCTCTCTTGTGCACTCTCCTCTTCAGCTCAGCCCACAGGTTTTCAATGGGGTTTAGGTCAGGGGACTGAGATGGCCATGGCGGAAGCTTGATTTTGTGTTCACTTAACCATTTTTGTGTTGATTTGGATGTATGTTTTGGATCATTGTCCTGCTGGAAGATCCAACAATGACCCAGCTTTAGTTTCCTGGCAGAGGCAGCCAGATTCAGATTTAAAATTTCCTGGTATTTCATGGAGTTCATGATGCCATGTACCCTAACAAGGTTCCCAGGGCCTTTGGAGGAAAAACAGCCCCACAACATCATGGAACCTCCACCATACTTAACAGTGGGGGTCAGGTTATTTTTGGTATAGCCATCCTTCTTTTTACGCCAAACCCACCAATTTTCGTTTCATCTCACCATAGAACATGATTCCAGTCAAAGTAGCGTTTAACAAACTCCAGGCGCTTACGTTTGTGGCGAAATGACAGAAAAGGCTTTTTTCTGGCATGCCTTCCAAATAATTTGTTGGCATGGAGGTGACGTCTAATGGTAGTGTTTGAGACTTGATGACCCAAAGATGCTACTTTCTTCTGTAATTCTCCAACAGTGATCCTTGGGGATTTTTTTGCCTCTCTTACCATCCTCCTCACTGTGCGTGGGGGAAAAATAAACTTGGATCCTCTTCCAGGCAAGTTTGTAACAGTTCCAGTTGCTTTAAATTTTTTAAGTATTGCTCAAATGGTAGATATGGGCATTTTCAGGTGAGTGGCTATTTTTTATAGCCATTCTCTGACTTATGAAGCTCAACACACTTTTCCGTCATTTGATTTGTATGTTCGCTTATCTTTCCCATGTTGATGTATGAATATGGCCTCTGTGTCACCTCATATTTATACCCCAGTGAAACAGGAAGTCATGGATTACTGCTTGAAAGTTTCTAAACACTCTGATCAACCTTAAAAAGTAAAATATAAATGGAAAAAATGCTTCTGTTACATTTTGTTCATAATAATTTCTAGGGGTGCCAATAATTGTGGCACACGTGGTTTTGTTAAAAATAATTATTTCTTGATGTGGGATTTTTTTTTCTCTCAATAAATTGACTTCAATTAAAGGTTGGATTTTTCTAATTTTTCCAGTGTGAGATTAAGCTAATTCACCAAAAGGTGAATTTTTTATAACCCTTTTTAGGGGTGCCAATAATTGTGGAGGGCACTATATATATATATATATACATATATATGCAGCTGAAGTCGGAGGTTTATATACACTTAGGTTGAAGTCCTAAGTGAAGTCCATCTTTAACCACTCCACAGATTTCATGTTAGCAAACTATAGTGTTGGCAAGTCAGTTAGGACTACTTTGTGCATGACACAAGTAATTTTAACAACAATTGTTTAGAGACAGATTATTTCAATTTTAATTCACTATATCACAATTCCAGTGGGTCAGAAGTTTACATACACTAAGTTGACTGCCTTTAAATTTTTAATATTTGGTCGCATATCCTTTGCATGCCATAACTTCCTGATGTCTGTGACCCAACAACATCAAAAGACTCTTGATATCTTATTTTCTGGTACTCTTACAAGCATTACTATAACATCTCTGCATTTGAATGGATCTCTATGGAAATTGGAGGGTGGGACTAGATTTAGCTGTAAATTACACTGGAACACTATGGAAACACATGGTTGGCTGAATGGCTCTAAGTCATCAAGGGTCTGATGTATCAAACAAGCCTTAAATCATCACTCTGCTACCAGAAATACAGTAGATATGGATGGATAATTTGAAAGGTTTTTTCTCCTGACTTATTTTTCCATAGAGTTCAATAGGAAAATTTGTCAGGAGAAACAACCCTTAAAGTGATCCATCCATATCTACTGCATATATGGGAGCAGAGTGATGGTTTGAGGCTTGTAAGAAGGTTTGGGCCAAAATGAAATACATTTTGTTTCTCTCATATTTTGATCTATGACGGAGAAATCCTTTGAGGTTAGAAATGATGAAATCGCACGGTGTCACAATGCAATCTTTTCCAGCCGCTGAATGTTAATAGCCTGTATTAGTATTTTTCAACCCCTTGCTATTTGGTCTTCTTTTCATCCCCACCACTTTCTGGAATGCCCAGTTGTGTTTGTGAGTCCGTTCCCCTGCTGCGACACCCTCTGACAGCTTGGGCGATGGTAGACTCGCATGTGTGGCCTCTGTGTCATATGCAGTCAGCCCCCATTTTCATTTTGTGGCCCACTAGCTGAATGGCACTGGATTTTCAGAGTAGCTGGTGCAGATAGACAAAAATTGCCCTGACTGTCTGGAGTATCATCTCTTCAATGATGAAGATAAGTGATCCCTGTTTACTGAAGCCCTTCCTCTCCGACTGGCAAACTGACCGATAGCGTACATGCATGAGGGAGGAGTCCAGCCCTGACACTGGCAGTGCTGAAGCCCTTCCTCTCTGAGTGACATAATGGCCAACTGACCAATAGCGTACATGCATGAGGGAGGAGTCCAGCCTTGACACTGACACAGGGTTTAATTTGAGATTTGGGGTGCCTCACTGCTTCTAGGACTACTGCCTTACCTGGATAAACTTGTATATATTCAATTTAAGTTTGGGAGGCACTGTAGTATAATGGCCAGGGAACTGAGCATTGAACTCAAAGGTTGTGAGTTTGATTCTCCTCTGTGGTGCTAACATTGTTTTTTTTTTAAGCAAGGCACTTAACCTGAATTGCTGCAGTGAAAAATATCCAGCTATATAAATGGATTTTATGTAAAATGGTACCTGGTGTGAGATAGCTCTGGACAAGTGCATCTACTCACTGCCTAAATGTAATGTACTGCCAAAATGTTTTTGAGGGCCTATGTGTGAAATGTAACTGCTAACTGCAAAATTACAATTTTCATTTAAAAGATTAGGTGCCATTTTTTGTTTCTATTTTTTTTTGGAATGCAACTTACCTGGCTATCAGAAGTCTGGGGGTCATCGCTCAACTTACCTGGCTATCAGAAGTCTGGGGGTCATCGCTCAACTTACCTGGCTATCAGAAGTCTGGGGGTCATCGCTCAACTAACTTGGCTATCAGAAGTCTGGGGGTCATCGCTCAACTTTAAAATGAGTATAGAAATGGGGCAATTAATTTATCTCTATGAGTGAAATAACTCAAGAAGAAGAAATTACATTGTGCAAATAAACATATATTATTTATTTATTTGCATATACCTTGCAATGTTTATAAATTATGACAAAAAATATGTATTATTTATTTGATGATGATAAATTCATGCAGTAAGTTGAAGTTGAAGTGTTGTGAGTTTCAGGTACACTGTATGTGTGCCCATGAATCATCGTTGTGACTTGCACTGACTGACTGACTGACTGCACACTGCAAACAGCAAAAGCTTTGTGTTGTCAGACAGCCCCTCCACAGCTTCAGTGAAAATGCTCTAATTCAACTGACATTGACATGATTCAGAATGGAGAGGAGGTGGTTAGATGGAGTGACCCTGACATTCTAATCCATAACTCACACGATGGCTTTTGTTTTTCTCAATGAGCAAAGAGAACCATCATCCCTTTGACATTTTCTGGGACAAAGAAACGGCTATGGCAATCAGACAGTTACAGAGACAGCAATGAGTGAGCTGACCTTGTATTAAAGCATTTACATAAACATAAAACGAGAGCGACACTGTTATTCTGGCTGCCTGAAGTTCAAACTGTTGGAGGTATGCGTCATAGAAAAGATCTGATCTTTTTTTTTAATCAAACCCCTGCCCACTTCTTAAGAGAATGAGAGCGATATTATCTGGAAAAAAGCCATTCATTTTTGCAGTTTATTAACCATATAAAATAACAAGTATGCGATGAAATACCATAGAAAACGATTCATACTGACAAATTATGGCTGAATCAGTGGCCATCTCTCGAAAATTGTATTCAGTTTCTTGTTCGGATGGGAGAAATGAAAGGCATTAAATAATACTGGGGTCCAGAGCAAATGTGGTGCTGCAGCTTTTCATGTATGAAGCCAGGCGCTGAGAAAGGTTCAACCCAGAGAGAATGAACATAGCACTTTATTAAACAGGCTGGGAAATGTTCACCATCCCTCATGCACAAAGCAGTCATTTTTTTTCTCCAGGGGTCCCTCAAATACAAAATAATAATGACCGGCGATTTGCTTGTTTTGATTGGCTTCCTGAGGATCATATCCATATCTGTTCTACACCATGCAGTGGATTCATTAACACTCACTGTTAACTTCTGTGCCAATCCCAGTTTAACGTTCAGGGAGGTGTAATGAAATTGAACTAAGATGGTGGTGTTTGCCTGGAAGCACCAGGTACACAGGATGTGCTCTGACATTTGCGTCTTGCCTGGCGTGTCACTTCCTCTGAGAGCGCTGCTATTTGCTTTGCCAGAGGGACTACATGGCCAGGGAGTGAAGACTGGGGCCAGATTCTACCAGAAACATGCATTTATTTATTAAAGTATATTGTTATTATACAGGAAAAGTGTTCAAAAGCACCAAGTGCATAAATGTTAATTAACTTGGTTCCAACTCGGTTTAAAAAAACTACTTTCATGTTGTCCTGTCCTGCATAAAGGAAAGTATCTTTTATTGTTTTTTTAAATTCATTTTTCCAATAAAAGCATTTATTTGAAAAACATTTTTCACACATAATCACTCCATCAATCAAAAATCACATTATATAAGCACATTTACAGGGGGGATTCCCATTTTCCCATTTCTTTTAATTTCCCCATTAAAATACACATAACAGTCATGAACACCACATTACATACAAAAAAGAAAGAAGCAATGTCTCCAAAAGGATTCAAAGGACAATGGAGTGAAAGTTAAAAAGTTATTCCCAGGTTATCGGGTGGGCCTTTCTGTTGGAGGGGGCGGGGCACTAGATGATGATCATTGAAAGAACTGTATAGAGGAAAGACTGAAACAAAAACTTCTGCAAAAATGGTGAAAAGGTTTGTGTAGGAAAGGGCTACTAATGGAGACTAGACCAGGGGTTCTCAATCCTGGTCCTGGGGGACCCCTGTGTATGCTGGCTTTCGTTGCAACCGCAGTTGCAATCCCAGAATTTTAACAAGCTGTTAATTTTTCTTAATTAGGTGCTTGTCATGTTTGGAGGAATTATTCACCCTCTTAAGCCACATTATATCAGAAATAGCTATGGATGCCATGTAGAATAAACACCCCATGTTCACATTGTGCTATATTATTTAAAAAAGATAAGAAAATTATTTAACAGATCCATTTAAAGACTGATTTGAATCAATAGGCTCCTAATTGGTGAAAGTGTGGACACATGGCCACTAAAATTAACCATTTCGTAGATAATGAAGAATTCAAACACAAAGCAAATGATAACGAGCCAAACCTGCATTGTCTTAAGCTTAAAGAAAAAATTGAGTTAAACACATGTGTTCAACAAGCTAATTAGGAGCCTATTGATTCACTTCACTCTTTCATTTGAGTGAAAATACATTATTTTGTAACCTTTTCTTATGTAATTGTTGCAATATAGCACAATAAGCACAATGTGAACATGGGGAGTTTGTTCTACATGGCATGCATAGCTATTTCTGACATAATGTGTCTTAAGTGGGCGAATAATTCCTCCAAACATGAAAAGCACCTGATTAAGAAAAATGAACAGCTTGTTAAAATTCTGGGATTGCAACTGCGGTTGCAACGAAAACCAGCATACACAGGGGTCCCCCAGGACCAGGATTGAGAACCCCTGGACCAGACAACAGTATGTGATAATAGGTTCACGGGAGAAAAAAAGTCACTGAATGAGCTGCAAATGGAAGAGGGAATAGACACACTACTCTTTTCTTTCCCAAATACTCATCACTGCAGCCAGTGCTACAGGCGTCTGACAAAGATCCTTGCATTCTCAGTGACTTAACTTGGTGATCGGTCACATGATCTTTCGTACAAGTTCACTGTGCGCAATACCGAGAATGCACGCAAATGCGAGAGACTTCTCAAAGTTTGTTAAAACTTTGTGTGTTAAAAGCTCAGGATACAAAATGTCTACTGTAGTTCCTGCAGTTGGTGGGAAGGAGGTGTTAATTTATACGACAAAGTTTTTAATTTAATTTCCTGCGTGAGGGCCCTCTCAGCCGATTCCAGCTCGCCCTCCCCAGCTGGAATAAATACCTGTCCTTATTTCAAAGGCTGGGGGTTGCGTCCTCCTATTAAGATTCCGCCTTAATTATTTCCATCCCTGAGCTGTCAACGACACTCTGTTTAAGAGGATCTTAAGGAAAAGCTAATAGTCCTGCGCAACTGAGGCAGGTTTCTGGCAAACAAGTTAAGTACAAGTTTATAGCTTCTATAGCCAAAGAAGGTTCATGGGAAAAAAAGGACAGCACTCTATCCTTCCTCTCCGTTTTCTCCCTTTGCGTCCATTCCTGGAAGATATATTGTTCTTCAATATGAAGCGATGGTTTTGTAATATTCTCCCAACCACAGCACACCATGTTGCCAAAACTGTTTAATTAACTTTCAGACTTCTCAAAAGATTTTTAAAACTGTTGTGAGGTAGCTATTTCTGAGGGAGGCCTCTTAAAACAAACAAAAACAAATGTTACAATTTCTGACATACTGTATGTTACTGTAATTTTATTCCTTGACTAACAACAATCAAAATACACGTCTGCATTTGCTTAGCAGACGGCCTTTTCCAGGGCATTTTACACGTTACTTGTTTACCTGGAGATTGTACTGAAACAAGTAAGGTTATTCCTGTTGCTTAAGGCTAAAATATTAGCATCCCACCCTGGATTCATAGCTATAGTCAAAGTTCCCCAATCACACTCTCAGCGAGCATGCTGGGAGAGCAATGAGGATGTGCATGAATCAAACTTGCTATTATAATCATCCCCATGTCTTGGGCCTTGTACTCCACACTGCTCTTCTGAGTTAAACAAGTTAAAAGCTCTTTTAAATGTGTGTGTGACTCACGTACAAGAATCTCTGCAAAAATGTGATATAACGCTATACTGTAAATATGTGTATATTGTAATTATGTGGATTATGTTTGTTGAATATACAATGAAATGCAATATATTGAAAACATAGAGGCCCTGATTTTCTAAGATCTTTAGTATGTGCAAAACCTTATAGCAGACGCAAAACTAATAATACAAACAATGATTAATGGAAAACAAATACCATGACCAATCATTGGTTGTGT
>CM056393.1:10166213-10284545 GCA_029718625.1 Synaphobranchus kaupii
CCACGCTGGTAATGTAAGTATCACAGAGCAATGAATAGGCCCAGCCGATTCTCATTCTTCTTTGTGATGAAGGTAGCAGACAACACATCACCTTTTACACCTGAGTGCACCTGCTCTGGGCGATGAACTACACAATCATTCAGACCGGGGAGACAGGGAGAAATCAAGATTTCTTGTTCTGAACCTTTAGCTAGCAGTAAGACAAAGATTGGGAGAGGTTTGGGTCACTTTCACGATCAATACAGTCGACAGTTACTTCAAAACTTAAAACTGACCCAAACCATCACCGATGTGATCAATGTACCACAAACAAAACAGTGAATTTAGTTATTGATGTATTATAGATGCTCAAAGCCCAGATGTAGTTTTTCATGTATTATAGATGCTCAGAAGGCCAAATGTTGTTTTTAATGTATTATAGCTCTTCAGAAGGGTATTGTAAAGGAGCTGCAAACAGGTGTTGTGTGAAAGTATTAATTATTTATCAAATATAAAAAATATTTGTTTTTTTTGTTGCATCTTATAAGAATACATTTTCAAGGGAGAAATGAGACAGCAACAGTATATGTATCTGGTAGGACAAAGTCTACAGAACATCTGTCCTTCAAAAAATTATAAACAACTGCATATATTAGCATTTTGCTATGTAACATTATGCTGGCATCAACGGGCACATTAGACTCTGCTGAAACATGAAAGGGCATTTCAGTGCAGGCATCCTGAATGACTCTGGACTGACACACAACTTTTGGGGAATGTTCATTTTAGGGTGCTCAGCAAACATTTTATTTTTGTTCATTTAAAATAAAAAAACATGCTTGTTTATGAAACAGCAAAATTAAGTTTCTGTAAATATTAGTCCACACACACACACACGCACGCACGCACGCACGCACGCACGCACGCACGCACGCACGCACGCACGCACGCACACACACACACACACACACACACACACACACACACACAGGATTTGAGGATTTCACTGTGATGAGCCTGTCACATTTCACACTCAGCTTGAGGATACTTTAAATTCTCTTTGTTTAAGACACACCATGCACACAATTATTAGACATTCAGTTTCTATAAACTGACAAACCAATATAAATTGATTTCAAAATCACCAGACCAACACAAAACGGATTTCAATGACGATGAAGTCAACAAACAAATATATCAAAATCAAAACTGACAGAGATTATTTATATCATATAATCAAACAAAACAAAACAAATTCACCATATTTAATGAAACAAAATACTACAATAGTAATAACTATATTGATTATTTATTTAATTATTATAAATTCAATGCAAAGCAAATACATTACCATCAACCCAGCACAAAATGATTTCCTCATAATCAAACCAATGTGAAACAAATTCATTATCATCAAACCAACAAAAATAATTTGTTTGCCATAAATCCAGCACAGCATGATTCCTTCACCATCAAACCAACACAAATTCATTATTATCAAATGATGTCATTGTGGATCAAGAGAAGGTTCACTTCATTCCAATTAATTAATTAATTTTAATGACAAAAAATTAAATAAATCATTACATAGAAAACTAGCGTAGATGGAACTGGACACTGTGGACTAAAGGACTAAAAAGCTTACCGCATGCATGTGATCAATGGCCATGAAGGCTAATACAATTATAGTATGTATTACAGTGAATAATGGCGAATGTATCATTGTTATTATTATTATTATTATTATTATTTCTTTTTTAAAAAGAGAGGGCAGTCCACTATCATTTTCAGATTACAAACTGCATCATAGTCTTACCCAAATGGTGGTAAATTTAAGAATAACTGAAAAAAAAACGAAATAAACATGGTCATAATTCTCTCCGCTGTTATTTTCTGACATCAAATCTGTGATTTATTTGTCTGTTTAATTTTTTCAGCCACAACAGTCACACTATCGCAAGTACACAGTGCGCGGCGGTGCTTTGCTTTATTTATCAGTCGCACAAAATTGCTTTCGCATGGCGGGCCTACGTTAATTTACTAACTTTTTTAGCAATTTAACATTTTGGTAGTTTAAATAATTGCTGCAGTTTTTCCACTGCCTCATTTTAAATGAAGATTAATGAGGTGCACAGATTAATGCCTCACTAATGACACGCCTAATTAATGACAATTATTGGTCTTTTATGTTCAATGCATAAACAACACTCCGCTTCCTTTCAAAATGGGCTGTGTGTGGCCTGCTGGGTAACGGGTCCGTCAGTATCATTGCAGGGACACACCCCAAGGCCTGGAAACCAATCCCGGTCTTTCCTCTGCAGAATGTGGCCACTAGCCACGCGGGGGAGGGGAGATGTCAGTGGGCGGGGTATGTCTTGCCTCACGGTGCCAAATAGTGAGAGGGTTCGATTAAGCACCCGGGCATGGACCAGGTTAACTGGATTAGCACGGATTGCGTGCGATTTAAAAGAACCGGCGTACTCTCGGGATGTGCCGGGCGGCGTAATGTTATGATGGCGATGACCTCGCAGTGATTACGGCTGGGCCGGCTTCTTGAGCCATGTTTGCGCCGGTTCCTGTTCGATTTAAATAAACAATAAAGCCCCTCCTTTGCCCATCTTCGCCGTGGATCATCACCGATGTGGGCGTAACGACGCACCCGTTCACTAAATCGAACGCACTCAGTCTCTCCAGCTGAGCATTGAATGTACTCCTCCCATCCATCCAATGGCTGCACAGCTCAGCTGGTGGACTAATGAACAGAGACAGCAGCTGTCCTGTTGCAGCAATGGACCAAATACAAATACAACTGTGTCTTCCAAAGCAAGAGAAGTAGGTGTTAAAACATAGGATCGAAATTGACTATAAAAAATATGAAACATCAGCTGGGGGAAAAATTATGGAGAAGTGCTAATCCAGCTGTTTTACTTAAGGATTCAAGCCATTGCATGGAGTCTGCTCTGCAACACTCCTCAGGCTATGATTTCAAGTGATTATTGGTCTTAGAGGGACAGTCCTACAGAATGCTGGAGATGTTTACGTAGACATTCTTTGGTTTAGCGTACCCATGGAAAACAACTATACGTTACACAGTGCTCCGCTGATGGTATTTTTCTACTTTTAAGCAATTGAAGAGCCAGCATGGTGTTCTCCTAAAGGTGCATTGGTGCCCTGCTTTACTGGTATTTATTTTTTTATTTGTTTATCGTGTATCCTTATCCATAATCCAGATTGCGTTTCATTTCCCCAGACTACATTCCAACATCTGTACGCCTTACCCATTGAAATGCTCAAGAGCAGACCGTGTCCCATCTGTAATGCAATCCTGGGTGACAAGCCCGGCCTTATAGCTACAGCACAATGCCATTTACATGCATAAGTGAAAGTCTAATCTTGAAAGGACCTCAGGGCTGAAGCCAGTTTCACTCCTCAAAGAGGCCCACTCTGAATATGCAGGGATCACCTCACCTCAACCCACTGTTCGTTTTATTTCCGCCTCGATAATTAGAGCGCGCTTCTGTTTTCCCCAAATAAGCCACGTCCGCCAATGTTTTTTTTTCTTCTCATTTTCGTGGAAAGGCGGTTTTGTTCGGCGTATTGCAAAGCGACACATTTGAAGATTTACCTCAGCCTGATTACCTCATCCCGGAGGCTGAGCAACCATTCACAGAGACGGGCTATTTTCTCTGGGACGCAGCGCATTGGCAGTTGCTCTGCTGACGTGCGGTTCATTTAAAGGGAGCATACTGGCGCATACCTGCAGATATATCTTAGCCCTTATTGCGCATCAACACAGTAATATCACCCTTTCTCTCAAAGTGTAATACATTCCATTTGCAATAGGCAGTAATTGGCATAAGTGTGTATGAGACGTGTGAAGAGTACAACAGCCAAGCCAAGGGTCACAAGGGTCATTTCAAACCCAGCCACATCTCCCTGGCAACCGCATGACACAGAAACAAAAGAGCAACCCCCCTCCTGACCTCCACTGCCACCTGGCCCTCCAACAAGCACATACCCCCCCCCCCCCCCCCCCCCCCCCCCCCCATCTGCCCCACCAACAAGCACATACACCCACCCCACCAACAAGCACACCTCCACCCCCCCAAGTCCTTTAATCTATAATGGAACAGACGTTATCATTATTGTTAAATAATGCACAGGGTGCTGGCATTAAGTATTAATAACTTATTGAGTTGTATAGTTCCGCTGACCTGTCTGGAGGCACACTGTCGATTGTGAGCAAAACCAAAAAAAAAAGTGAGAAAGGGATGAGTATGATGCACACCAGTACTGTGCAAGAGACCCTAGAGTACTGAGCACTGATAAAGAGATCTACTACAGTTCTATGTACAGGAATAGAATGGATAAACTATGGTACTGCCCCTAGACCCTAGAGTACTGAACAATGATAAAGAGATTTACTGCAGTTCTATGTACAGGAATAGTATGGATAAACTATGGTACTACCCTAGACCCTAAAGTACTGAACACTGAGAAAGAGATTTACTACAGTTCTGTGTACAGGAAGAGTATGGATAAACTACGGTACTACCCTAGACCCTAAAGTACTGAACACTGAGAAAGAGATTTACTACAGTTCTATGTACAGGAATAGTATGGATAAACTATGGTACTGCCCCAGACCCTAGAGTACTGAACACTGAGAAAGAGATTTACTACAGTTCTATGTACAGGAATAGTATGGATAAACTATGGTACTGCCCCAGACCCTAGAGTACTGAACACTGAGAAAGAGATTTACTACAGTTCTATGTACAGGAATAGTATGGATAAACTATGGTACTGCCCCAGACCCTAGAGTACTGAACACTGAGAAAGAGATTTACTACAGTTCTATGCACAGGAATAGTATGGATAAACGATGGTACTACCTTGAGATCCTTGAGTACTGAGTAAGAGACTAAGTAAGGATTTACTATGATTATATAAGAAGAGTATAAATACACTACAGTACTTGACTAAGATATGAGTATGGAGTTATTACGGTTCTGTGTAATGAAATAGTATGGATTCACTACAGTGCTATACAAGAGACCCTAGAATACTGAGTACTGAGTTTGGTACACTACTGTGTTGTGCAAGTGAGCGGTATGAGTACACTAGGAATGAGCAGAGGAATGAGCAGAGGTCCTGCTTGTACCACCTTGGGCTGGGATCCTTCAAAGCTGGGATTTTCGCGAGAAGTTCTAGAAAGGTGCTACAAGTTCAGAGATGTGTTACCACCATCTTACGAAGAGATCAAAACACACCCCGGTCCTTAAGAGACACCGCAGAGGTGCAATCCTGCAATATGTTCAGACACGATTCCTCCGCTGTCTCATCGGAGAAAGAATGCCATTGTGTATATACTAAAAACTGACCCCGTCTTTCCATATTCATAATTCAACACCATTACCATATCCAACACATATACAACTCTCCCGCACGAAGAGACATACATAATTTACCATGTTTTTTTCCCCATAATCAATGTTTACAGCAGCTCAAGCCAGCACAGAAAGGCGCTTTGTGTTTGTTTCGTGCGGTTGTCTTACAATAAAAATAAGCAGCGAAATGACAGTGGCTGTTGAGGAGACGAAAAAAAAAGAGAGCAAATATTATGTCCATAGTCGTAGTTTACTTTAACACTGCGGAGGTGGCCGAACTTCGGAAGAAGCACTGAAACTGACACCTTTTTTATTTACCCCCATTCCTCTCACAATTTAGTTGCACAGACTTCACTAATGTCGGTAAACTAAACGAAAAATCGAACTGCGGCTGACAATCAGTTGTCTGCGTTTCATTTATATGGCGTAAACACCCGGCATAAAATGTATTTGTTGGATGGCTTGTAAATTGAAAGCTCAAAAAAGGGTTGCCTAGCAACACAGGCCTGGTTTGCCAACCAGAGCATTACTGCCAATTACAGAGGGCTGAGGAAGTGGCGCACCTCTTTGGCTGGTAAATGTCACTTTCCTTAAAAAAAATATAAAGCTTTTCAGACAGATCTAATGTGGCTGTGCCCCAATGGCTACCATACACACAAAGCAACTGAGCACATTTCCTACTGCAATCTGTCTGTTTTAATTCTCATTTGATCTTCACTGTGACGTGGTTGCGGTGGTTTTTCTTTCATATTTCTAAAAGTGACAACAACCACAACTGGTACAAATGTACTTTACAAGAAAAACGGGAAGCGTCGGCGAGTGAACGTTTACTGCATTATTGACTGTGCTGAAAATTGTGCTCTGCTCTCCCTAGCTTGGAGGAGCTTGGAAGAAACAGTAATGAATACTAATGATGTAAATGTTGGTGGACATTGAGCCCTCAAATATTAGATTTACTTTGCGTTCTTGGAGAGAGAGAGTTTGCTCGGCTAACCACGACCTTTCAGTGTTATTGCTTTAAATTTCATCTGGGAGCACCGTCTCTGTTCCGCTCACTAGGCCCTGTTCATTGTCAGAAGCAGGATATAGAGAGAGTTTGGAGCCCAAAAACTACACATCCCAGAAGGAAAGGAGGCTAGTGTCAAGGCAATGCAATGACTGTTACAGATGAGAAAGAGGGAGGAGAGTGTTTGAATAAATGTGATAACTGCACGCAAAGTTCCTACCTGAACACCCACCGTGGCCTGTGCTCATAAGTTAAGGTTCAGCCACCAAATTTATATTTGCATGTTAGACTCAAAATAATTGCTCAACCATGAGCACAGTAGAGACAATTCAGACCAAAGTAGAACTCCCATTGGTTGATGTTGCTTAGAAAATTAAACATTAATGATTTGAATTTGAAGATTTTAGTATACATATTGTGCCGGAACGCCCCAGCTAGTTAGGTGAAAGTAAATAGTATTTAGTTGGTTAATTAGTTTCTGAAAAATAGCAAACAAACTAAGACATTGTGTAATATTATGAATCTAGGTGATGAGGCCTGTACCTAAACAGTGGCACTATTTGATTGTAACTTTGTCTGTTTCTAGCAATACTGATGCTTGCTTACCGTGTGAAATGCACTTGTTGTTTAGTTGCTTTGTCTAAAAGCTATTAAATAAAATAAACAAATAAGCAACACCCACTAGCCCACATGACAATTTAGGCTTTAGAATAAATAATAAAATAAACCAAAAATAAATAATAATAATAATAATAATATGAATAATTAAATAAATAATTAAATAAACCAAAAATAAATAATAAAAATAATAATAATAATAAATAATTAAATAAACCAAAAATAAATAATAATAATAATAACACTATTTAATAAATACATTAATAAATTAAAATAGATAAATAATAAATACATTAATTTACATTTTCAATGTATCTTTTGAATCAGTCTGGATGCATTGGTGAAAAATCATTCACAAAAACATAGGACAGGCTGCAAAATAATTCTGATTGACTTATCGCCAGTCCTAGTGTAAAATGAAAAACACAAAAAAAAACACTCAGCACTAAATTTGATTATGGCTTCCTGTTTCTGAACTGTAAGCACAATTCAATCTTCCTATCACTTAAGGTACTCACCATGCAATTTGCTGAACAAGCACCTTCATCTGTCCTTAAGTATTGTAGTTATAAGTTTTTCAGCCCGTTCATATCCAAAGCATGCAAACTGAGGGCAGCTGTTGTTTTTGGAGCAGAATTTTTATTTGTACAGTAGTTCAACAACCCCCCCCACCCCCCCACAAATTAATATGCCCCTTGTCACCTGGGCTTTTCACATAGGATATGAATCATATAAGATATGAAACAAGGGTGATTGGCCACAGCATTGCATTGCATTGCAGCTACAGAAGATATAGAATAGGTGAAAGACAAAGAGGTTTTCAGCTCAACCTGTAGAAATGGAACCAGATGCCTCAGGTTAAGAAGATTGACAGGTCGCCAAGAGACAATGAGATGGTGAGGAAGAATACAAAACAATGGAAATGTAGCCTACGGTTGCTTATGTAAGGTGTTTGATCAGCTGACCTTTACAGAGCCGCCTCTGGTTATGGGATTTGTGTTTGCGGAAGAAGAGAAAGCAACAACTCTAGTGCTCCCACTCCTTCCTCAGGTTCGTCCGAACCGCCTTGACCGCATCTCTCCGCGTGGTCAAGGTGGCAGAATCGGGGGCCGGCACTATCACAGTTTCACACGTACAAACAAACCCGGCGAGCTTCTTGAGCCCTCCCGGAGTCAAACGAGCTTTTAATCATGGCTCAAGACGGCCAGCGTGGAGACGTTTTTAATCTCTATGCGTCCGCGCTCAGAAAGCAGTACAATGGAGGTGTGATTAAGCCAGGATAATGAGACTTCTCATTATACAATGGATTTAGAAGCCCAGCTTTAGCGTCTACTTGAGCCTCATGAGAGCAGGGACCAGCCTTATGAAGAGGTGTCCCAACGGCCAGGTAGGACACCTCATTACACACCTTTAAGATGTGCTTATTGTCCACTGCTAACTGGCCTTTTTCTTTTTATCATAATAATGAAAAGAAATGAAGAAAAATTTGATTTTTTTTTTTTGGGAGAGCGCCTTCAAACCCTGACCTGCAGTCAAGCCCCCCCAGGCTATTCTGTGAGTGCAGAATAAATGTTTACGTTCATCCCATGCCTGTCAAATCAATCGTTTAAATACCAGTTTATCTGGTCAACACCCACACAGCATGAGTCACGTTGTATCTCAGAATCCACTGACCCCTGCCACATGCACAAAGCTTGCCCAAATTCTCTGCATTCCTACATTTCAGTAAATAGGCCCAAGCAGTGCTTGTCGACGCTATAATTATGCACTCTTGCGCCAGCTGCTTCTTATAGACCCCCTAATTCCACACAGCAAAAAAATGGTGGTGTACATTTAACACCCTAGGGTGTTTATATGAGTGCCTGGTCTCATGTAAACACCCGTGGGTGTTAAATGTACACCAGCAGTGTTAGATCTACACCGGAATTTTTTTGCTGTGCAGGTAGGCCTGTATTGAGTTACAACTCTGTACATTGTACATCACCATAAATGTGGAGACAATTGTGATGATAACTGCTTTAATCATTTGCTGAAAGACAAGACCCCTTCCCTCCATTGGATAAATGAAAAAATATTCATCTCCAACATATAAAAAGCTCAACATCTTTAACTTCCATGAGTTAACAATTTTATTTATTTATTAACCTTTATTTATACGTTCATCCCATGCCAATTAACCAACTAACCAACCAATAATATCATTTTATTTTATTTTATTTTCGATAAAGGAAGGGATCACCTTGTTTGGCCAACTGGGATGAGGAAACAACTTAGAATGCAGGCCTACACTGTGGAAGGCTACCTCTCAGGGTCCAACACAGAACCATGGATGGCCGTCTCTGACCTTTGCGCGCCACTACCTCTCAATGGCAAAATAATATATATATATATTTTTTATTTTGTTTCTGGCAAACATTGATTCCACCCCGCCTCCCCCTTCTCTTCCATTTTTGTTCTCTTGGATGAAAAAACAATTATAATAAGCTTGGGAGGTCATACTGTAGCTGAATGCCAATCTGCTCTCGGCCTTTTAAAATAATGTTTGCAGAACGAAAGGTCAGCAGGACTGGCTTAGTTATTGAAACATTTTGAATAAAATTCATGTGCACTTTTAAAGGTCTTTTCAGACTATATTTTCTAAAGGCAGTGCGAGGTAGATAAGAATCGGTTTAGTATCAAAGAGCAGAAACAAGTTTTTGTTGTTACTACGAAGCGGAAAATCTCACAACACAGCCACAATTACGGCCAATACATGCATAATTCATGCTCGACACACTCTCTCACTGTGTCCACGGAGTTCACCAGTTTGGACTGGATTCATGGTGCTTTTACATCCCGGTGTGCAAACATGGATAAGCTGATTTCAGGATCTGAGAAGCCGCCGCTGTAACCACATTTATACAGGGGGCTGCTGGGGGACTCATTCGGTTAAGGCGCCACATTGGGGTGCATGGATGAGCCCCACGGTCTGGGTTCGAATCCGGATCATGCCAGTGGGGGGATCAGTTGGGAATGGGTGGGATCAGTTGGCCCGCATTCATCAGGCAACCCTGCTGAGCATGGACAAGCCCATGGGGTGCATAGGGTGGTCTTCCCTCGATTCCACTCTGTGCGAGTTTGGTGATAGTACGTAGGGAGAAACAGGAGGTTGAGGACTGAGCATTGAGTGCACAGTGCACTGAGCACTGAGGTAAGATACCCGTGTGCCCAGTGTACTGGGGTTGTTTCAGGAATGCGGTTTGAGGACATTCCAAATTGGGGTGGGAATTGAATACAGACAGTCCCATGTTGGGGGGCAAATTATTATTTTAAAAAAAAATCACATTTATACACTTCTGATCTTCCTGCACAGGTACAAATAATCTCCTACACCCAAGCTTCACTGAGGAGTCCACAAATTGCCGATAAAGCTCATGTGCAATTGAAGACCCTGGTGCTAAAAGTACTGAAGTCACATTTTTAGACAATACAAGTTGAGCATAGAAGCATGTTGTATTTGTTTAGCTAAGTCCACCCTATAAATATTGTTAACAGAAAAGGTGCCTAAGTCTCTTTTCTCCACAATGGAAACCAGTGACGTGTGGTGAGGTCAGTGGCTGGGTAGGCACCAGTGACTCAGTGTTCACGCCGAAATATTTTTGCCGTACCCAAGGTAGGCACATAGCTCCTCTGCCTACCCTCTTAAACTGAAAAACACACAAACCAGGCAATACACAAGCGCAGATTGTGAAATCTCCCGAATGAAGGCATCCCCAGGAGGGTAGGCAGAAGAGCTATATGCGCCTACCCTGAGTGACAGCATATCCTGTACAGGCTAGCCTAGTGCCTCACGCCAGATTTTAACGTTGTTTTAGACATTTTGGGAATTTTTAGCAAAAAGAACACCAGCAAAAAAAAATCTTTTTTAAATTTTGTTTAGTTTAATAGTCATTTTGATTGGATTATCACAGGGTAGGCACCACCTACCCTGCCTACCCTGACCGCACGTCCCTGATGGAAACAACAGGTTATCGTATTCTGGTACACAAGAAGTATTCAGATTTGATTTTCTCTTTTAGCACCAGGGTCTTCAATTTAGGAATCGGGGTACTTCAAACACAGACTGTACAAATGTCATTATATTACTCAGCCGTCTTAAAAACAAATGATTTACAAAGTGAGGCATTCGCTATCAAATATTACAAATATCCCTTCGGTTCTAATATCACTTCTATAAGGAATGTTTGTAATTGTCAAAATTGTGCGTTTTAGAGAAAATAAGAAATGGACATTTTTGGATGCTAATTAAAGTCGGTCAAATGCATCAGTTGGATAACTGTCCCCACTTTTTGTGTCTTTGATATGTTGGCAAATCAGTATGCCAAGAAATGCATCACCAGGAAGATATAGTGCAACTGAAAGATCTGTAGACACCAAAAATAGATTATCCCAATGCTACTTGTCTTTCCAAGAGAAAAAGTAAAGCTTTTTAAGTAAGTAAGACTTACTTGTGTGCTCACAGTGTTCACACATTTCGAATGAAGCCCAAGAAACACTTTTACTGTGGAAGTTGCTCATATCTTAATTATTGGGAATTCATTACATGGTAAAATATGCAGTGTTCAATAAACTGAGTGAATTTACTCTGATAGAGTTTTTTTCGTCCCCAGTGGACTCTATTATTGAGTTAGCTCTGAACATTTTACTGTGCACATTGGTCATTTAATACACCCAATTTTATTAATTGTTCCGTTTCAAATTTCTAAATGGAAGAACACAAAAGGTAGCTTTACTCTGACTCGACTTCTACGGCCTGCATCGCATTTCCACTTGACATCACTTTCAGTAAACAGCATGTTTTTGTTTCCACGGAGATAATTGTTTTCCCTTGCAAAAATCATGATACTCTTACACTTTCAAGTTTTACCCACATAAATGTATGCCTGTGTTCAAGGGTCCTCCATTAGGCAAAATCCTTTTCATGAAAATACTGTAAGCATTGACTGCAAAATGAAACAAAATTTCAGAGAAATTGGAATAGATGGATAACGAGGCTCAGAATATGAAAAGTACCCTAGTAGGTACTCTAGTGGGGACAGCTTGTTCAAAGGTTGGGAGAAATAAATTAACATATGGTTAGTTCAATGCACCAAGAGCTTTAAACAATGAATTAACTTGATTCCTTGATACTTGTTTACCAAATGAAGCATTATTAAGAAGTGAGATGTGTCTGTACTGAAAAGAACACTGTTTCAGATGTGTCTGTACTGAAAAGAGCACTGTTTCAGATGTGTCTGTACTGAAAAGAGCACTGTTTCAGATGTGTCTGTACTGAAAAGAGCACTGTTTCAGATGTCTGTACTGAAAAGGGCTCTGTGTCTGTTATGAAGAGGGATTTGTTTAATTTGTTCCAAAACAGAAAACCCAACACCATCCAGTAAATTTAAAAAAATGTAAAAACATTTTGTGGTAAAGTACATAGTCAGATCACGAATCAGATTGTCAGACAGAGTAATGACATTTTCAGAATGACATCCCATCCTGTCATAAATATATATTTTTTGGTGATGTGAAAGGTTCAGGTTCCCACAGTAGTCTGGTAAGCTCTTTGCATATGCGTGTGACACGGTTGCATTTCCATTATCTTGTTTACTACCAAATACTTCTTTCAAGGGCGAATATTGTTCTTCGCTTTCACCAGTGTCAATGTACCACTCTTGACCTATTATACCAGCAGTTTACTGAGTCTCTTTTGGAAGAACGTCGTCTAGCATGAATCTCGTAATGTTTTTGCCAAACTATCTGTGAACACGCTTGTGGCTGTCTATCCCAGTAGCTGCTTCAGGCTGGTCAGTCTCCTTTATTTTAGCACCAGCAAGGAGCCTCCGCTCAAACTGAGGCAAATTTCAGCTGTGGTGTGAATCCATTTTTAGCTCTACGTCCCAGAGTGGTGTGAAAGCGGCCCATGGATTTTGGCAGAAGGAGGATAGGGCCGCTCTTTGTAAATGCAGCAGCGTCAACCTGCGAACAAAGTCTAATTATCACAGTTGTATGTTAGTAGAGGACACACTATTTTAAGGAATGCCTGCATTTGAGAATGTGAAATTCAACACTTGCATCCCGAGAGGAATGCTCTGCACAGTAAAACTCTTTTCCGTGGACGTGTTTTAATTCTACTTATTGCATTCTGATAAATGACTGTGCAACGTGAATTGTTCATCTCATATAATCATTAAACAGATCATTCACCTCCAGCTTAATGAATCTTTTATAAAGAAGGCATCAATACTTCCCCAGCAAGTCTTCGATTAATCTTAGTGAAGACTACCACAGCAAACATGGGGCGATACAAGAGAGATTAAAAATCCTCTTCCTCTTCCAAAAAAAGAAAGTAAAATAATTTACATTCATATTCAGAAGTTAAATTAATAGTACTTTTTTTTTTGTTTTAGCTGTAGGCAGAAATATATATGTTCAAACACATTACATTCCAATAAAGAATCACCATAAATAAATCCTAAATTAAAATTTTAAATCAAGAAATCACAAGATTTGATAACATGGTAGGGGGAAATGCTATTAAAACTCCAGAAAATGGGAGAAAGTCTCACATACAGTATTTATGAAAGCATTGCTTGATGTGTCATATTATTTTTCATTGACTTCTCCTGGAAGCATAAGTTAAATTTGTGACATGCTGACATTCATTGACTCTAAAGGAGATAGATACTCTCTGTGATGTTGCATTATATGCTGAGTGCCGGAGCTTCTTTGTATGCAGAGCACAGAGAGTGTCGAGTGTGGGCGGAAAAAAGATTACACTGTAAACACACAACGTAAGGCTGAATAAGCCCTGAGCATAAACAGAGAGTGAGACCAACACACACACACACACACACACACACACACACACACACACACACACACACACACACACACACACACACACACGCAAGCACACACACACACACACACACACACACACACACACACGCACGCACACAACCCCCCCCCACACACACACACGCATGCACACAACCCCCCCACACACACACACGCACACACACAACCCCCCCCCCCCCATACACACACACACACACACACCTCAATACATATGCATCCATATGCATACAGTACATACATACAGAACATGCACTCACATACAGAGACAGGCTCACAGAACGTACACTTACAAAGACAACAATACATGCACACATAAATAATTTTGAACTAGTACTTTTTCTTCTTAGTCATTTACCATCACAGTTTTAACAGTAGGCTACAGTTTTTGACCCAGTTGCAGAGTGTGGGAGTGGGCTCTGTGAGCTGACCCAGTTGCAGAGGGTGGGAGTGGGCTCTGTGAGCTGACCCAGTGGCAGAGGGTGGGAGTGGGATCTGTGAGCTGATCCAGTGGCAGAAGGTGGGAGTGGGCTCTGTGAGCTGATCCAGTTGCAGAGGGTGGGAGTGGGCTCTGTGAGCTGACCCAGTAGCAGAGGGTGGGAGTGGGCTCTGTGAGCTGACCCAGTGGCAGAGGGTGGGAGTGGGATCTGTGAGCTGATCCAGTGGCAGAAGGTGGGAGTGGGCTCTGTGAGCTGATCCAGTTGCAGAGGGTGGAATTGGGCTCTGTGAGCTGACCCAGTTGCAGAGGGTGGGAGTGGGCTCTGTGAGCTGACCCATTGGCTGAGGGTGGGAGTGGGCTCTGTGAGCTGACCCAGTAGCAGAGGGTGGGAGTGGGCTCTGTGAGCTGACCCAGTAGCAGAGGGTGGGAGTGGGCTCTGTGAGCTGACCCAGTAGCAGAGGGTGGGAGTGGGCTCTGTGAGCTGACCCAGTAGCAGAGGGTGGGAGTGGGCTCTGTGAGCTGACCCAGTAGCAGAGGGTGGGAGTGGGCTCTGTGAGCTGACCCAGTGGCAGAGGGTGGGAGTGGGCTCTGTGAGCTGACCCAGTGGCAGAGGGTGGGAATGGGCTCTGTGAGCTGACCCAGTGGCAGAGGGTGGGAATGGGCTCTGTGAGCTGACCCAGTGGCAGAGGGTGGGAGTGGGCTCTGTGGGAATGTTGGCATGTGGATGTTACACAGTGACAAAGGGATGGATTGACAGGCTATTGGGCCTGGAGTCAACCTCCACCTCAAATCCATCACACCAACCTGTCTCACTGGCTTCCCTCCGCAGCAAACACAAGACAAAACAAATATCTGGAAATATGGGGGCGGGTATACAAATATGTCTTTCATTTCTCCTGTTGACCAATGGAATCACAGACATGTTACAGGGTTGAAGGTCTTTGAAGCTTGTGTTCCTACTGCAGCAAAAATTTTCAAAGGCAGGATGTAGGCAGGGAGAAGAATGTCTCACGGCAATATCAGAATCTCATATGATGCATACATACACAGTGCCTCCAGATTTTCCCTGTTATTTCTCTGTGCCTGGAAGGAAGCAAGCTGCTTCATTTTGTGCTGTGTCAGTATCCTTTCACGTCTCCCTCCCATCAATCAAGCAAATTGAAGAAATGCCATTTCCCATAATGCCACTGCCCAAGCCAATCAGAGCCCATTTCTCCCCTGCAGCCTAAACTCAACCATTGTGAGGGTTCTGTTTGTCAGATGTAGATGGTGTGGTGCTCTTCACACTTCCACAACACTGTATCCTTCCTGACTTATCACTCGCTTTACTCTCTCTCTCTCTCTCTCTCTCTCTCTCTCTCTCTCTCTCTCTCTCTCTCTCTCTCTCAGCCCAACACATGCTCCTGTGCCCTCCTATTGGACACATGATTTACTTATCCTCTTAGCTGCATTAATCTTCACCTATGTCAGAGGCATATGGACACACACACACACACACACACACACACACACACACACACACACACACACACACACACACACACACACACACACACACACACACACACACACACACACTCTTGTGTCAGAGGAGGGACCTTCCATATGCGGCTTTTGACATGCAATCTTATGAGCACCCTTATCGGCCAGCGGAGGTCGCCCAAGAGCGATGAAACGTGGAGCCCTGTCCGACTGAACCCTCCCTTACCCTAGCTGATGTCGGCGCCAATTGTGCGTGGCCCCTTGGAGCTACCAGTCAGAGTCGGCACCGGTACAGACCGGATTTGAGCCGAGGCCACGAGGTTCACCCATGCACCACCATGCACCGTGGAGTCTTCACCAAATGAGCCATCTAGCAGCCATTTTACTTCCTTCCATTAGTCTCCCCCTGTTTCTGACTCCAATGTCCAAGCAGGAAGTAAAAGAACAGGGATGGAAACCTGTGAGAAAGATGGCTCTATGCTGGGTGTACTCTCTAACACTGCTCCCAAGTGCAAATAGTAGTTTTTTCCTCTGCAGTGGAGGAAAATCCTATTAACAGTTGGTCTTGGGTGCGGTGGGGGGGGGGGGGGGTGTACGCTATTGTTTTTTTTTTCTCCACCATCGCATTTTTTTTTTTTTTACTTTTTTCATTTTCTCTTTGATGGAAGAGCATAAAAATAAAACCACTTTAACCTGTGCCTCTGGGTTCAGGATGGGACGCTATAATCAAATCATTACTTTTATTAACGTTCAGATGGCTTTTTAATAGAACCTCTTTATTATGTCATTTCT
This sequence comes from Synaphobranchus kaupii, assembly GCA_029718625.1. Lineage (NCBI taxonomy): Eukaryota > Metazoa > Chordata > Actinopteri > Anguilliformes > Synaphobranchidae > Synaphobranchus > Synaphobranchus kaupii. The sequence continues at coordinate 10,182,799 of CM056393.1, forward strand.
CATTCTATCTGTTTTGTGTCTCTCTTTCTGTGCCTTTTCTCTTCGTATTTCCTGTGGTCCGTGCCCGGGGGTGGGGGGGGGCAGCCGCCCCACCGAGCACGCCTCCATGTTTTACAGAAACCCAGGTTATGATTTTGTTTCTTATAATTCATTTTTCCGCAGCAGTGTTCCGTCTCAGATGTCCAGGATGCAGTCTCCCGCTTCCCTCCGCCCTTCTGTGTAAGCTCACACTATTTTAACCACCTGTTGTCCGGGTCCTTATCATTCTGAAAGCACGGCATGCTGGCTGTAATAATACCTGGATTTACACCACCGATTATTTCTGCTTCATTTTGTCCCCTTGTGATGCATTAATTATGGAAATGGCCATTTTCTTTTTTTACATATCCTAAAAAATATAGATATACATTGTCCGTGACTGGGGAATAATGTTCCAAACCTTTATCCAGACACACATTTCCTGTGACATGGTCAACTACAGCAGAAAGAGTAAACATTTCTTTGTCTCCCCAGTGTTGTGCTCTACCGCAAAAACATGTACTATTGGAAATATTGAAATTAACTAATCGATTACCTGTTCAATTTATGATCATATTATATGCCTTTTTTCTAATTATTTTATTATGAAAGTGATAAGATTACTGTGACTATGATTTATTCAATGGTGATATCATGGCCCACATTTGTTGCCATATAATTTGTTGCCGTGAGGGTCTGTTATATAAGGGCAAATATTCTATTGAAAAAACTTTGCTCCACTGTTCATCTTCAATACTGTCTGGCAGGAAGTGGAACAAAGGGATGTTTCTCATTGGATCAAGGGAGTTATGAAGGTGGGCCTTGCATGTTGTCAGTTCATCAGTTCACCTTAGTTTGTCATTGTCAACTACACTGCCTGGCCAAAAAAAAAGTCGCCGTTGCACCCATTATGCATAGTGCCCACTGTACAAGCCTCTGGAGGCAGTGTTATGATCTGGGGTTGCTTCAATTGGTCAGGTCTAGGCTCAGCAACGTTATGCAGCAATAAAATGAAGTCAGCTGAGTAGGTGAATGTACTGAATGACCAGGTTATCCCATCAATGGGCATAATCCAGGACGACAATGCCAAGATTCATCGGGCTCAAATTGTGGTTTGAGTGGTTCAGGGAGCATGAGGAATCATTTTCACACATGAATTGGCCACCAGAGTCCAGACCTTAACCCCATTGAAAGTCTTTGGGATGTGCTGGAAAAGACTTTACGGAGTGGTTTGACTCTCCTGTCGTCAATACAAGATCTCGGGCAAAAATTAATGCAACTCTGGATGGAAATAAATGTTGTGACGTTGCATAAGGTTCTTGAAACAATCCCATGACGAATGCGCGCCATAATAAAAGTTAAAGGCGGTCCAACAAAATATTAGAGTTTTTTTTTGGCCAGGCAGTGTATCTAAGGTCCAAGTAAATTATAAATGACTTATCAAACATAGGTAGCTAGCTAGCAAGTCAAAACATAAGCTGGCCAGTAGATCCGGAAGCATCATCACAAATCCAGGGAGTTATACAGTATAGCAGGGGTCTTCAACCTTACCCCACAAGGGCCGGTGTGGGTGCGGGCTTTTGTTCCAACCAAGCAGTTACACACGTGATTAGCAAAGACTAGTGAGTGATTAGTAAAATCAGGTGTGTAACTGCTTGGTTGGAACAAAAGCCCGCACCCACACCGGCCCGGATAAGGTTGAAGACCCCTGCAGTATAGTGATCAATATAGCTTTGCTAATTTTGACATTTTGTTGTCAGGAAATGATAGAAATGAGGGTTTGAACTTTGCATATGCCAAATTTACATTTGTACATTGGATTGTGTTGCAAGATAAGATCAATCAGCCAATGCTCTCAGTACAGGTGGGCCTCTAAACATGTGCAATCACTTATTTGTATAGGTATAGCCCACATGCAGGTGTTTAGTGTATCGGCAGGAGCACAGCAGGGTGTCGCTGAAGCCCGGTTCCTGTCTTAAAGCTGGAGCTATCCGGTTGATTTTCAGATCATTATCCAATGTGCCAATCTGTGTGAGTTTTAAACCTGTCCCCCTCACGGGGCGTGATGTGTCCGTGACATGGGGGGGCTTTTCTAACAAGGCGATAGCGGGTTCAGCTGAGGAGCTCTAGGCACTTCTGGGAACGAGAAATTCGGGATCGAGTGTCAAAAAAGTGACTCGTCAGTCCGCTCCACCGGTGTGACAATCAGGCCCTTTCAGACACAAGCCCCTCTGGGGTTGAATATAATGCTGCGACGTGCGTGACAGCCCCTTGTCCGAAGACGCCCAGGGCCCGCCGCTCATTTAGGCACCGCGCGCGCGGGTATGTTAGCGCGACCCGCCGCACGCCCCCCGCGGTAAAATCGGAGGGAAACTCGCTGACATTCGGCGACGAGGTTGAGGAGCGCGGAGCCAGCGGGAGTGCGCGGCGCTGCCGGTGACGGACAGTCGCGACCGGGCCTCGGTTCGTGCAGGGGCGGGCGGGTGCCATGGCGACGGACGATTAAGACACGCCCCCCCCGAAGGCACAGAGGGGAGAGGGGAGAATAATTATGCCGTGCGATCTGGAATTTCTCAATCATCCTCAGTGTGAATCGGCAGAACACAACTGTCATCTTTGCCTCCTCTTTAAACGAGGAGATTTACGGTTTTTGGATTTTGAGAAGAGAGGACAGGAGTGACCAATTAAATACAAATTAAATATGAGATTAAATTAAAAGAAATATGTGAAAACAAACAGAAGGCACTCTGACACCAGCTGAATTTTATAAAATCTCAAGGCAATTAGATTACCGATCTGGCAGCAGCTTTGGCCAGACATCCATCTGCTTTCTGTTTTTTATTCTAGTTTATGGTCGTATTATCACTGGTGCATATTCTGAAATGAAAGACAAAAATAATCAACCACCAGGGGAACAAATGAACAACTATATAATAAATTAATGCAGTGCCTATAAAGTTACAACGCAGCACAGGGTTTTGTTTTGACAGGATTTCATTTATTTGGTAGTTTGACATTGTTAACCCCGATTACATTTTTCTCAAGCAGTTTACGAAACTGTCCCTGCTGATTAGATACAAACAAATTGACAGTTTTGTTTGTCCTGCTGAATTTGGAAATTGCATTCATTCGGAAATGTAGCTCACCCTCAAATTTAGTTCTGATCTGAACCTCATCTGCAAGCAAACTGTAAACCTTCAATTTGCAACGTGTCATGTTCCTTGAGTGTATATAAACAGTTACCAATCCTACATTATATCACAATAATTTCTCATACGATATTTACAATGTCATACAATTATAATAAGCACCAGTTCCATTAACAAGTTTTGGTGGGGAAAAAAAAATCCAAACTATGATGTCAGTGCCATATTTTAAGAACAATGTGATTTTCTACAACAAAACACAAACTGTCCGCAAATCGCAGCTCAATAAAATTCAGTGTGGTTTTCCGAAACTCCAATAACCTCTGGACTCTCTAGAGCTGAAGGGGTAATAATCTCCAAATCTCTGCTCTGGAATATTTAGTTATTGGTAGATTTATATTGAAGATGGGAGAGGGGATGGTTTGGGAATTAAATGGAATTGAAAGCTCATCTCTGCACTTCTCCTTATTAATCATTAGAATTCCTTGAGGCACACAGCAGTGGTCTCCAGCTGACAAGTGCTCAGAGTTTAGAAAAACTAAACATTAAAATGCATTTCTTAAACAAGTGTTTTAGAAGTGGGATTTCACAAATTTGTTTCAAAGCTTCAATGTTTGTCTCTTTGTGGACAGCTTGAGAAGGCTAAGATAACACGAGGAAGCAGTTTCTTTCATTTGTTTAGAATAGCTCACTCCTTCCAAGTTTGTGGAGATGAAAATAAGTCATATAAAAGTCAGGTCGAAATAAGTCAAATAATTTAATAACTGAAAAAGAATGAATTTGCCTACATTCGTGGAGTGTGGTAAATTAACCAACACTACCTAACAGAAATGTATGATTTTCACTAATAAATTAATCAACAATAGCTACCAAATGACTGGGGGCATCATTATGCGGTGGTAATAACCAGGGCCGTTTCTAGAGGGGGTGCACGGGGGGGGGGGGGCAATGCCCCCCCAAATGCTCTGCCTGCCCCAAAGCCAAATCCAGAAACAATTTAATCCGACAATATGAAGTTGGCGCCCGTAGTGCCATCAGTAGGTTATTAGAGCTACAGACGATTCGGCCAATCATAAAAATGGCACATTGAAATAATATATTTCTATAATATCCGATTGATTGGTTTGGCCATATAAGACATGGAGATGCAGCGTGAGAGAGAGGTCAGTTTCCTTGATCAATCTACGCTGTCTCTTCTTGATAACTAACTGTTACACATTGCTTAGGATATAATATTCGCTAGCCTAGCTTACTCAGTGAGTTGAGGATAGTGGCGAGAGTCTCCGTCTGGGAGATTCGATTTTAAATAGATTGATTACATGTTGCATCTAGCCTAGTTGTTTAGATTTATATTATAGCTGTGATTCTGCAAAACATAGCTGGCTGCATGTGTGTGTGCGTACCCGTGTGTGTGTGTGTGTGTGTGTGTGTGTGTGTGTGTGTGTGTGTTAGCTAGCCTACTGCTGCGTGTTGGCTAGTCAGCCCTACTTTCTAACATGCATATTTGAACCAATTACAAAAACTTGCTTTGGAAAACAGGGGCCTCTGAGTAAAAGAATGCGTAAAAGAATGCTCAGGGAGAAAGTCAGAAATCTGCTTTCGCAACATTTTGCATTTTCCCCCTCTGCCTTTCGGTCACGGTGTCGCCATAGCACACTGACTCCAAACATTGCGTACGTATGGTGCCCAGCGTGTGTAGAGGCATGCAGGTTCTCTTATTTTATACAGCTGAATTTCTGCGTGGAAACTCGCTTACGCAGCTTTCTGAGGGCATTTTTCCTGCTCAGCGCTGTTTATACATGTGGCCCCAGCTGTCTTTGGTATACACAAATGAGTGATTGACAGCATATGGTTGCGCCACTAATTGTGGTGTTTACGAATCCTTATTTCCCACCATGACACGATGGCCTTGAGTACGGCCCATTTTGAGTGAGTGGCTTCTGCTCATTGATTTTTGTTATGTTTATTAATGTGTGCATCCGACTGACACCCTTCTCCTTCTCCTCGGACGATTACAGAAAGTCTGACTTTGATCTGAGATAAATAAATCACCTGAAGGATCGCCTTCACAGTACGACAGGACGCACACTTCATCTAAACATGAGAGTACATTTCACAATAAGTTATTATGCTGTGGACAACTTGGGGACATCCTTCAACTAGACTGCTGGAAAAAAGGGAGGAACGGTGCCTTAAGTGAATTAAAGAAATTATTTAATAATTACGCATATACTGCAAACTAATTAAGAAAATGTGAACTCTACGGCCCCTCGTTCCTTTCTTATTGCGGATAGGGGAGGTCTTTCATTCCTCAGACTAGTCAGCTCCTCAGCATTCATTTCTCTGTTGCACGCCTGGGCTTCAGTCCTTCATCGTTAAATGAAAAAAAAAAGTTAAATCTACAGCTTCGTTCTCTAGGCGCTGTGTTTAGTAGTTTAACTTATGAAGACGAATCAAGACTATTTCTGTTTATGAATGACATGCTTTTCAGACGTATGCAGCTCTTAATTCATTACTTGGATGAAGTAAGAAACTAAATCCACAGAGATGGTACACTTTTAACATAAAATTGAGAGGGAAATTAATCTTGTATATGAATACATACCATGCACAGACATAGACAGGGACGCGCACACTCAGTGCAGCCTGGACCTCTCTGGAAACGAGAGTGAGGTGCGGTGACAGCTGTCGCCTGCCACAGTTTCAGAAGATTACTAGCATGTGAAGGCTGTAAACACACCGCTGACAAGAGAACACAAAGCCAGCCATACATCCCATTCGTCTGCTCGTCGGCTTGTCCTTAGGAAGACGAGCGAAGCAACACCCTCCACTCCCCGTGTAGCGATGAGTCAACGCAGGTGGCATCGTACTGGAGAGGCAAAGGCCTGTTTTCAGAAGAAAAAAAAACTTTTCATGTTCTATTTTCCTGTCAAACCGCAGTTTAAACAACCTTTAAATTGGAACGGGAAGAAGTCGATAAGAAGAATTGAACCCCAGGGGAAAACTACAGTACCCAGCACACACCTGGCTGATCTACAAATGATTAGTCTGTCCAACCAAACACTTCCTCCATAGATTCTTGTTTTCTCATAGGGCAAAATGAGATTCCATTAAACAGGGTTGTAACTATGCAGAGGATTACGGCCGTCTGTTTTTTCCTATTTTTCGTGCGTATTTTTCTTTCTCTTATTTTAGAAACAGACAGAAAAGTCACCCAGTCTGTGCCTCTCCAATCATCTGTTAGAAAGCCGCTTATTCTTGTCAGCAGTAGGACTGCCAAGGTCTTATCATTAGGGTAATTTCTGTCTTTTGACACAGAATCCCTTTAAACGGTTATGACTGATCATATTGGGTTGTTTAAATCGCTATGTAGGCGGCAGAGGGTCACCAAGCTAAGTGCTACCTGCTGTATTGCCTTCAAAGCCGCTGCATGCATCTGTTGACCCCAGCGGAGAGATGACGGTAGCTGTTCTGTGTTTATCTCGGATGGAATGATCTAACCTTTAAAGGTCCAGGGGTATCGATGCTCCTACAGCACGCGCCTCGATGAGGGACTGTGATGTCCCCCAAATCTGATATGTCCTGAATCCGCTTCAAAAGGATTTGTCAGATAATAAGGGGGACCTGGCCTTATCCCAGGACGGCATGCGAGCACAATCGATGGCGATTCAATCCCGGCGCTCCTTAATTAAAATGATTTTTTATTTTTGTTTTTCTATTATGTGAGAAGAGAATCCAATCAGGGGAAGGATGTGCGCTTGGCTCTCCGCCCAGCTCGACGGACTGGGAAACCCACGCACAATTTTTCCTCGCGTCCGCGGTCCAGTCTACAAAGGTCACCCGGGAAACCAAGACGGGGCTGACCGCTGCAGCCAAACCACACGACGCCCCAATATACAGTAAGGCCGTTATTATCATTCACGGTAAAGTGGGCGCCCACAGGCCACGACTGCGTAATTATTCATCGAAGCGCGCAAAGCTCCGCTTCCATTACGCCGAGGTCATTGCTGGTGCTGTTTTCGCTGTGTATTAGCGTTTCTGTAAGTGTTGCATTATCTCAAAGGAGCTGGTTTTCAGAAAGAAACGCAGCCTGGAGGTAGGTTGTTTTAGCATTGCGGGCGAAAGCTATGCATTTGAAAGACACGGTGAACTGTGGATGAACTGGCTCCTGCGGAGAGGCCATGGCCGGGGTATCTGACAGAGGGGCTGAGCACATTCTTCCGCCCCGGCCGCTCTGAGTCTCTGTAAGCCGGCCCGCCACAGCGCCGCCTTCTGTTTCAGTGTGTACGATGGTGCTCCTGCCAGGCACCCATACACATAGGCACACGCATGCACACTCTCACTGACTATGGTGCACACACACACACACACACACACACTCTCTCAATTACGCACACAAACACATGCTAACTCTAGCTCTCTATCACACAAACACACACACACACACACACACACACATATATATGCACACACGGACAAACATGCAAGAACACACATCATTAAAAAAAAAAACACCAATCTTTTTCTTCAGCAAAGTCCTTTTTCCCTCTTTTTTTGTGTGTCATAAGCTCCTGCTTTAAATCGCCTTTTCATCTCTGGCTGGGCCTCGGCGCTCTATCTCCTTCACACATGTCTTTCTTTTTTCTTCTTTCCTCCTTTTCTCTCGCTGGCAATCCTGCAGCAGTAATTACCGGTCCCGGGCCCCGGCGGGAAACGCTGGCGTCCCCGTTCTCCCGCTCCGTCGTTTAATTCGGAGCAGGCTCACCCTTCATTAACCCTTCCTCGAGCAGTCGCCGCAGACGGCAGGCGAAGGCGGCGAGGGAAGGAGGGCGCGTGACGGAGGACGCGCCCGCACACACACACGCGGCTCCGTGCATTTTTCATCATCACTTATTGATGTAGTGGACCGGCGCGGCCTGGACAGAGTGCGTAATAAAAGTCATTCTTCATTATGCCGCTTCCCAAAGGAGCGGGAGAAGAAAAGGACGGTAATTTTATCCTGCATATGAAGAGAAACCGACCGCTGATGGCTCCCAGAAACGCGCCGTGTTGTTTTTACGGTGCTTGTAAAAGAGAAAGATAACTGTCAAAACAATTGGGTGCAAGCAGTGTCGGTGAAATCTGCTCCTTAAACAACACTCCTCTAGGTCTGTGTGGACTGCTGGAATCTGAACTGGGCCAATAATTCTGCATTGAACTTCAGGCAAAGTGCAGCTGACCCGTCTAATTCAATGCACTGCCCACCCAACCCTGGAAGGACCTACTTTTTCAGGCTGTCTTTTTCTCCCTTGCAATCTGGTTCTCGGCCTTTCTTCTCGAGGGAACGCAGGGCGGATATCCGATCTCCCATTGGGCGGGGCGGAGACAACCGCTGCCATCTGAAAGACACATCAAACGATGCACTTTGAGTCAGACCACTTGCTCCCACATCAAACGATTCCCCCGCATCAAAAGCATTCTCACATGCTCATAATTGTGCATTGTGCATACTGGACTGCCTGGCCATTCTTCACTTTTACAAGCAAAATACTAACCAAATATATCCTCCAGTGTGCATTAAGAAAAAAAAAGAATCAAATCAAAAACCTATATGGATCTATTTTAATATTATAAAAGTCACTGTGGGAGTATGCAAGTATGAATAAAAACATGCTATTGTAAAGAGTTAAGTGATCAGCCAGTGGTAAATAACTATAGTAGACAAATGAGCGTCGTGAACGCGTTCGCAGAGCAAGTTCTGTCGGAGAACCTCTCGCTGTAGCTGACCATGGTCAGCTAGCAATCACGCGTCACATGCTCAACCAATCACATGCACACACCTCTAATGGAGCGCCCTTTTTAAGCCAAGAATTAGGTCTCTCTGTACTGCTTGAATGCTGATGGCTCTGGAGCAGTACTAAAAACGCAGATCTATTCACTGCCAAACTAAAACAATTATGCAGCACATTCATTCATTAAACATGTCATTTAAATACGTGAGTTGTTCTGATAGAAATGACAGATAAACAAAACGGTTTCCACTTTTCAAGGTCTTACTGTAGGTAAGCTTCTGATAGTGCCAGATGCGAAAAACAAACAAACAAACAAAAAAAACTCTGCTCTTCATTTGCAGAATTTAGCAAGACATTACCTATGCAACTGCTCAAGGGAGTTATTTCAAAGCATACTTAATAGTATTCACCTGCTCCTTACCTGTAAATTTACCCGATTACCACGACGCATCTCTTCTTCACCATTACTGTACGGCTAGCAAAGCATGGCTGCTCCTTATCTGTAAACCGTTACATCCATACAGTTTCAGGCGTTGATGTAACCAGGGATATAGGCAACTCTGGTCCTGGAGTGCCAGAGACGGTCCTGGTTTTTGCTCCATCCAAACCTATAACCGCAGAACTGGATTAATTTTAGGGGTGTGAATCTTTGGCTTCACAGCGATTCGATTCGATTAACGATTCAGTAGTTGGCGATTCGATTCAAGGACACTTTTTTTTTTTGGAACGATTCGATTCGATTCTGTAAACCACGATTCGATTCAGTAACTTTTAACCAATATTCTATATCCATGAAATAAACATGCAATAATGCGAGTGAGACTATCTGTATTCTTCTGAAAGGTGAAAAAATAAACAGACAACAGAATTACTTATTAAACATATTTATTTTATAAAAAAAGTAGTCCTGCATAATATTTTATGCTGAATACAAAAATGTAATTAAACATGGCTCAGTTATTTTGAACATTTTTCAATAGGCTACATGCTGGCAGGGGAGAGAGTGGGTGGGTGAGTGAGTGAGTTAAGAGTCAGTGAGTGAGTGGGTGGGTGGGTGAGAGTGAGTGAGAGGGTGGGTGAGTGAGTGAGAGGGTGGGTGAGTGAGTGAGAGGGTGGGTGAGAGTGAGTGAGTGGGTGGGTGGGTGAGTGAGAGGGTGGGTGAGAGTGAGTGAGTGGGTGGGTGAGTGAGTGGGTGAAATGCACCAGTAGAGGGTGAGGGGAAAAAAAAACTCTTGGCGGGTACTTCCTTGCAGGCTGACTAGCTCAGTGTTTCCCCTACCATTATCTTGGCCGGGCGGAAACTCACCTGCCGCCCGGCTTGGACAAGAGGGAAAATAAATAATTTTAATGAAAAAAAAAAAAAAAGTATATTATTCTTCTTTTTTTTTAATATAATCTTTTTTTATTTTTTTTTATGTAGCTGCAATATTTCCCTTACCGCAGAATGCGGGAATGATCAAAATAGCATCTGGAAAAACCCTTGCCAAAACAGCTTCGGTTTCCCGTTAGGCCTAATTAAAATTTTCAATGGCAGTGCTGATATTATGAGGGTGTAATTATAGTTTCCGCCTCTACGCAAAATGACGCACTTTCACCGCCCGGCCTGAAAAAAAATCTAGGGGAAACACTGTAGCTGATGACAGAGTTACGGATTACCGAGCTGCATTTCACAAAAAAATGTGTAAACTAAGTCTTAAAACAATAATCATAATTAAGAATCGCGATTCATAAGATTTAAAGCATTCATATCGATTATTGGTGAAGCCAAAGCGATTCATTCTATTTATTTATTTTAGCAGATCGATTTAGTTGAATCGGTAGGACTGACAATCGATTCATCGATGCATCGCATGAATCGTTACACTACTAATTCATTTGAATTAATCCGGTTTAATGACTGCAGGTGACTGTGCTCTGGAGGCACTCGGCGTTTCACCGTACAGAATATTCAGGCTCGGACTCTTAATAATCCATCAAAACCATGCGACTGTGAATTTACGGAATTGTGGGCCGGTGTTTCCGAACAGCCGCTTATACCGCCTGAATAGCCGTTGAATACATTGATGTACAGAATGAGCTCCGTTAAGCCCATGTCACTGTTCATGAGACTAGGGCCAGGGGATCTTCAGGAAGACCTCCCTCAATACTGCTTTTCATCAAAAGCTTTCAGGCCTGCTTTCATTTCATCTTGCCACAAGTGTCATCATCATTGGGCCTACTGATTATAGCCATACTCTGGTAGCTTTTTAAAATCAATGCTGAGGTTTCTCTTAATGATGTTAATGAACAAAGCAAATGTCCCCAGACCATGACACAGAAAAAATTTCATAATAAAAAAAAAAAAATCACAATTCATTTCAATCTTCCTGTTTCAGCTCAACCTTATTTTCATATAATATACTGTAGAGTGAGAATTTTTTGTGACATAATTACATTTAAAATCTGTTATTTCTTCTGTGTCCATATTTAATATTCTAACCAGATCCCCCCTCATAAAAGGAAATGCTCTTTCAAATAAAATAAGACATCTTTTGAGGGTGAATGTTTTGAAGTACCCACAATGATCCTCTGAAGTGTGTTTAGAGGTTAGAACAAATCAGCAGCACACCCTTGAAACGCACGTAGCAATGAGGGAAGTGAGTATTTGGAAAGAACATCTGAACATAAAAACTACACTATAAATGTTGAATAGACTGAAGGCCAGTGGAGTGGAGTGGAGTGGAGTGGAGAGAGAGAGAGAGAGAGAGAGAGAGAGAGAGAGAGAGAGAGAGAGAGAGAGAGAGAGAGAGAGAGAGAGAGAGAGAGAGAGACATGAACAGAAAGACAGAAAGAAAGTAAAGCGAGTGGTAACTCAGGAAGGATACAGTGCTGTGGATGTGTGAAGAGTACCACACCATCTACATCTGTGTGATCCTGTGTGATCCTTACCAAATACAGACTAAGTGATCACAGCCTGGCCATTGAAACAGGAAAACACAAGCAAACCTGGTGCCCCGAAGAGGAGAGGACATGTGATCACTGTGAGACAGGTGAGGTTGAGACAGAGATACACTACCTTCTACACTGCAATAAATATAGGGAAATTCGGAATTATTATTTTTTTAAAAACAGCAACAATACTTCCAAATTTTGCCACACTTCCAGACGAAGAAAAATTTCCATTGTAAGGACACACAGTCCCACTAGCTGTTTCATATGTAGCAACCTGTCATCTACACAGGAACACAATAACAAACAACACCTGCAGTTAAGATATATGTTAATAAGTTATATGACAGTATGTGTATGTGTGTACATGTGTGTATTTAATAAGTTGTTGAGTTCATTTTTATTTATTGATAATTGTTATTGTTATTATTGCTATTATTATTGTTGTTTGTAACATTTGCTTTGGCAACACAATTTATGTCATGCCAATAAAGCACCTTGAAATTGAAAAAATTGAATTGAATTGAATTGAATTGAATTGAGAGAGAGAGAGAGAGAGAGAGAGAGAGAGAGAGAGAGAGAGAGAGAGAGAGAGAGAGAGAGAGAGAGAGAGAGAGAGAGAGAGAGAAACCCTGCTTCTGTAAGTTTTATCCCTCAGGCTATAAATATATCTGGCAGTGTCATTTACGTATATACTGAGTATCTTAAAAAAAACCCTGCTATTCTGCAGCCTCAGATGCTTCAAGATTATAGCTAAAGAAAATTAAGAGGAGGAAATTCTACAGAGAAACATGGGAGGGATCAGAGCTCAGAGATAAAAGCAAATCCGTACAACAATGCAGGGCCGTTACATTAGCGCACATCTAATGGCAACCCATTTTTCTACAGGCATTCATTTTCAGAAACACTACAACGTTGTGTTGGCTTCACACATGGACCCGCACCCACACACTCCCACACAGTCGCGCACGTACGCAGACACACAAGCACGCACACAAGCACGCACACACAAACTAAGCCGTGCGTCAAATATCTAGCCTTGTGTTCACACTAAACTGCCATAAAGAGGAGACACCAAACTTTGATTCACGTGGATCATTCGATATACAGTACACCTCTCCAGAAGAAAGCAGAGCAGAAAAAAAACAGACAAAAAAAAAAGACTAAGAACAAATCCCTGGAAAGCAGAGATGATTTAAATACGCCCTGCAGCTGTGAATTTCACAGCAGACGTGAGTTTTGATGTAGAGAAGTGACACTTTTTACTGGGCTCTCTCATTTCAGGGTCGACTAATTTCTCCATTACGGGTGCACAATTACCACAGCATGACAGCGAATGCAAATACTTGGGGGGCACAAACTGCCTCTGCGCCCGTTACCGGGGGAAGAGCCGAACGTTTGAGAACAGTTTGAGAAGCGCTGTGAAGAGCGTCGCCTCCTAATCGCGCTCGCTGACTGCAGACGGGGGGCTGTGCGCTAAAGATTGTGTTCCCCGCTGAAGCTCCTAAAGGACGCTGCGATCCCCGTCTCCCTCGTAATGACAAATTATCATAACTCCTTTTAATGGTTAAACGTTTCTAATGATGAAAATGTTCCTCACCGTTAGATGTTCCACACAGCGAACGGTTTTGGTTATGTAAGCGCAGAATGGCTTCATATGTGCTACATTAAATTGCAGATACAATTAGTAAACAATGGCATGGACACTCTTGGATTTCACTGAGCGCATTGTCCTTTTTCTAGTCAATTTGACTAGATGAAATTGCCTTTCATCTGTTTTCTTGTTGCGGTATAGACGTTTTCAGTCACTCTGTGCAGTGACTGGTTGATATAAAAAGATTGGTCATTGGGAGCATTTTACTTATCTTTGCTTTTCTCTTCAAAATTTGGCCAAGGGCTTATAAGGGCTCTTTTGTGTACATAATTATCTTACCAACAGTGTGTTTCCCCTTGTTTTCTCGCATGGTACTTCAGTCTTCCGCCAGCTAGAGGTCGCAATAGCCTCCTTCCAAGCCACTTTTCAGACAATTATCCCATTTACACCACCTCGATCATCTAAACTGATAAAGTAATTACCAATTAAGTACAGGTAATGGTTGACGGTGATGTTTACAAGACACACTGGCATGTTAAATTAAGTTTGATTACTTACGACCATGCTGCAGTATTTTTAAATGTTGTACAGGGGAATGTTCGTTTTTGTTAGCAATAGGAAATGCCTACATTAAAAATGAGAAAAATTATATAACATTTAATTGCTCTCATTTTAATAGCTCACAAAAAAGTTAAATAATAAAATATTAGTATTAGTAATAAGAAAATAGTTTGCAGCTGAGGTATATTAAAACACAACATAGATAAATTAAATTAAATTGGAAAAAAGTTCAAATGAAAACTGTAATTATATTTTATCATGGCCAGTTCTTTAAAAGTCTCTTCTGTGATGTTTCTAAGTTTGTAAATATCGGTTTATTGTTATCTTATTTGCGTAATTTATTGTGAAATTGTTGTGCAAAATTAATTAAATCCATGGGCATGCAGTGCACCAGGCAGATACTGCTTCACTCATTCACTCAAAGACATGCTTTTCATAGCATTTAAACTTCCATCCACATCGATCCAGCTTTCTGACTCTCCTCATATTAGATAAACTAATTGTTTTTATAAAGGTCTCAGTCAGAAACTAAGCTGTGTGATTAGTCACTTGACTGTGCCGTTGGATTGCCTACGGGGACCCCTGGAGGATAACCATTGAAATTCAAGTTTAAATCATTGCAGGTAACATGATGGAAACAAACTGTTGGCCATAACTATACTATACTATACCATACTATGAATTTTAGATTTCTTTCTCCTGAGAGAATGCGTTTCATTTAAAATATGAACTGTATTTGTTTATTTGTTTCTCCTGAGGACCACGTTGGAAATTAATTTGCATTTACATGTAGGCATTCAGCAGGCACTCCTTATCCAGAGTGACTTACATAAGTGCATAAATACAGGTTTAGGCAATGGAGAGTGCTGATTCTAAGTCATCAGGGTGACATCCAATCGTAGTAGTCAATACATAATCACACAGCATAAAGTTAGAAGCCATATTAGGTGCCAATAAGGAATTAGAGAATGCAGTATTATTATATATCTTATGCAATGTAGCTTATTGTACAACACAAAGTTACTACCAACATGTGCCACTGTCCATTGGGGTCTGCCATTCGTAAATATGAACCTGTATCAACAGGTCCATGATGATGGGCTTTCAGCAGCACTTAGGACCACATTGACTCCACTACACTTCAGGGGATACAGTGTGTAGGTCATTGTGTGGTGTCATTAACATTGTGCTATTTTGAGTACTTGTATAGTCATTACAACAAAGCTGTGCTAATGAGCGTAACATTGAGAATCTCCTGCCAGTGAGTGTAGCCCTTGTAGCTCTTTATGGGCATCCATTTTAGGACTCTTAGTCCACTAATGCTTGTGGAGAAAAAAAATTCCTGCCCTTACATAACTCCCTTTTATCACTGCAATAGAGATTTGTTTTCTTGACTGCAACCACTTCTGATTGGCCCATTTTCAAAAAAAAAAACAAAAACAGCTTTTAAGGTAGACCTGTGGAAACTGCGGGGCATGTTGGGTCAACACGGGCACAAAATGTCAGCTGGACTGGTGTTGTATGGGAATGGCAGGGAGTGATGTCACAATCTGCTGAGGAGGCAAACTCTCTTCAAATGGGGGGGGGAAAGGGGTTCAAGAGACCTGCATTTCCACCGCGCCCAGTGGCCCCGGAGCCCTTAGCTTCCTCTGAAATCGTTTGTGCCGTTCCCGCTCTTATTTCCCCCCATTAAGGAGCTCTCCCAGGATGCCGAGCAACATTTGTCTCCATTAACAATTTAGGTTAGAGGGAGGGCTGGGCACGTTTCGCAGCCCAGGGTGAAAACTTTCCACTCCTCTGATCCAATTACTGCAGAGTTCTGGCCTTGTGGAGGATGGAGTGAAGGATTGCTCACCGATGTGGCCAGCCTGTCAGATCCGTGTGTGTGTGTGTGTGTGTGTGTGTGTGTGTGTGTGTTTCTGCAAAAGAGAGAGTGCATTCTGGGAGAGAGGGAGGAGAAGTAAATTCAGTTATAAGTAAATTGTACGTAAATTGTCACCTTTACTGCTGTTCTATCATATACACTATGTAACCCTGCTTTGGTGGAGCCATACATTGTGAAGTCAAGCTGATTAAAGTACAACTTGCATTTACCGGTGATGGGGAGACAGTGCGTGTGTGTCTATGTGTGTGTGTGTGTGTGTGTGTGTGTGTGTGTGTGTACACACTAATACGAATTTGTCTTTTCAATTATTACCCATCTCTTCCTACTGCGGACTCCTAGTGACTTTTTCAGTCTCATTGTAAAAGACAAATAAGACAGTCAAGATGAACACAAAAGGCAATTTGGTTTCCATTGTCTTTTTATGTCTTCTTCCTTTAATAATTATCATCTTTATAAGTAATATGAATTCCATATTTGCATTGCTATGAGTCATACTTGTGCGTCAAATGAGTTACATAAAGGTACAATACTTACGTACTTGAAGCAAAATTAAAAGGCCGGCATTGTTCAACTTAAATCAAATTAAAGTGGAAAGATATTCTCTTCATGTATTTATTGTGCCTTTTATCAACGCTTATTTTAAAAATGTCAGAATTTGATTTAATTCTATTTTAGAACAAGCTACGAAAGGACACAATGTAGCACAATTAAAATATCATTGGAATTCCAAGAATATTTATGAGTTTCTCTGATACTCGACTTAATTCAATAACTCTTTTCCTTGTCAAATACATCTGACACCAAAAGCTGATTTCACAAATGGCAAAGCCAAAACATTACAGCAGGAATTATGCATTTATTTGCTGCAACTAAGGGCTGTTGTAAGTGCTGTCAGTTTATTTCAAAGACATTTCATTATGTTGGTTCAACAATAAACTGAGGAATGACAGCTTAAAAATAATGAGAGCTGCAATATAAAAATTCCAAAACACCTTCACAAGCTGAGAATACTCATAACTACTAACAGTGCACAATCAATACACACTGAGCACCCTCCTAACACACTGTACAGTATACGTAATTACACCCTGACCACTTTCCTAACAGACTGCACACTCTGCTAACACACTGCACACTGTTTACATCCATATAAGGTGAACCGTGTAGCAATTGTAGCCCTTTTTATAAATAGCCCCTCCCCCCATTTTAAGGCACCAAAAGTAATTGGACAAATTAACACAGACTTAAATAAAGTCATCATATTTAATATTTGGTTGCATATCCTTTGCATGCCATGACTTCCTGATGTCTGTGACCCAATGACATCAAAAGACTCTTGATATCTTACTTTCAGGTACAAGCAATGCTATAACCCCTCTCTGCATTTGAATCTCTATGGGAGGTGGGGGAGTAGGTGAAGCTGTAAAGTACACTGTAACAGTACGGTTGGCTAAATGGCTGTAAGTCTCAAACCAGCCTCAAACCATCACTCTACTGCCACATATGCAGTAGATGTGGATGGATCACTTTATTTACACTGCAACGTGTTTTTGTCATCCAAGACTATTGTATTATGAATATTCACACCTTATTCATACAGTATATGCTTTGCAAACACAAAAATCTTCGCCCACTGCGCCTCACTGTGACACACAACACAGCACAGTAAAGTAAATGTGTCCACTCACAAATGTAGTATATATATATATACAAAAAAAAATCTATAACTAATACTGTATCATAATCTCCAGTCTCAGCTAGAGATGTGCGGTAAACAAAAAACAAATAAACAAAAGATGCAAGCCTCCACTGTCTCACATGCCCCACAGAAATGTACATATAATCACCGATAGCTTTGAATATTTAACACAACATTTCACAGCACCCAAACAGTGCGTACATTGATTTCTAAAGCAGATGCATATTCCATTTTTATGACAGAAGGAATTATAATACAATCTGCCTTTTGTTTCACAGATAGATGCAGGGTTGCTTTAATTAACTTTTTTCCCCCTGCTAAAATGTGAAATCAAATGATGATGCCAAAATGTGCCACATACAGCTTCTCGAATCTTAGCAAAAATGACACCTGTGCCAATCTATTATGAAGAAGTGAAAAAGGCTCCCCGCCTGGCTTGGTGCACTGCTCCTAATGAGCATGATCAGTGGTTGTTGTTCAGACAGTGACCCCTGCAGGATGTGATTAATCCAGCGTGACCCCCAGCTGACCTCTGGCGGGGTCACTTGACGGGGGTCCCAGACAAATGACGACAAGCTTGCCAATGCCAATGCTGTCCCTGGGCCACCATGTTCTGCTAATGCCAAGACCTCAGTCAGTCTCAGCTGTTCATTAACACGCAGGCCGGATGTCTCTCAGAAGCACACACTAGATATGTGGTCTTTCTCCTCTGCCAGTCCAGAAGAAGGCTTTTCTCAGATTTACCCTAGATTTTGGCAATTCCCCCAAGGTTTAGGGTAAATATAAGTATTTTTCCTCACATTTTTTTTTAAAACATACCCTTTAATGCATTCTTTCAGATTTAATCATCAAATATTAAATTATGTTAGTAGTTAGTAAAAACACAATTTAAATGTTTAATCTGAAACAATTGTTGAATGATTTATTAAATCTTTAATCTTGAATTCAAAGTAAATATTCAGCAAAACATCAGCATGAACATATTTAGCCTACATCTTAAATTGTGTTTTTCCAAGATTAAAGACATAACTTATATATTCACTTTATCACAAAATTATGAGTACATTTAGAATTTTATTCAAAACACTTGTTGTCCATATAAGTGAATTGATTTACAGCTCCTCAGTGCTCCACTGGTGTAGGAGCAGTAGGTCTTTCCTCGTGGGAGATGCTTCCTGACTCTGGAGGCTGCTGGAGGAATTCTCACTCTTAGCTGTCGTGGGTGCCCAGACCGAGGCTTACTGACATCATTGATGCTGGCAGAAAATGATCCTGATGCACCTGTTGCCTAACAAGCGGCCGCCACTTCCAATTACTCCTCACAAAACGTCTCAATAACAGCGCGGCAGCAAGGCACATTGCTCTTGAATGTGGCAGAAAATGTCTCTCCCCCGAGCGCCTTTCATGACACTGTTTCACCTGCCATTCATGTCAATGCAGCCAAGGCGTCGTCAATTGCTCAAAGAAATCTAGCAGCAGACCAGGATTTAGGAGCAGCATTCAAAATAGAAAACTTTTGGCATTTCTAATACTTTATTTACCAAAAGTGTATTTATGCATTTTTTCTTGATGAGATTTACAGGGACAATATTTGCCTCATTGTTCTGACCTGTGCTCATTTTGATATCACACCTCTCGTAGATAATAAGCACCCTGATTAACTTGTGGATTTGGATAACTTGTGGGATTGCCTCCCAATTTACTGTAATGATCCAATATTCATTAAGGTATCATGCAATACAAGAATAACCTGTCTGTATTTGCCAACCGTTACCAAAAAGTTATATCCAAATATATTCCAAAACAAAAAAAAAAGATGATAATTTAGTCATTCAGCAGACTTTCTTGGCCAAAGTAACTTCATGTAGTGAACAGCCACCACAAGAGACACTTAAAGCTGTTTGTTTGGTTTTAAAAAGAAACATTCAGATCTCGCCTGACAAGGTGAGTTTTTAGACGTGTGTGGAAGACAGCCAGAGAATCTGCCTTCCACAATGATTGGGGAAGGTTGCTCCACCATCTGGGAAAGAGGGCGGGAAAGAGCCGGGCCGTGAGGAGCGGCCGCCAGGTGCTGGAAGAGACGGGACAGCCAGCTGGCGGGAGGATGTTGAATGGAGAGGTACGGTTGGAGTGTGAGGTGGGAATCATTGTCAGAAGATAGAAGGGAACAGGACCATTCGTAGTTTGGTATGCCAGTTTGAGCGATTGGGACTTGACGCGAGCAATCGCTGGAAGCCAGTGAAAGATGTTCAAAAGTGGCGTGGCGTGTCTGAATTTAGGCAGGCAGAAGAATAAGGCGGTCAGCAGCATTCTGAACCAGTTTCAGTGGCCTGATGGCACAGGCCGGTAGACTGACCAACAAGTTACAACAGGCCAGACGAGATTTCAAAGGCTTGTATTAGTAGCTATGTAGCCCTTTGGAAGGTGTGGATTCTCCTGAGGGTGGAGCCTGAGATGCCCATTTCTGCAAGGTATGAGAGAAGGATCCAGTTAACTCTATAAACTTTGCCCCTAGTGGTTGAGACGTATCCGTCTCAATTACAGTATTCATGTTTGCCTGAAATGGGGCGGCACGGTGGTACAGTGGTTAGCACTGTCGCCTCACAGCAAGAAGGTACTGAGTTTGAATCCCGGCCGAGGGCCTTTCTGTGCGGAGTTTGCATGTTCTCCCCGTGTCCGCGTGGGTTTCCTCCGAGTACTCCGGTTTCCTCCCACAGTACAAAGACATGCAGGTTAGGCTAATTGGAGACTCTAAATTTCCCATATGTATGAATGTGTGAGTGAATGGTGTGTGTGCCCTGTGATGGATCGGCGGCCTGTCCAGGGTGTATTCCTGCCTCTCGCCCAATGCATGCTGGGATAGGCTCCAGCACCTCCTGCGACCCTGATCAGGAATAAGCGGGTTAGATAATGGATGGATGGATGTTTGCCTGAAATGATAAACTTTAAGAAAACCCCGTAAATTTTGACGCAGTATTTTTTAAAAGGATAGCCGCTTGCGAAAACCTCAGCTTACCCACTTGCACTGCAGTGTTATACAATAGGAGGGTGCTATTAATAGCCCAAAGCACTGACGACCATCCTCTCGCCACAGCCACAGACTGTAAAATGCACTGTTTATACACGCTAAGAAAATCATGTTCACATATAGAAACGAGACAAATGAGCATTCACCGTTTTCCTTGCTTACTGTACTATATACAGGACTTGATGCACTTTCGGTTTAGAAGACACCTAATTTCTTTCTACAAAATTTCTCGTATAAAAATGTTTAAGAATGCAAGTAATTACCAGTATATTCAGCTACAGCTGTTTTCTGATTAACCCTGAAGAGTTGATCTTGTTACATTTCGCCAAAGTCCTGTACAGTCGACATTTCCACAGCGACCACCCGTCGCATTTAGGGCTGAAATACGTTGCTGTTGTTGTGTAAATACACACACGCTTTTGTACATTGTTTTTTAAATGTATTTAAATACACTAGGTGACGTATGTTATGGTTATTATATTTAAGGCCCAATTTAAGATTGAATCCCCACAGATCTGGATTTAACAGTCTGAAATGTATCTATAAATGCTGTACAATTTAAAAGTTATATATTGTAGATAATTAGCATTAAGTTCTGGGTATAAAAATAAATATTTATTGTAAATGTTGGTTTTCAAAGTAAAATATTTTATATTCTTGTAATCTATTACTAGTGAGAAGATTACAATTGTGACTAGCTGCACTAATTTGGGCCAGTAATCAATCCAATTAAGTAATTAAAGGTCAAACATGTTTTATTGAATGGAAGAGAGACCAGAAGCATCTCCATCGCTCCAGGTCTACGACAGCCCACTCCTGTAGCGCCGCTCTGAGAATGTATTAGTCCTGTAGTGTTGCTGCTAACTGGAGGCGTTTCGGCAGATCCTAAAGTGTGGTATTTCAATGAGCAGGTTAGAGTCACCTGGGAAACCAGGTGGCGTAATAATGATTCTTCATTCCAGGATACGGTTTCCGTGAGGCAGCTAAACCCCAAGAGGAGGGACAGAAACAGAATCCACCCCCTCCCTGATGTAAATGACATCATACCAGAAAATGCTTTCAAAGCAATAACACACAAAAAACATAAGGCTTTACATCCAATCTTTCAATGTGTTACAACAATGTGAGAAATTCTATGAGTGTTTCCCAGAAGAGCATGTAGAGTGCATTGGAAAAGAATGCAAGCAGGAAATGCTACAAAAGATGGCTTCTCAATCTAAAACAATTGATGCCACACTATTTGATGTTTTGGACATAATGATATTTAAATGCAGATCTTGTTTTGACTGCACAGGAGAATTGCGGTAGCACATCAACCTATAGTTAAATTGTTTAATAATGGATTATTAATGCAAATGTATTTGATATGATAATTATAAAATTTTAAATTTATAGTCAACTTCAGAATTATTGGCACCCTTCATGAAAATGAGCAAAGATAATTGGGTAACACTTTACAATAATTTGCCCCTATATATGCAGTTAAATTGTGACTCATTTTATAACGAGAGGTTATTACTGAATAACTCCAATGTTGGTAACGGAACAGCAGTTAGCGGTATTCTTAATTACACATGTGAAACAAGGCCAGCCCTGTTATATCTCTCCTGCTGAAATGAAATCATTCCATATCATAAAAACTTTGTTGTGAAATTAACAGGCAAGGTTCTTCTCTTGTGTATCATGAAAATGTGTGCCTATGAGTGAAAATTTAATATTTCAAAATATTCATATGTGTAATTAAGAAGACTGCTAATGCTAACTGTTGTTCCATGTTATCTTCATTGTACTTAGTTAACACCTTTTTTTAAACAATTAGTTAAAATTTAACTGCATAGGTATATTGTAGGTGCAACTTAACGTAAAGTGTTACCAATAATTGTATAAAATAATAATTCTTGATTCACTTGGGTAAAAATATGAGGTTGCAAGGATCACAGTTTTAGAACTGCACAGTATAATGGAATCCTGGGGTTATCAAGTTTCAAAATCAACTGTTAAGACGCAAACCTCCATGTCAACAAGCTCTTTGGATGAGTTGCAGGAAAGAAGCCCTTACTGAGATAAACCCACACATTGAAACATCTGAACTTCGCCAAGCAGCATTGGAACTACAATTGGAATCGGGTGTTGTGGTCAGATGAGACCAAATTGAACTTTTTGGCCATGCACGCCATCGGCATGGTTGGCGACAAAAGACAACTGACTACAAGGAAAACCAGCTGATAAGTAAAATATGGTGGTGGATCAGTGATGCTTTAGGGCTATTTTTCTGCTCGTAGTCCAGGGGGTCTTGTTAAGATCGATGGCATAATGAATTCCACTAAGTACCGGGATATTTTAGCCAAAAACCTGGTTGTCTCTTCCAGGAGGTTGAGACCGAACTGGACCTTTCAACAAGATAATGACCCCAAATATACGTACATCCAAATCAGCACAGAAATGGTTGTGGGAACAAAAAAATCTGTGTTTTTCAATATCCAGGTCAGTCTCTGGACTTTAACCATATTGAAAACCTGTGGTTTGCATTGAAGAGGGTAGTTTACTAGCACAAACCTAGGAATATCAGTGATTTTCTGGATTTTCTGAGGAGCGGTCTAAGTTCCCTCAAAGTGTTCTCCAACCTTGTTAGATATTAGAGGAAGAAGCTCAGTGCTGTTATCCTCTCCAGACGACGCTTCACCAAATATGAATCATAGGGGTGACAATAATTTAAAGAATTTTAAATGTTCTGTAAGTTATACTAGAAGTGACTTTATACAGTTTTATAACTTCTTGCCTCATCCTATACAGTGCAGTCGGTAAGTATTTGTGTTGTTTTGACTCTGTACTCCAGCACATTGGATTTGAAATGAAACAATGAATATGAGGTCAAAGGACAGAATATGAGGGTAAAGTGCAGATTCTCAAATTACATTTTACATATTTTCCTGCTACAATTATTACAATTAACATTATTTAAATGACTTTGGTGAAATGTTGTGTGAGCGGCCATGCAGTGATAATATAATTCATTGATTCTGTGTTTTGCGAAGTCTTTTACGTAAGAACCAACTGGGGAGTGCTGAAACTGCATTTATTTGCCTTTACGACATATTCAGCTGCTCTACGAGCGGTTTGGGGGCACTCGTGAGATCATATGGTTTTTAAGTGCACTGTTAGTTACGAGGGTTTTGGGAAACACCTTGAAAATTAACGGTGCAAATTACAATGCTTCTTAAGATGATCTTAGTGCTACGAGGGTCTTGGGAAATGGGATCTAGGCTGTCTCAAAACTGTTTGCAACACCCTTTGGAGATAGGGCTCTTTCTTTTCTTGGGGGTGTCAATATGCCAGATGGGTTTGTCCTGATGTGCTGACCATTTTGGTTGTGCTGCTACTGACATTTGGTTGTGCTGCTTTTTTAAAAATTTAAAAACACCTCTGATTGGTCAATATCTCATATTGTTACATAGCAGGTAGGTAGCTCAGAGATTAGCAGTTAGGTTTTAGCTAGCTCTCAGGATCATTTTCCACAATATGGGAATGGAGACGCCCTGTCTATCCAGAAAACTCTGCAATTGGACAATCAACTACAGTATATAACAGAAGTGAGTTAACCCCTGTGCAATATCACTTAAATGTCAAATGATTCAAAATTGTATCACCTCTCAATAATTGCATTATTTCTAAGTTGACAAGTAGAGTGTTTCCTCTTATGAACAATCAAAAACAAATACTTTAGAAAGACTATCGTGAAAATGCAGGCCTATGACCCAACAACATCAAAAAACTCTTGATATCTTATTTGCTGGTACTCTTACAAGCGATCCTATAACGTCTCTGCATTTGAATGGATCTCTATGGGAATTGGGGGGTGGAACTAGATTTAGCTCTAAATTATGCTGGAACAGTATGGAATACATGGTTGGTGAAATGGCTGTAAGTCATCAAGGGTCTGAGGTATCAAATGAGCCTCAAACCATCACTCTGCTGCCAGATATGCAGTAGATATGGATGGATCACTTTAAGGGTTGTTTCTCCTGACAAATTTTCCTATTGAACTCTATGGAAAAATAAGTCAGGAGAAGAAACCCTTCAAGTTATCCATCCATATCTACTGTATTTCTAGCAGCAGAGTGATGGTTTAAGGCTTGTTTGATATGTCAGACCCTTGATGACTTAGAGCCATTTAGCCAACCATGTGTTCCATACTGTTCCAGTGTAATTTACAGCTAAATCTAGTCCCACCCCCTAATTCCCATAGAGATCCATTCAAATGCAGAGACGTTATAGTATTGCTTGTAAGAGTACCAGAAAATAAGATATCAAGAGTTTTTTGATGTTGTTGGGTCACAGACATCAGGAAGTCATGGCATGCAAAGGATATTCAGAAAGAAACATTCAACAGCACTGGCCCTAACAGAATCCATAGAAATTATCAAGGACGTGTTAGACCGGAAATTATACACTATAGGCATCTTCATTGACCTGAAAAAAGCTTTTGACACGATAAACCACAGCATATTGATTGAAAAATTGTACAGATATGGAGTTAGAGGAATCGCATTACAATGAATAAAGAGTTACCTATCAAATAGAGTTCAATTTGTTCAGATAGGGGACAGCATATCAACATGCCTGGACATCACCTGTGGGGTCCTGCAGGGGTCAGTCCTAGGACCAAAATTATTTATACTGTATATTAATGACATAGTCAGAGTATCTGACGTCCTAAAATTAATTTTATTCGCGGACGACACAAATATCCTCTGCTCTGGAACTGATCTTAATCAAATGGTCAAATTAGTTAACAATGAAATGTCAAAGCTTCACATGTGGTTTAATATTAATAAATTATCACTAAACCTTTCAAAGACAAAATTTATATTATTCGGGAAAAGAGGCCTGAAGGAAAACATAAACTTAAAGGTCAATGGTACCATCATTGAACGAGTGAACAAACACAAGATTCTGGGGGTTACGGTAGATTGCCTTCTGATATGGAAACCACATGTGAAGCTAGTTCAATGTAAGTTGGCCAAAAGCGTGTCTATTTTGTGGAAAATGCAGAAATTACTCAATCAACATTCACTTAAGACAATTTACTCGGCACTCATAACACCCCACCTTCATTACTGTGTCGAAGTGTGGGGTCACACTTACAAAGACACTACAGCGCCGCTGTTTAAACTCCAAAAAAGGGCACTGAGAGTTGTATATTGTGTCCCATATAGAGATCACACTAATGATTTGTTCATTAAGGCAAAGTTTCTCAAGTTGCATGACATAATTAAGTATAATACCTTACAAATATTATTCTTAGCCTCCAAAAGTCTTTTACCCGTAAATATACAGGATCTGTTTTTAAAGAGAGATGACATACACAACTTGAGAGGAAGCATGATTTACAAACAAAAACTGATGAATTCTACACTCAGAGGTCATTCTTTATCTATTGCGGGGGTTAAGCTTTGGAACAGTTTAAATGTTGAGATTAAATCGTCTACAAATCTGAAGGTAGGATAAAATGTAAGATGGTAGGAGACTACCAAATATAAACAATAGTGGGTTATCATGAAATGAAAACAATGTCACGATGTGCAAAAACATTGTAAGCGGTTTATACTTGATCTTGGATCTTGCAACACAAGACATCAGACACCGGCAGCACAACCTGCTCAGGATGGAGCTTCTAAGCTGGTCATTTAACGCTATTGATAAGGTATTCTCTACCAGGCGTGTGGGCACTGGTGCAGGGGACACTCGAGCATCATAAAAACGAAGAAACGGACACATTTATTTGGACATTATCTGAACAATATTCTGGACTGTTTGCTGTTGAAATGAAACAAATTGTTTTGACTAATGTATGATATGTACATTTAAATTAGACTTATTTGGACTTTATTATTTTGTTTATTTTATTTTATTTTATTTTTTCTTTCTCGGACTGTTTTGTTATAAAGCAAATTCAGCTATGCTGTTGTGATACAAAATAATCTGTTTTAAACAAATGTTTAATGTGAACATTCAAATTTGATTTAGGAATTGGGACGGGACTTTGATAAGCAGTCTGCTTTTTCCCGTATCCCTTTTCGGCAGGTACTGTGTTTGTTCAGGGCATATTACAGAAATTGTGATGAAGTGTGACTATATGCGTGCCGAAATAAATAAATAAATAAATATGCAACCAAATATTATCAACTAACTTGTGTAAATTTCTAACTTGTGTGTCAGTGATCACAGGTGTATTCACTTTTGTTGCATTGAGTTTCTACTTTCAGGCCTGTATTTTCACTATAGTCTTTCTAAAGTATTTGTTTTTGACTGTTCATAAGAGGAAACACTCTACTTGTCAACTTAGAAATAATGCAATTATTGAGAGGTGTTACAATTTTGAATCATTTGACATTTAAGTGATATTACACAGGGGTGTACTCACTTCTGTTGTATACTGTAAGTCAATTTCATTCTCAAAGCCCCTCACAATACTGTATTTTTTTCTTCTTTTTGAATGTAATCTTGATCAGCTTCTTTTAAAAAAAAATTTGCACTCTACAATGAACATTTAAAGGAAAATGCGAGAGATGCAGAAAAACCTTTGAGATGAAATGTATGGAAGCTGCTTTTATGACTTCTGTTCTGACCTTGGCATTATCAGTCATAAGTATACTGTGGCAGAGAGAAGCCATGCCCCCCGTACTACAGAAAGCACTGCTATGTGTCTCACAGTGCTACACAACAGCGGTCCTTCTGTACAGCATTACCTAGGGCATAGACAGTACAATAATTCCAGCAATGCTGTGTGCGGTTACCGTGACAACACTCTCTGGCGACGCAACCTTCAGGTTCAAGATAACGATGTTGCCCTTAGCTATCGGCGATTTCGCCTTTAGCTGATGTGTAACGCATTCGCTTTGGAATATTTGGACGAGTGTGGGGAGCGGGGTTCAAATCTCACCGTGGACTTCTGAGTAAGCTTCTCTCTTTCCACACTCGTGACATTCAGACAAAATTTGAATAGAGAAATTTTACTTTTTTGGTTTCAGAACTTTGGATGTTTCCCTTCTATTTTACTGCAAGTAGGACATAGAGTGTGTCATTTTCCACCTCCATTTCAGTTAAGTTAGCTAGCAGCATGCTGCTCTATCGCTAGATGTAACAAGTGTGCCAGCAACGTGTAAGGGTGAATCCATGCAGGCAGAGCAGATACATAGAGAAGAATTACTGAATTGTTACTGAAATCCACATCATTCTGTACAAGTGTCCAATATAGAATCAAAATTTAAGCAATAAAGTGCTTTCAGGTTGTATTTAAACTGCCGATTTAATTTCTCGTAGTTGCGTTTTTTTCATGCACACTGCATGAAAAACACAATTGCTTAAATAAAATAGCTGCGGTGAGAAAACCAAAGCCTGTCTTATTGATATTAACCATTTAAATGTCTTGCTAGATTTATATAACCATGTTTTTCTTTCATCTAGCAACATACAACTGCTTCCAGGCCTTCGTTGTCTTCATTTGATTATGACATTTTTAAACTGCTGCCACCCAGTGGAACGTATGTTACTGCATCTAATGTTTGCATAGTGACATACAAAATCCTTAATATCTTTACTGGAGAACACTCAGTCCCTAAGCATGTTACCATGCTATTGTACTAGAGATAGGTTGGCTGCAATTGATTAAACTACTCTGCTCTCTGCTCAGTCCCACAGCTAATTATCTGCACAATGTGGGTGTCAGTGGGTTAAACCATCCTCTCATTGTGCAGGTACTAACCAGTCAAATCAATGTGCCTTCTGTACAATAGGGGTGTTAATACAATGTCCTCCATCAAGGTTGAATCAAGACAGATAGGGATCAGGACTGCACTGTAAGCCGGTACACACGGGACCTGCAGTGTGTGAACTGTGAAGAAGCAAGAGGGGGGTGGGGGCATTTCTCAAAATTGTGCACACATGTACCTAACCCCCAAAGAACACAAGCAGGCACACTCGTCTTTACCTGAATATGCGGGACTTTACATTGATCTGCAAGGCATGAGTGAGAATCTTATGCTAAAGTTAGCCTATAAAGCCTAATAAAGTTCAGGAATCATCGTTACCATACAATTTATTTAGGTCTATAGCAATTAGACACAGCTTTCCTTAAATTTGGCTGTGGTAGAACTTAACAACAAACAAGTTTGCAAGCAATAATACCGAATAAGCCTGTGCTACATATTCTCCTTTTAAAATAATGCAAAATGCACGTAACTTAGTAACCCTTTCATTTTCTCATAGTCTGGAGCTAGCTAGGTTGACATTGTTGTCCCAATGCAATGAATAGCATAGAATATGTTTGAATAAAGCTTTGTAGGCTAGGGAGCTAGAAGGCTTCTACAGATTCCTGACTACTAGTTAGCTGCCGCAGATTAAATTCTGCCGTTGCTTAATTAGGACATAATAAAAAACACATTAATAACGATAAACTGCAAGAAAAATAGCATCAGAAAAGTGAACGTCGAAAAGGTAACGTTCGACTATGCCCGATAAGAGCAACGCAGATAGCCATGAACATCCTAACTTTTAAAGTAAAGCCTACATTTTAATCGTGACACTCAGAAATAATGTATACACTTTTATTTGTTGTTTGTGAGTCATTATAACAGACATTCAGAAAGAGAGACAATTATTGGGGGGGTGGAGGGGTGGGGTAATGGCATCCCATTGATCAAGAAGAGGATGCTCCCTGACCCCCCCAGCCCCCAAATCGCACACTGCATACCTGTATATCTTACCTATCATTCTGGAAGTTTGGTAATTTTGCATGTTCATTGAATTGCAAATTGCACTACACTACTCCAGCCTGGCCCCAGGCCCCCTGAGTATGCTGGTTTTTGTTCAAATGACAGTTGAATCCTCGGAATTGTAATGACCGTGTAATTGTTGTTAATTAGACACTTTTTAACGTCTATTGAGGAATAGATTTATCCTCTTAAGACCACATTAGAAATAATTATGTATGCCTTGAAGAATTACTGTCCCATATTCACATGCCAGGACTTTTAATCATCCCGATCAATCAGATGCCATAAAGTGCAATATGGCAAATTTTGTGAAATCAGTCAAGTCCTAATTGTGGATACAAGTCACTGTGCCAGAACTTGTGGGAAATTAGTGGTAAATGAAGAGTCCAAAAGCAAGCAAAATAAAATGATAATAAGCCAAACTTGCATTGTGTTAATAGGTTTATAGGGAAAACAATATTGTAAGAACTTAAGCACATATTTTCAACAACCTTAATTTATCAAGAGATTGACTACGACAAAACAATTACACAAACAGGCGAGCCCTAGGACTAAGTTTATGTTGATTCAATACTTCAAATCAACACAATATATTAAATATGTGTAACAAACCAAAATATTTAATTGCTTACTACAAAATATATACTTAGGCTTTCTCCGTGAGAGTGCAAAATGTTGTCAAAACAATAATAATAATAAAAAATATATCATGAAACTGACATGCTGAAATAATTAATTCAGTAAAATGCTGTACCCCTCCCTCCCATTGGGGGGCATACTTGAGTGAATGGCACCTCTGGCGGCAACAATTTCAGTATCAGTTTGTGAACAGCAGTGGATTTTCAAAGAAACATTTTTTAAATTGTTATCTCATTAAAGGTTGTATCAGCGATTTTGGGTGGAAACATAAATGATCACATTCATCTGATTTTTCCTCACGATCCGCTAGCTGCCCGCCCCATAAGCAGGCCGTCAAAAAACCGCGTCTCTGTAGGCAGCCTATGCTCCGAGATCGTACACAAAAACAAATGGTACTACCAACCACTCAAAACCAAAATAAACAGTATTCCAACCAATCACAATGATCTGCACAAACGCTAATACTCTTATCTCGCTGAAATCTTGACGGATTTACAAACGGTTTGGTTTCTTACAAACGTTATTAACGTGGTTATAATTCTGGATGCTTGAACACTATTTTTTAAAACATAACATAATTATTCATAAGTATGTTTGTTTGGGATTTCGCTTCAGAAGTGACGTCACCCAAAATCGCTGATACAACCTTTAACTGTACATATTGCACTGATAACAGTAGTAATACCATCACATAATTATTGATATTACAGATACTGTTGCTGATATTACTGCTACTACCATATTACCAGTCATATTATAAACACTGTCCTTCCTATGGGCAAAGTTTGAGACTGACATGTGCAGAGCTGACCAGCATTTGAACCTGGTCTGAAAACACCACAGGTGTGCTTGTTGGGAGGTGGGAGGTCTGACCTACTTTAACGAAGAGGCTTTGTCAAGCGGCTCAGCTGTTGCCCAAAATAAAAGCGAAACGTGATGACGGTGCGGTTTCCTCGTCGGGGGGCGAAGGCGGAGGGCCTGGTGTGAATATGGCAGGTGTTCCAGCGCAGGTGGAGGTTTGGGGGTCGAGCATCCGAGCGGAGAGCTCCGAGCCGCGAGCAGATACATCTCTGCCCGCGTGAGAACGCTGCGAACGGCAGCTCGTGTTGGCGAACGGGATGGGTCGCGTGAAAGGAAACTGCAATCTGTTTTTAATTTACTGTGGGAGGGGGGGGTGAGGGGGTGGGGGGGGTAAAAAAAACACATCAGCGATTCTGAAGCTGTGGCCTAGTTTTAACTTGCAACAATACAGGATGCAACGTTTCCTGTTTCGTGCCTTGCCATGCCAGACTGGAAACAACCTCAGGAAATGTGTGGACAATTATATTGATCCAGTCCACCAGTCAACACTGTCTGTGTGTCCTCTGTTTCCTGTGCCTCTGTGAATGAGCCAAGGAAGAAGAGACACGCAGGCTTTGCATGGATGAAAATGTGACAATGCCTACTCTGAGAACTTGGATCCACTCCACACTGTGAGCTGTTCTGTCAGCACACAGACAAGATCCACTCCACAGGATCCACTCCACACTGAGAGCGCTCTTATCACACGTGTGATCCACTCCACAGGATCCACTCCACACTGAGAGCGCTCTTATCACACGTGTGATCGACTCCACAGGATCCACTCCACACTGAGAGCGCTCTTATCACACGTGTGATCGACTCCACAGGATCCACTCCACACTGAGAGTGCTCTTAGCACGCATGTGTGATCTACTCCACAGCATCCACTCCACTTTTAGCACGCATGTGTGATCTAATCCACAGGATCCACTCTACACTGAGAGTGCTCTTAGCACACGTGTGATCTACTCCACAGGATCCACTCCACACTGCATGCACTATGAGCACACATGTGTGTGTGATCTACTTTACTCCATAGGATCTGCTCAACACTGAACAGGAAACACAGGATGCATTCACGCCGTGAGAACTCTTGGCATGTGCACCGAGTCCAGTGAACTCTGCTAGCGCTCAACACCCCGTCGCTATAATGCGGATTTTGAAAGGCGCTATATGGAAATGCAGTCCATTACGGCGAGCGCATCAGCACTCCGGCCGTGAGCTTGACAGTCCTGAGGATGCCTCAGCCCGGGCACAGAGACTGTGTGAGCGGCACTCAGCCCTCCCCACAGCCCGGGCACAGAGACTGCGTGAGTGGTACTCAGCCCTCCCCTCAGCCCGGGCACAGAGACTGCGTGAGTGGTACTCAGCCCTCCCCTCAGCCCGGGCACAGAGACTGTGTGAGCAGTACTCAGCCCTCCCCTCAGCCTGGGCACAGAGACTGCGTGAGCGGTACTCAGCCCTCCCCTCAGCCTGGGCACAGAGACTGTGTGAGCGGTACTCAGCCCTCCCCACAGCCCGGGCACAGAGACTGCGTGAGCGGTACTCAGCCCTCCCCTCAGCCCGGGCACAGAGACTGTGTGAGCGGTACTCAGCCCTCCCCTCAGCCCGGGCACAGAGACTGCGTGAGCGGTACTCAGCCCTCCCCACAGCCCGGGCACAGAGACTGCGTGAGCAGTACTCAGCCCTCCCCTCAGCCCGGGCACAGAGACTGTGTGAGCGGTACTCAGCCCTCCCCACAGCCCGGGCACAGAGACTGTGTGAGTGGCACTCAGCCCTCCCCTCAGCCCGGGCACAGAGACTGTGTGAGTGGCACTCAGCCCTCCCCTCAGCCCGGGCACAGAGACTGTGTGAGTGGCACTCAGCCCTCCCCTCAGCCCGGGCACAGAGACTGTGTGAGTGGCACTCAGCCCTCCCCACAGCCCGGGCACAGAGACTGTGTGAGCGGTACTCAGCCCTCCCCACAGCCCTCCCCTCAGCCTGGGCACAGAGACTGTGTGAGCGGTACTCAGCCCTCCCCTCAGCCCTCCCCTCAGCCCGGGCACAGAGACTGCGTGAGTGGCACTCAGCCCTCCCCACAGCACTTCAAAGGGTCTTTTGAAAAGGTCAGGATCTTCACTCTTCCCTCCTCTTTTATGAAGACGCCTGGACGCGGCCCCTCACATTCGAATTGGCCACGACGAAGCTGTTAAAGCACGGCTCCTATTGCCCCCCCCGAACGAGAGCCGGCTAATGGCGAAAAAACCGCCCGGGTCCCGCGACGAACGCAAACGCCCGCTCTCCCTTTCCAGGCGTGGGGGAACCCGCCGCTCGTTCCCCCGAACTCGAACGCCGCCGTCGACGGCGCGCCCCGGCGACGGTAGCGGTCGCTCCATTGTGCGTTCCGTACCATTGTGGCGGAGCCGTCGGATTTCTAACCTAGCGGGGTGGGAATCCGCAAGCGGTTCAGACAAAAATCGAACGGGGTCGATAGCGGAGCTCAGGGAAAGTCAAGTGGAAGCGGTGGGGTTGAAGACATCGTTTATAGCGGCACTGGGGAAGGTGACTCTTGGCATAAAGTGGCTAAAAGAATGAGCACCACACAAACAGTATAAAAACAGTATGTTTGATTTCTCCAATATGAAATTCTCCGGCGTAAGCATATGTACACCTGGGTCCCTTCAACAGGCTCTCGTGAAATTTCATTGTGGGCATTGTATTGCTGTTTTCTATCATATACTAGCTGTCCTGCAGTGTGGAGAAACCCACCCCATTGATTTTCAGCTCTGTGCCATATTTGTCAGCCTATATGAAAGTGGTTCATTTTTGGGGAGAAAACAATATTGCATTTTACAGTGCATTTGCTTTCAGCGTGATGAGAGCAGAATTAAAATGTGTTCCTACATACTTAAATCCATTCTTTCCACGTCTGCTGTGGGAATTCATTAGGCGCAATGCTCTTGCCAACAATCCCCACCGACTAAATCTCACTTTGCTCGCTTTCTGAAAGTTGCGATGATACCCTGTGCTCCAGAGGGGGGGAGGGAGGGAGGGAGGGATGGGGAGAGAGAGGTAGAGAGAGAGGAGGAGGCAGAGGAGAGAGGAACGGAGAGAGGCACAGGGGTACAAACGTTCATGCTTAGTACACACGTTGATATCGGGATAAAAATAGTACATTGTGGCAATTAACAGTTTTTGTTTTCAAATACACCACATCTGTGACATTGTGCTGTACACTGTGAAGCACTGACACAGTACTGTACTGAACATTTAGACTGAGAGAGAGAGAGAGACAGAGAGAGAGAGAGAGACAGAGAGAGAAAGACAGTGTAATTTTAATTTTTATATTTATTATATTAACGTTATGTATTATTAGAAAATCACATTTGTCGTTCTCCATCATCATTATTATCATTGCCATTAATTATTATTATTATTATTTTTAATTGTATTTTGTTATATCTTTCATTGTTGTTACTTCTAAATTCATAATTTAAGAAGGGTCCTTGTTTTCAGGTGCTGTTGCTGTTCATTCGTTTCTACTCTTTGCTGTTTTGTATTGTTCAGTGTTAGATAGTATGTCTAGTTAGTATGTCTGTTTTGATGCAGTATGCTTTGGCAATACGGATATGTAATGTCTTGTCATGCCAATAAAGCAAATTGAATTGAATTGAATTGAGAGAGAAAGAGAGAGAGAGACAGAGAGAGAGATATGTTTTATATTCTGACTTTGTTTCTGTATACAGCATGCTTTGGCAATTTGAAAACAGAATTCTCATGTCCGTAAAACTAAATTGAAAATTACATTGAAATTGAAAGAGAGCGAGACGGCGAGAAAAAAAGAGACAAGACATGTGGAGAGAGAGAAAAAAGAAATGGAGAGTGAGAGAGAGAGGAATAGAGAGAGAGAGAAGGAGGAAAAAGAAAGAAAACAGTCACAGACTGAGAGTCTGTTCTAATGTTCTCTGCCGGGATCCAAAGCCTCATTCTTGCCACCCTCTGAGCACTTGGAGCTCTCCGATACGTCACCGCAAAAAAGCTAAATCCTTTATCTGGCTGCATCCCCTAAGACAACACGCTGTTTAGTAAACGGGAGAATTGTGCCAGGAGCCGGGTTCACAATGTGCAGAGTTAATGACTACATTTATCAGGAGCTGGAGGGAAGGGATGGCACGCTGGAAATTACTCATAAGCTTTCACAGTGTGAGCATCATGACATGCTAAAGATGAAAATATGAGTTAATCATATCCAGGTCTCCATGACAGGACCAGTAAACAAAAGTGCACCCCCACCCTGCTAAAAGAAACCCCCCAGAAAAATGCAAAAACCATGCTCATACATGTTCCCATAATGCTCATACTTTTCTGTATGGAATATAATATGCCTTAACCAAGAGAGAGTATGTGTGTGTGTGTGTGTGTGTGTGTGTTCTTCATTTCAAGAACAGACAAAAGATAACTTAGACTTCCCCATTTCAAATTAAACTCCGGGACAGCAGACATATCAGCTCCACACCAAGGTGTGGTACTACAGGGACTCCCGGGACAGCAGACATATCAGCTCCACACCAAGGTGTGGTACTAACAGGGACTCCCAGTGATCACAAAATGACGGACGAAAAAGAGACAGAAAACCATTGGGCCTTATTTATCATTGAGGCACACGTTAAAATCTGATCGTAAAGTGAGCGTACGGCCATTTTTAGGGAAATTTCCGGATTTATCAAAATGAACGTGGGTGTACGGTACGGTGAAATCTCACGACAGCTCTCGACCTTGCATACGCTCTTCCCAGTGGCGAGGCAGCGACAATGCGTGCAATGAACAGCGAGGTAAATAGTTGTGCAGCCTATAATGAAAGCAAATAACTTTTGTTCAGAACACTGCAGACAAACAGAGTCAGTAGTTTGAAAAACATCGGTTATGTGAGCTTTAAAATCAGAGTTCGCCTTAAATGAGTAGTTGATCATAAAAATGGCACGTCCAAGTCATTCCATTTATGAAAATATTAAAAGCAGTGAGAATTTTGTACGCAGCATAAGATAAATGAGGCCTTTGGTGTGTTGATGATGGTGGTGGAGAGCGCTGTCTAACACATTGGTCAAAAATCTCCCATAGGTGTCCAATTGGGTTGAGATGTGGTGACTGCGAAGGCCATAGCATATGATTCACATCATTTTCATACTCATCAAACCATTTAGTGACCCCCCCCGTGCCCTGTGGATGGGGCATAGTCATCCTGGAAGAGACCACTCCCGTCAGGATAGAAATGTTTCATCATAGGATAAAGGTGATCACTCAGAATAACTTTGTATTGATTTGCAGTGACTCTTCCCTCTAAAGGGACAAGTGGACCCAAACCATGCCAGGAAAATGCCCCCCACGGCATAACAGAGCCACAGGAACACCGGAGTTTTCCTTTAATTTATCGCCCTTCTGTATATATACAGTATATATATATATATATATATATATATATATACACACACACACACACACACACACACACACTCGTGACATATCACTCGTGATTTGAGTGTGACTCACTACACTCAAATCACACACATTCTCTGTACCTCTGTCTGATTTAATGTTCATTACCAAGTCAGAGCAGACAAACTGCAGTGCAGACAAAGGAATTCCTCATCATTTATATTCAGTATATTCCGGTCTGCGCTGACATTTCAATTCCATTGGCTTAATTGACTCTAAGGTAATAAGAGCACAGGGTTGCACAAATTGCTTCAGGTTGTCTGAAATAATCGTTTAACTTCCAATTCCCCCTCAGCGCGGGAAACAAAACAAAACATACATTCTCGATATACTATAATATTTCTATGATTAGTTTTTCAGGAATCCACTCTAAATACATTTTGCGAAAGAAAGTGAGGCGTAGTTATGGAATTATGGAGTTATGTTGGAGGGAAATGGCTTCTTGCTGTAATTATACAGAAAGCAAAGCCGTTCTTTAGAAATGCGAGGGAAAATCTCGACGTGCAAATATTCACGCGTGACCACCCTGTCCAGATTGAAGACTAAAAGGCGCCGTCGTACAACATGCAACGATCCCTCGATTAAAACTTAAATCACTCAACGGAACGTACCCCCCCCCCCCCCCCGTTAATGTCATACTACCAATCATGTGCCATTAAACATTTAAATATTTATCGTAAATGTTCCGGGGGAAAGACCCTCTAATGCAGTCCTATGGCTGGTCTTTAAAGGAAGAAGTGAAGGGTGAGAAACGGATGGAGGGCCGAGCGTCGGGGGGATACGTTTCACAGTTTATCAGCTCGGGCCGGAGATTTACCTCAGAGCCGCCGAATCAGTCTGGCATGATCTGCACGAGCAAACGCCATCTTTAAAGCGGCTGGCGGCTCCGACCTGCAGGGTCTTTCGCTGAAGAGCGGCCGGCATTTCCTGACAGCCAGAATCATCATTGTACACTACTGATACACATAGATATGTGAATGCACACACACACACACACACACACACGCACTAAGACATTACCATGTACATGCACATATATTTACACTTATCCAGGTACATACCTGCATACACACACACACACACACACACGCACAGAAAACGCATACAGATAACCACATGTGTGAATTCAAATTTATGCACATTGCACACACATAAATATAACCGCGGAGACACATATTACCACATATAAATATGCATGCACATATACACACATGGATGCAAATACCGTGTCTCCTACTGGGATATACATGCAAACACATGCAGATACCCACAAACACATGCGCGCACAGACACAGATACAGCACACACACACACACACAGCCATGTGCACACGCGTGGAAACTCAGCGCACGCTTTAGTATTCCCTGAGCGCGTTCGTCTCCAGCTGCCACATCAGTGTGAATTTGGGGAGGGTCAGAGTCTCACCAGGGTCTCCCATTTAGAGCCAGAACCACATTAAAAGCCATTAACCAGCAGCTTTGCTCTAAAGAGCCTCAATATGTCATCCTTCAGTTGTGTCCTACGCGGCCAGTGGGGGGGACTAAGTGACATTTTATGGCATCTTTGTTCCTTCTGCTGACTTGATGGAAATAAAATGTAAGGGGGCTGGGGGGTGGGGGGGGGGGGACAACGTGCTCTCTGCTCGGACGAATCACTCAAAGAGCCATCACTAGGTCGAACCAGGGAAAACCCGTAAAAAGCGCCAATTATGAGAATCAGATTACTTCTGTGTTATAAATTCTATCAGTGCACTGTACTGGGATCTGGTGAAAATCCTATTTATTTTGCCTGCAGTGAACTACAAAAGAAAACTCCCCCAAAACTCTCAATCCTGACATCTTTGCTCCTTTAAGAAGTAGTGTGCAACTCACTTCCATATTTAAATGTCACCCGTTTGCATTGGCTATGTGACTTGTACATAGGTTTGCTAATTCTCCTGACAGCATATCACACACGTAGCAGGACTCCTCTGGAACTCGGCGATATGCAGAGGAGTTTGTTTTTGCAGTTTTTATTTTGCTTAATGTACTTGATGACACACAAACTCATGCACAGCTAGAAATGTTTCCTCAAATACATTTCCGCAATTTATTTTCAGTAATGCGAATATCTGAGGTATTTATCCTTCCTCTTTGCTGTGTCGATAACAACAATAATATAAATAATGATAATAGTTTTTATATTCCGATTCTAAACTATAACTGATATGCTTGACGGGTACTTAGTTCATTGCTATGTTGGTGTGGAGTAGTGGAAACAGCTCAGGTTTAACTTAATGAGAAATGTGACTTTGTTTGTGCACATGCATCTCTGTTTGTGTATGAATGTGTGTGTGTGCGTGTGTGTGAGAGAGAATGTGGGCAGGTGAGGGTGGAGGCAGATCCGTGGAGGTATGTATGTGTGTGTGTGTTTGTGTGTGTGAGAGAGAGAATGTGGGCAGGTGAGGGTGGAGGCAGATCCGTGGAGGTATGTGTGTGTGTGTGTGTGTGTGTGTGTGAGAGAGAGAATGTGGGCAGGTGAGGGTGGAGGCAGATCCGTGGAGGTATGTGTGTGTGTGTGTGTGTGTGTGTGTGTGTGAGAGAGAGAATGTGGGCAGGTGAGGGTGGAGGCAGATCCGTGGAGGTATGTGTGTGTGTGTGTGTGTGTGTGTGTGTGTCTGTGTGTGTGAATGCAGGGAGGTGAGGGGTAGAGGCAGGCCCATGGAGACACAGCAGGGCTTTAAAGGGGTGTGGTGCCCGCGGCATTTGAGGAGCAGAGTAAACTACATGTGTACTGAGGGACAGAGAGAGAGACGCGGGCAGGGAGACGCGGGCAGGGAGACGCGGGCAGAGAGACGCGGGCAGGGAGACGCGGGCAGGGAGACGCGGGCAGGGAGACGCGGGCAGGGAGACGCGGGCAGAGAGACGCGGGCAGAGAGACGCGGGCAGAGAGACGCGGGCAGAGAGACGCGGGCAGAGAGACGCGGGCAGAGAGACGCGGGCAGGGAGACGCGGGCAGAGAGACGCGGGCAGAGAGACGCGGGCAGGGAGACGCGGGCAGAGAGACGCGGGCAGAGAGACGCGGGCAGAGAGACGCGGGCAGAGAGACGCGGGCAGAGAGACGCGGGCAGAGAGACGCGGGCAGGGAGACGCGGGCAGGGATCCACGTAGTGGGGAAGGACAGATGGATGAGCTTTTAATGACCACTCCAGAGACAGAGGCAAGCGGCCCTTACACACGCAGACTGATGTATTTTTCATGGATCCTCCATTCAGAAGCAGCAGCTCTGGGAAACGGCGCATCAGTCTCCGGCAGGTGGAAGAGGCCAGAGGAAGCACGTGCTGTAAACACAGCCTTAAACTAAAGTGACATTCCGTGTTCTTATCCGCCGTTTCCGGGGGACTGCCATAGCAATCATTGGCCTTTTACTGGGTAATACAAAAAAAACA
The DNA here is from genome assembly GCA_029718625.1 of Synaphobranchus kaupii. Taxonomy (NCBI): domain Eukaryota; kingdom Metazoa; phylum Chordata; class Actinopteri; order Anguilliformes; family Synaphobranchidae; genus Synaphobranchus; species Synaphobranchus kaupii. The sequence goes on from CM056393.1 coordinate 10,222,584, forward strand.
AAAAAAACAACAACTCTCCTTTACAGACATTTATTTCCGCAGTGATCACAATATCCTTCATCATCAAGCGTTGTCCATACCGATGACCATTTCCCTCCTTCCTGTTGTCATGACTGAAAATCTTTTTTTTTTTTGGTTCCTCCACAAACGGACTAGGAGTGAAGTAACAAATTTTTTTCCTCATGCCAGTTTTCTTGTCTTTGAGGCTCAGAGTGTTTCTGGCCTCTTAAAACTCCATATGGTGTGTGTGGCTAAATATAGCAGACCTTTGCCCCGCGTTGGTAACAGTCGTTCCCCCCGGTTTCCATGGGGAAGGCGGCTTTTTGCCCCTCCCCCCTCACTCAAAATAGAAAGTACAAAGATGTCCGTGCGGAGGCGACAGGGCCCGCGGTCTCACGCGGCCCGGCGGGAAAAGGAATTCTGTGGGAACAATCCGGAGCGCAGGACTTTTCCCAGGTTTCGTCACTGCTGGGTCGCGCGGGCCGTCTCCTTACAAGGGGAAGCGGCCGGCGGAGGGTCGGAAAAGACGGGGGTGAGGTTGAGGGCGGTCGAAGGATGCAGAGCGTCGAGTGTGTTTACGTAGAAAGTATAAACGACTTCCCCTGGGGAGGAAACTATGCCAAGTATTTCCTGGGAAAAAAGGAGGAAAATAAAAAAGAAAAAAACGTGGCAGGCCCTTGTCCTAACTGATTTCCCTCATTATCCGAAATATCCCTCGAAACAGTTGTTTTAAAACTGCGGAAATAAACATATATTCTCCGCTTTCAGACGGGCTGGACTGAAAAAAAAGACAAGCAGTGATTAATTAGGACGCGTCTCTTCTTCTGCGTGATTAGAAAGGAGGGAAGAGAGCCCAGTCCGTCCCGCTCTGGAGTCTCTTTAGCCCGGGGGGCAAAAAAAAAGACTTAATCAGCCGCAGCAGCAGCTGAAGCTGTAGGGGGCGCTCTCCTGTTATTTTGTTACACTATAATACTATTAAGCAGAGCAAGAGGCAGTTAGAGCGGGACTGCTCTCGTTGTGACAGGAGGCAGGTGAACACACAGGCGAGGTCCTGCTTGACTCACGGGGGGATCTTTATTAAAGAAAGGCACGTAGAGTGAACAGAGGGACTCTGATTGCGGTCTTACCAAACTGAGCATAGTTATACATTACAGACCCAGGTGTTCAGAGTGTGCGTGTACGTGTTGCGTGTATGCACATACATACAACGTACCGTCTGTTCTCTTCACAATTGGCACACTGCAGGTATTCATGAAAAGAGGCTGTTTCCCACATTATCATTACCCAGTGGAATAACAACTGTTCACTTACATGTGTTTGTTATTTTAAATGCATATGACAGTGAAAATTTCATTAGGAATTTTTGACAGTTGCCTGACTTTACCCCGCGCATGTGAGAATATTTTACTGGAATCGGCACGAAAGCGAAAGAAGCTTCTCGCCGTCTCTGAATATACGCTCGATGCGTATTGAGCCAGGAGGTCGGCCGCATTTCATCGCTCTCCAGAACGTTCCTCAGGCTGGCTCCCGGGCTGAGCCGCAGTGCGTTTCATAACGCCGCCGGTGACCCGGGCGGTCCGGTAATTACGGCTCTTTGGCGCTCCGCTGCACTCCGCTTCACCGGCCAGGTGTGTGCGGATCTCTCATCTCTCAGGTGACCTGGAAGCGGGAGCGCGGCTTGACCGGCGGCGAGCCCACCGTCGAGCCCGCCGTCCCGGTGTCATTTTACCGCCGCTGCGGCACTGATCTGAAGGTCATTTATAACCCTTTCCAAAACCAGGTGTTTTATAGCTGGGTTCAAACCGGGTCATGTGCGGCCATTTGCAGCCCTGTCTGAAGCAGGACATTTATAACCGTATTGAAGCCAACCAGGTGTTTTATCACCCGGTCCATGCTTGGTCTGGTATATTAAAAGTTCCCCGCGTCTATTGCCCTTCTCATTCATTAAATGACCTTCAGGATATTTCGCGGCCAGACCTCCCGGTTCTGATAGGTCACTTCAAGACCTCAGTGAAGTGTCTGATCATTGAAGAGATATAGAGGTATAATCTGGCTGCATTTTAAAATATTTACTATTCAGCTTTGTATGCAAGTCTGCACTCTATGTAAATTTTGTGTTTTCGTTGCCCTTTGCGATTGCGTATTGTAGGATCCCTTGAAAGAGAGTTGGGTTTTCCCATTTAATGGGGTTTCCTGGTTAAATAAAGGTCATATAAATTAGGCCGTTTGTCACGGGTTGGAAACAGCGGAAAGCGTTACATACGGTAATTCTCAACAATCAACCAAGCAAAGCGATCTAGTTAGCCGCGCTGCAATGAAACGGCTGCATCGGACTTTTCAAATGCAGTTCCCCCTCTTTGCGTGGGTGTTTCCACCTGCCTACGAGGCAATGAAACATTTAGATTCACTGAAATCACGAGATAGTGAACACGGCCACAGTTTCAGCCCATGCAAATCCATAAACACACACTTCTGGGAAATGGGGCCGCTTCCCTATGATGAGAACTGGAGTTGAAGTGGTTTATTTAGACCGTGAAAGAGGACTGCGGTGGAAATTGGCAAATGTGCTCGTCAGCTTGCGTTTTAATTACAAATTAATATTTCATAAGACACATACATTTAGGAATGAAGTGCATATGCTTATGTGCTCTGCATCATCAAAGCAATGCTCATTTTCTCCTCGAGCCTTTGCTTGGGCTGTTTTAATAGCGTAAAAGCATAACCCTACACCCCCAATACATAATCTTCAAGCCGCAAATGTAATTATAAGCATCGTATATGTAATCACAGATAACATGATGCATAACTAATGATTTTTACACAAACGCAAACACGCACACACACGCAAACAAACACACAGATATGCACACTGTGTGTGACACACAGAAACACACACAAACAAGAACGCACGTTCACACACAGACACACACGCACACACAGAAACACGCACAAACAAGAACACACTTTCACACAGACACACACGCACACACAGACACACAGAAACATGCACAAACAAGAACACACTTTCACACACAAACACACACGCATACACAGACACACAGAAACACATACAAACAAGAACACACTTTCACACACAGACACACACGCATACACAGACACACAGAAACACACACAAACAAGAACACACTTTCACACACGCATATACACAGACACACAGAAACACACACAAACAAGAACGCACGTTCACACACAGACACACGCACACACAGACAGAGACACACACACACACACACACACACTCAAGCACACCATCATGCATTGTGAGGTCTGTGTCTGTGTAGCAAACTGTGGGGACACTTATTGCTGCTTATCCAGCATACTTAGCATGCACTTTGAGCGCTCCCACAAACAACGTCCCCTAAATGTAATCTAACTTTGTAATCTGTCCATTTCAAGACATACAGCAAACCTGCATGAGTCGTAAATGATAAATTATCTTTTCATTTCGGAGGTACGCGTAGCGTATAATGTCCTGCCGTCTGTCACGAAACGAGACTCTATTGATTCGCTGAACGCAAGCGAAGTCGCAAAGCATGGAAATGAAAAGCCGAAGCATCGCCTCACGCCAGGGCACTGCGCCGTTAGCCTTCGAAAGCGTTCGTCAAATTCTCACATCCTGTGTGCGCCCAGCTCTACCTCCTCTCTGGGAGGCCTGAGATCCACCCACCCTGCCGTGTCGCGGCGAGGCTGAGAGAGAAAAATTCCAGCCGCTGCGGAAAACTCCTCATTTCCTGCAGCAAGACGGCGGCCCCACACCTGCCTGATGGACAGGTAACCCCCCCCCCCCCCCCATTTCTTACCATGTTTAGAATTCTGAGGCCTGTCGTTGTCAGACAGGCCTGTCTGTGTGTGAGCTTTGGCTATCTGTAAGTGTTGACTTTACAGCCAAAGTTTATTTGCCTTCGTGCTTTCCAAACGCAAACCCAGCCTGACTTTCTTTATTAACAACAGAACAAAACAGAGAGAAGAACAAACGTTGCTGTTCTGTGAGTAAGACATTTGTTCATTAGCAGCTAAATGTTTACAATGAGACAACTTTCTACTAGGGCTGCACGATATGAGGAAGATATGCGATATGCGATAACGTTGTTGAATATTGCGATGACGATATGACTTGCGATAAATAAACAAATATTGAAGTATAGTTTTAATGTCTTTAGGTTTGCATAGACCCCACACAATGAATAGCCTATGCCCACAGAATAGAAAAAATGAAATGCATTATTTCCAAAATGCTTTTATTGAACAAATTGCACCTAAACAGCTGCTGTATAGAAAACAAATACCACCAACATAGTTGTGTGGCAATAAAGTTTCTTGATCACTTTAACAGAACATTCACTTTAACTGAACATCTAGGCCTATTTAAATAAATACAAATAATTTCATTTTTATTTCCACTGCTCCCCTTAAAATATTTTCTTCTACTCGAACTCAACAAAAACATTCATTACCACCCGGATTGTTTGAAATAAATAAATACAAATCTGAAAACAAGTTAAATAATCAAATAAATTTAAATTAAATATTTCCCATACACAAATCAGATATTGCACGATCTTGTCCTTGTCCGAATAACGTGTGATGGCCTCTGTAATTTCGTTTTGGCGTTTGGATGTTTTCTCATGAGGAGTTACGCTTGGTAAATGGACGGCTGTTGTTGGACTGATTTGCTGCTAACGTTACTTGACTTAGGTTTTGTGCTTTGGCTAGCTTTTTTGAATTCTTGGTATAATTCTTTGTGGTTGTGTTGTAGGTGGCAATGAAGGTTAGTTGTGTTTCTTCTAGTAGTTGCCACAAGTGTTCGGCATGACTTGCACATTACCGGTGTTTGTAACACGTCGCCTCTCCTGTATCCAAAATATTCCCAAATAACGGACGTGCTGTTCTTTTAAGCCACGAGTTCGTCTTCATCGCTCATCTCTCTCCCTTCAGCCATCACGACGCTAACCTCACTCGCAACCCAATAGATACCAATAATCTGACAGTGGCTAACGGGCATCTAGGGCTCCATCTGATTAGCCAAATATATTCGCATGCAGAGTGTGAATGCATGGCGCATGTAAATATACTATTTATCGCAGTTCAAACAGTCTTTTGCGATGTGTTCATCGCGCATGTTCATATCGCGATGAAGGTAAATGTACAATGTATTGTACAGCCTTAGTTTCTACTGCAGAGGTATGAAGATTCAACACACACAGGGGCTGCTTGGCAACTCCTGTTAAGGCTTTGGTCCAGTGCATGAATGGCGCCCACGGTCTGGTACCATGCCAGCACAGACTGTGGCAGGCAGCACCACAGGGCTATGCATAATTTATGCTTGCATCACCCAGGGATGGGATGATTTCAGCAGGGCAGGATGAGGACGTTTAATTGTGGACCAGGGCGTTCACGGTCCCCCTGTAGCGCTGCACATAAAATGTCTTCCTCTGACTCATGTCTGTGCGTGCTTGGCTTGTTGACCGTGGCGTGAAAACAAGCAGTGGTGAAATCACATGCTTCAGAGGACAGCACGTGTACATCGTTGATCGGCCCTCCCAAATCAACAATGGAAGTCCAGCTACGAGCATCGCAGTGTGAGCATAATTGGTCATTCCACAATTAGAAAAAAGGATTCTTTAGCTATAAAAGGGTTTTTAGTTATTTATGGAACAATCCATGGTGGAAGCTCCCATTTCGCCCAACAAAGAACCCTTGTACTATGGGGTTCCTCTACGGAGATACTACGGAGCCTTTTGGAATCCTTTCTTCTGAGACTGCATATTGGGAGAAAAAAAAGGGCATTTAAAAAAACAAAACAAGGAGTCAACACAGGCAATGCATCACCACATCCACATGTATGCAACTGAAAGCACAACATTCAGCACAGGCTTCAACAACAGTTAGCCCACAAGAAGAATGACTGTAATGCACTGTGATAATTAAAGGGATTAATTTAACATATAGCCATTATAATATCAAATTGCTGCAGGCAGGGAGGGAAGGAGCAGTTAAATTATTGGAGCACTTGGACAGGAAAAAATAAATTATCCCACTAAAAATGTATTGGTACTGTGCTGCTTAATCTGTGTATTTGGTCATATGCCCATCAAGAACAAGCTCCGGTGTCTCGAGCCCTAGAGTAATGGAGTATGCCTTCATATTTAATGTATTCATTTTGTCAATCTTATCTGTGTTAGCTCCTGTCCCTGGCAGACTGAAATACTGAACACATGAGGGCACTGGTGGTACTGTTTGATAGACATTGGTTGGTTTCATGTTTTTTTTCCCCCCTTATATAAATTTGATGTCATCGTATTTATTTTTTCACTGCAAAATATTTATCGCACTGACGCATGCGAGGCAGTTTCATGTTCATGGTCGTTTCACAATGTTTTATAAAATAGATCAAATATTCTGTGCTCAATGAGCCCTTAAATTAATACATTAGTGGAGTTTTGTCTGACCAATAAATATGGATATAATGAACATGTAATGGGTTTGACCAGAGACCATCAGGCAAGCACAATAGAAAAGCAATCAGATGGATCTGTGATTGTTAAGACTGTTTCTTAAGACTTGTTAAGGCACTGAACCACTTACTGATTCAAATATTCAGTACTGATTCAAGGCGCTTTTATACACAGAAAACAACGTTATTATAAACATTATTATAACATTTATAACATTATTATTAATTAGATGATTTAACAAAACTTTTTTGGGAATGTGGTGAAGTCAATTAAACCTGCGAGATGAGGTTTAGGAAAGGAATGATGCGGTGGCTGTCTTCACCCACATGGAAATGTGTGTGAGAGAGAGAGAGAGAGAGAGAGAGAGAGAGAGAGAGAGAGAGAGAGAGATAGAGAGAGAGAGAGAGAGAGAGAGAGAGAGAGAGAGAGAGAGAGAGAGAGAGAGAGAGAGATTACCATCAGAAATAAAGACCAAGTTCTAAATTCTCTGAATGCAAAACAGCACCTTTTTACTGACAAAACTGAGCAGTGTAAGAGTTAGGCCCTACGTCTCATTCTTTTTTCTCTTGTATTCTTTATATATTTTGTCACATCCAAACAGTTGTCTCACAGTGAATTCCCACACTACATTTCCAAGAGAAATTCTGTTCTAACAGCTCTCTACATAAAGGGAGAGATTGAAACTGTTTAGATGTGGTCTCCTTATGATGGATCTTTGTTAATCTCATCCGCTGAGAATTTCAGGTTCTGTGAGAAATTATCATAGGTATAATCATAAATGTAGATTTTGCAGAGGACTGGGGATGTCCTGTCCCCCTCCAATATTGAGAGAACATTAAATTGTACCCTCAATGATCAGTTAGATTGCACTGTGATTTCTACAGTACGTTTGATGAAATTTCCCTCACTCAGTCGGCTGTAGCTAGTTCTCTAGGCAGAGATGTGCAACACCCAACAAAAAAACATTAACATGCAATTTAATACCAGAAGTAAATGTATCAAAACAAATTACAAAAAACCCTCAGAAACTTCTCTAAATATTGAAAGTATACATCATCAACACAAAGTAACCTAGGCCAAGTTACCCAGAAAGTGAATTGATCTCTTTGAACGGTAGCAATGTTTCAACCTTAGCTAACTCCTTATTAGCTACCACGCTAGCTAAAAGGCTAATTGCATCTGCAGAAATAGAGCAATAGCTCCTGATAACATTAGTCTAGTTCAGAACCTCAGCCATGGCAGATTTCAGGGAGAGACACTGACCTGCAGGTGACTCTTTAAAAAGGCAGTTAAGCCATTCAACTGAAGATTAAAACTGTGAATCTTAATTGTGAGATTTTATTCCTTGAGGTCTCTTGTTATAATTCATATATTGTATTGCAATATTATATTGAAATATTATGGGTCAATTAAGCAGTGTGCTTAGCTGGAGTTTAAACATCAGGTTAAAACCCTAGTCCACAGAACTCCATTAGAACTGGAATGGCTAATTGTTATTCTACAGCTTTGAATAGCTGTTCTAGTTGTAATACAGTTCTTTGGTGTAGAGGTTTAAACCTAAGGTTGATCCAATAGGTTTGTACCACATCAGTGAATAAAGAACAAAATAATAATAAAGAAAGAAAGAAAGAAAAACTAAACTGACCAGGACAGTGTTTTAAGAGAGTTCTTCCTGATAGACTTCCTTTTTTGGAGTAGACAGGTCATTTTGGAACCATTCTCAACTTGACACCATCTCTCTGAAAATATATTTTTTAACCGTGTAACTAAACATAAAAATACCAACAGTACCCTTCCCTATCCCCATGAACAGATGAAATATGCGGGTTTGCTTGCTAGTTACTAATTTAATCAACGTTTATTGCTGCATAATGAAAGGAGGCGACTTACTAAGACTACTAAGACTACTAATACAAGTAAGGATTCAGATCAAGGACTTAAGAGTTCATTCTTCAAATTGACTGTCAAAGCTACAAGTATGTCAGTTACAAACAACCAAACAACTTCCATTAAGAAACTATTTGCATCTCTAAGGTTCTACTGTATAAAAGCATAAACAGGGCCAATATGGACCGGTATGGCCTTCATTTAACCATGACAGGGTCAACTGTCAATATTGACAATTGTTATACATCTACAAGGGCAAAATAAGCATAGATGGCTCATAGTTTCCGTATGGTGTACACCGATGCTTGATCTCCTAACAGTACCTAAAAATACCTCCTATCAGGTATTTCATATTTGTACATTCGCTATGTACTACAAAAGAAGATGGAGTCATCTGGCAGCATCTACTTGAGTGAATTACCACAATAAATTACAGATGGTTTTTGGAAGAAGGCCCTATAATAAAATATCTTCAAAACATAGATGGCAAGGTCATTTTTCCGTGTAGGATTAGCCTACATACAAAATATTACACTAACTTAATCACTTATAACCGCAAAAGTATATTGCTCTGAGAGCAAACATGAAAAACCACACCTGTTGTGTATCAAAGTTGAAGGCACATATGTCCTGTGTATGTATCAATTGATAATGTTTAAAACAAGATTATCTGCCATTAGCTACCAAATAGTGTTTGGAATAACAATACTACAGCACGGTTTGCTAAAAGGTATCCCAAGAAGTGCTCGCTGACTTTAGCGATGCTTCTTGAGCTAGTTTGACCTAATGTTATGGGAGATTAACCTACATAGCGTAGACATGTGCAATATCTACCTCTCGTTGCCAGTCGTATTTATACTTCCTGTCTTATCTATCTTATTTTTATTATTTCTCGGCTTGGGGAATTGAATAAAAATAACACCCCCTTTCCAGCTGTTCATTATAGTGTCTGTATGTTTTGCAAGATCCCCAACAACACCATCTCCAGAAGAAGCTTTTATTACTTGCAGCTAAAGTTTTTCTCCGCTATCAGCTACAACGTTGCAGTGTCGGAGCTAGCTGTTGGAGGAAGGCATACACAGCAAACATCTCTAAGCGGGGATTGGTGAACTGTAGTGTCGGGGATTGGTGAACTGTAGTGTCAATTTGATAACAGTCAATTTATAGCCCTCCAACCTTTTATGCATTGTATTGTGTCAATAGCAGTAATCTCAATCTGAATGTCACCATTGGCCTGGAGAAGAGGAGAAAGGATCAGTCCAGCTGTGGGCAAACATTTATCTGTTTGCATGGTTGCACTGGAGCCTGTCTGTTGTGCTACTTTAATGTCAATCTCTAATGTTTGTCATCCCCCCAAGCAACCCCCCCCCCCCCCCACCCCCACCCCCACCCCCACCATCCTACAAAGCATCTTAGCTTCCTCTCTCACAAGTATTGTCCACACTAAATGGGCTTTTCTCTCGAGCAAGATCAGCGCTCTCATCTAAAAGACAAATGTTACTCTTGGGTTCATGGTGAGCTGGCAGGCCTGAACAGGATTTAATCAGATTTGTTCATAAGTTTCTAAACGTTGTACAAGTAGCAATGCTGGTCTGTCCCACTAGATTAGACATCTCGGCACAAGACAAGCAAAATGATATGACATTAAGAGCTCTGAGGTTCCAATTTAACATCAGATTACAGCCGTGATGAGAAATCATTTCAACAGTACAGCAATACTCACCACTCAATGCTCAAAGCTGATTTATTTAGTACACTGTTATTTCCCTTTGTAGTTTCACAGAGTGTGAAAGAAATCATTCATGAGGGACAAATAAAAAAAACAAAAAAAACAAAAAAGCAGACAAAATGAACACATCCATTTAGCGGTCAAGATGTGGTTTCCTACTGCCATAACACAGACGTAACTCTTCTCGCTTACGCCCTCTGAATCAGTTCTGTGCGGGAATGATTAGTCATGTGGAAAACATTTAATTGCATTTTGTGAAGTAAAATATTAATGGGGAAAAGGTTGATGTCTTTATGCTTCCTGCAAAAACCAAATAATGGACGGCCTTCCCTCTGGCCTTTTCTAGATAGACGATTGGGCAGATCTATGGTTTGTGTACACACTGCGATTATTTATGCTATCTACATTACATAATGGTAGGCCTGTTATATTCTGTGCAGAGGAGAGAATATATCAATGTGTATACGCTATATGGCTTCTGTGTTTTTTCAGTGAAGATTGTCAAGCCATGTTATTTTTTTTTGATTTTTTTTTTGACTGGCAATAAATTCTGGTCACTGTGCTACAATATTGTGGATCTGCTCCCATTGCAAGAATATATTGCTTGCTGTACATTCATAAAATGATGGCAAACAAAGTGTGATCTTTCCGCCAGGACCGAATATGCTGCTTCGTGACACATAATGGTGTTGTTGAATTTCCCCGACACTCCCACTGTACAGACATAGCCGTTTGCCCTGCCTGGAGATTTAAGGTGACTGCATTGGAGGGCACCTGTCAGTCAAACCTGGCATTATGCACCTGTGCCATAATATCCTTAGAGAGGGAATAGAATGACTGTTGCAGACTCTAACTGAAAACACAGGGGCTGTGAACTTTCAGGAAACAATTTCATTCTTTTTTTTCCCCGCTCCGCACAATACTGCAAGACCCACAGTGCTGGCTGGCGGCTTTGCTTCTGATCTCTTATCTGGTCCAAGGCAGAGAAATGTACTGATTTAAGTATAAGTAGAAATATTGCAAACCTCATAAAACCAAAGTGGTTACATTTCAGACGGCACATTTTTTGTTTGTCGTTGTCCTTGAAGCAAAAATGTTTTAGTCAGATTCAAAATATCAAAACACCTGTGTATAAGTGGTATTTGCAGTTTGTTTGTAAACAGGTACATGGTAAAGACATTTCTTATGAGTTCCGGGTGGGGTAAAGACATTTATTATGAAAGCCCGTTTAAGCCGTTCATTTTTTATTTTATTTAGCGAGGTCCCTGTTATGTACACAAACAAGCAGTAATCCCAGCGCCTCGTGTCCTGTGGTGGGGCTCGACAGAGCCAACATGTCCACAGTGGCACGGCTGGATGACTTGTGTGAGGTCAGGCAAGAAAAGCAAATAACACTTCATCAAACTAAATCCCCAGCTTCTGGGGCATTATGGGTAAATGGCACAGCAATGTCACCTAACATTTTCCATTTTGCCCTCTTATACCACGGAAAATCAGCCACATATGAACCATAACCTATATATATATATATATATATATATATAAAATGTATACATTTTTTTGAAGCCTGAAGTGCTTCCCAAGCATAGCCAGGTTCCGTCACAGCGTGGGGTGCCAGACCCCCGGAAGCCTTGTTCTAAAGCGTAGGCTCCTCCCCCTCTCCTTAAACAGGGGCAACAGGACGCCGTCACACGCATGGTTGGAGGCGCGGCAGGATGACATTTCTGAAAGCAGCCCCAGAATAAGGGTCAGTGACAGGATCAGTGCGCCGGGTGCCCTGGGAAACGTAGTCACCGGGGGAGACCAGGGAGGGAAATGTCACACAGACCTGCTGGTGCTGGACTCCCAGCAGCCTGGGATAGTGCAGGGGGACAGCGAGTCGGTCTGCAGAGAGCAGCTCAGTCAGGGGAAAGAGACTATGGAGAGAGGGAAGGGGAGAGCGAGAGAGAGAGAGCGAGAGAGAGAGAGAGAGAGAGAGAGGTTGCTTTTGCGCCTGTTAAACTGTCACAAGTACCAGGGAAAAATTCACAAAGCACCCGGGGTGGCCGGTTGGAAAATGTACACAACAGCGCTACCAAGGAAATCGCGGCACTGCAATGTTTGGGTCATTTATATTTATTAAAGTGCGCTGTCTACATACATTTCAGTGCCAAAATTACAAGCATCTTATTCACGCAAATGGGGCTCAACACAGGGCGTGAGCGACTCACGACGATGATCTCAAATTACCGCTCGCAGCGAGCGCGGATATTTTCAAGATGACCTGAAACTCGTCGGTAATGCTGCACAGTTGATTTAAGTCATGCAATGTGTAAAGTTGTCAATGACCATGGTAGTTGCACGATGAAGACAGCATTAACATGTTAGGCATACAAGAGAGCAGATTTCTGTAAATTATTAATCATTACAGACATCCTCAAATTGCTTGACGACAAAGATGACACTGAACCTGCCCCCTGTAATTAGTTTTCTGCTATAATTTAAGTAGGCCATTTCATTGAATGGAGCCAACTCCCATAGCCATGTTACTTAATATAAATCATTCATTCAAAATCGCTGTTCCAAGAGGTCCATTTGCTAGTCATTCAACTGATCTCTGTGGCATCAATGATTCCTTTTTTTTAAGTCATTATTATATAATTATAACATCCCCACACTAGTATTTGTATGCCAAATTAAATTGAATCCCTTGTAAAAATGATGGGCATGTTTCCAATCCGTGCTATTGAATCAGCACTTGCTCAGCTTCAAAAATGCAGTAGGTGTGGAAAAAAAAAAGCTCAACCTTTTACTTTGCAGTTCTTTCCCTTAATTAGGGAAATCTGCATTTGGCTGTTGGGCTTCTCGTTCAGGTAATGACCTCCAGGATATTTTAGATCCTGCTTCCGATAGGTCACTTCAAGATCACAGCGAAGTGCCTGTTCATTGAAGAGAGCACTTGTGTAATCTAATTGTGTTTTAAATATTTTATATTCTGTATATAATTTTGCACTGTATGCTAATTTTTTTGTATTTTAGCTGTGCTTTTAATTGTGTACTGCAGAGCACGTTGAAAAAGAGACTGTAGTCTCAATGGGTTTCCCCTGCTTAAATAAAAACACTCTCGTTAGGGTAGTGCCGAGGCCCAGTGGGATGCTCATAACTTGTTTTTAAAAAGTAATTATTTAATTTTGATCAATCTACTGGTAAATTATAAATTATAAAAAAACAAAAAAATAATAACAAAACACATTAAAACTGTTGTCTCGCAAAGACCCCAGACATGCAACAATTAAATAAAGCCTTATCTTATCTCCTCACAAGCGAACAGAAAAACTAAACCTTACCATGAATTTGGAGGAAACAGCCATAGTTGACAAAGGGGACACAAACAGTAGCACAGATCAAGATAAGGCATGCATTGTTCTATTTTGGTATTTTAATTCTGATAAGAATACTTGCTGCAAGTTTACTGGTAATAACAAGAAGTTGAAGATATCATGCAGATGACTCTCCCAATCAAAATATTTTCGACATTAAGTATTAAGCGATACAACTTAATAAAAAATACAGCCGTCTGTATTTTGCGAGAACCGGTAAGGGTGTTGCAGGTCTCCGAAACCAACTGTTGATAAAGTATGACCTCAATAGACTGCCTTTCATGGAAATGCTATCTAGAATTAACCTTTACGTAATCAATTTGTCTGATAAGAATAAGACACCTAGATGCAAACTCCTTGTTTCATGTAAGCCATCAAAGGGAAGTACACAGCTGCCTCACACAAATAATATTAGAAACTAATATTAATGTTCTTTACATTTACCGTTTTTTTTTTTTTTTACATTTACCAGCAAATTATTTAACATTTACCAACATTCATTTCTATAGATTAGTGATCAATTTCATATTTGCATCAGCTAAGCTGTGATACGTGATGTTCTTGTTTGATCAGACAGGAACAACACCATTGATGGAAGCCCTCTCTCCCTTATGTACTCTCCTGTGGGGCTGACAGCTGCAACTGACAGTGGAATTGTCAGGACTCAAGACCTGACCATCGAACACATCACTGGACTGAAAAGCAATGCTTTATCACGCAATGTCACCACACAGCCCCTTACATGTAATACTTAATGGGAAACAGTGAAAAGGAATTAACTGGGCTTGTAACCTTATCAGGTTCGATTGCTTGGGATACCCTTGAGCAAGTTACTGCAATTGAACTGCTTCACCAGCTATCCATCTATATAAATGAATAATATGTAAAAAGGGTAAGCTCTATAAGTCATACTAGATCAGGGTGTCTCCTGAGCAAGTAAGGATAATTGTTGTCTTTGTTATTTGTATGGGTTTATTTTTAAAGAAAATCACATATTCAGAGATTTCACTATCGACTATTGGTTCTTTCCTTGTTTATATTTTAATACAAAGAAACTGTTTGATGATCTTTGGAGGTGAAACGCAGGAGTAACAGTCTGGTAGCTTTAGTGTTAAATGAATAGTTTCACCAAAAATATCTCTTAAAATCTTTATTTCAGTTTAATTATATTTTAATGAGAGGCACGACCAAAATGTGCACACTTAATTAAGTTGATCTTAAACAGTGTTTTTGCAGATTATAAAAGTAGAATGTGATTTTTTTTGGGGTCAAAATCATTTTATTTTGTTCCTTTATAAAAGCAAGTAATTCACACATTTTTAACTTTGAGTCTTTCTTATGGGAAGTTGGGCATGCGAGCTTACCTTATATAGGCTACATTATTTAATATATTTTAATTCAAATAGAACATTAATTAATATATAATTTGTCAGTTTTCTATATGACACACATGGGCTGTATTCTGTGCATGCAACAGAAGGAAACTGCATAGCAACAAAAGTACACAATTTAAATGTGTTTAATTTAAAACTTTGTGATTGGATGTTTAGGATCTATTTGTATACCTCATTCACAGTTCCACTGGTACCCGTAGCTTGAGAGGTTGAATTTGACATACATTGCTCTCAAGCTACGTGTGTCTTTTTCTTGATTAATAATATGCCAAAATGAATAATCTCGCCAGTTCATAATAACGGCTAGTAGAAAATGTCTTAATCATAAAATGAGTGCATTTTCATGAGCAATCAGTATCTTGTTTTTAATGCCATGCTGATTATTGTATCTTTACATCATCAACAGTCCCTTGTCGCCAACGTGGAGAAATCAAACAGTCTGAGGTCAATGGCTGAAGGTTAATGCAGCCTCCTATATTTCCCTCTCACAAACTACAGCTCAGTACGTTCACTTTTACCTCATTTGACCAGCATTTTGGTAGCGTATTTCCAAGATCAATCTGTCCACTTAACAAAATCAGATATGGAAATATAGGTTTGAAATTCTGCCAGAATTGGTATGAAAATGAAAAAAGAAAACATTTTCCTTCAGTATTCTAAGCCACTTATGAAGATATTATATAATAACAGGAACTAGGGGTACGCCCAGGGTGATATAATGATACAACATAAATAAGATCATTAATACCCATGATGTATTTAGGAATTTATGTGTATAAAGGCCTTATTAAGCAAACTGAAATAAAATCACACAGCAATGCCTGCATCACCTCCACACCCGTCCTGTACCGTGCTTGCTACTGGTGTGAGAAACCTCATTTATTGCCATTTTAAAAACCACCGCACCTTGGCCACACTTGACTGACAGACTCAGTGCCTGCGCCGTTCCCGCCAAGCCGCCATGCGCATGGCGTAGCCCTGCCTTGAGATGTTGGGGTTGTGAATCCAGAGGAAATATCAACTGTCAAGGCTGAGTCCCGCGACCTTTTCCTTTTCCCTTTCCCTACCCTGAAAGTAGGAAGGAGTCTGATGGTCGCCGTGGCGATGTGTCAGGCAGAAAGTCGAGCTGTTGCACCCGACATATTACTTCACGAAAGTTGGCCTTTGGGATATTAAATAACTCACATTTATAGGAAGAACCAATAGAACATGTTAGTTGCTAGAGTAACATGAATGACAACAGGAAGGACAACAGCGGTTCAGGAAAAAAAAACAGCTGAGTGACAGGTGACTGGACCTTTACTGTTGTGTGGCATGCAGTGTACATTGGACACAGCAAATGTTCTGCTGCAGGGATTGTTTTCTGAGAAAAAGGTAAAGGTCTGACCAGCCTGAACTTTCAAAAAGTGTCTTGTTGGATAAGGTAAATTACCGGAGGTTTAAATCAATAGCCAAAGCAATGACTTAAAACCTCCGTCTCAAAATGTCAAGCTACCAAGGGGATGTGCTACGTAACTCGTGTGGAGAGAAAGCAAAAAAAAACATCAACACCCAAACTTTCCCATCACTGAAATTCTTTTAACCTTTGACAAAAACCTCAACTTTCAACTGAAGCTTTTATAAAGTGTAATCAAATAAGGATTGATGTAAGAATCTGATTTAAACAAGAAATTATCAAACAAAATCAAGGTAGAGGATTATCAAATTAGAAATGGATGGGTTTTTCAGTGTTCTCTCCATACTTTAAAGCTGAATTTGGTGACATTTTTACATTAAGTTGGTGACAAGACGTTATTCCTGAGTAACTCCAATGTAGGTAACATGGAACAACAGTTAGCGGTATTCTTAATTATACATATGAATATTTAGAAATATTTAATTTACATAGGCCATAGGCCACATCTTCATGATACACAACAAATAAACATCGTCTTTTCTGTGAAATAGACTTTCATGGGTCTTTATGATATGGAATTATTTCATTTCAGCAGGATAGATGCAACAGAGCTGGTCTTGTTTCACATGTGTAATTAAGAATACCACAACTGCTGTTCCATGTTACCTACTTTGGAGTTACTCAGTTATAACCTCAGTTATAACCTATTGTTACCAAATTAGTTACAATTTAACTTAATAGGTATAGGTGCAACTTAATGTAAAGGGTTACCCTCAAACTTCATTGCACAATGAAAGGGCAGACTTCAGATGTGGTTGGTTGGTAGATTGGCATTTCTGGCTGACAAGAACATTGGCTCATATTCCTCCAAACGTATTTATATTTTTTATTAACCACGCAAGGGACCAAAAACTTTA
The DNA here is from genome assembly GCA_029718625.1 of Synaphobranchus kaupii. NCBI lineage: Eukaryota > Metazoa > Chordata > Actinopteri > Anguilliformes > Synaphobranchidae > Synaphobranchus > Synaphobranchus kaupii. Next base: position 10,239,742 of record CM056393.1, read on the forward strand.
CTTATCGTCGCAACATTTTACACTTCTTGGAACTGATTAGAAACTGAAGACGCACATGATGTGTTTTTTGTGGTTTTCTAGCCTTTATTTTAGTGTGCATTCTCATTTTTATTGAGAATCTCATTACAAGAGAGACTGGTACAAAATATCAGCAAAAACAGTTACAGACAATGACCAGCACAAAGCCTCAAAATGGTATAATATGTAGAAATGTAAAAAAAGGAAAACACCCAATTTATACACTGAAAAGTTCACAAAAATGTCATCTTAAGGGATATCGTTTTAAGGGTTTAACTACTGAAAATCCTCAATTCCGCTGCATTCCATGTCTTTGATCCCATCTCTAAGCTCATTCACTGTGACAGTCTCGTGAAGTTTCAGATCTTTTTGAAGTTCATTCCAAGTTGACGGAGCAAAAAACTAAAAAAAAAAAAAAAATTGTACAGCTCAGTGCGTATCTTCTGTACTGTAAGCAAGATAGATATTTGCAAGCATAAACAATAGTTGTCATTATTTTGCTGAATATGTATATAATGTAGGCTAGTCAGAAAGTCTTTTTGGAATTAAAATGAAAACAAGACATTTCAAAAATAAACTCACAACTTCAGCCTTAGCTCTTTTACAAAATGTTAAATGTGAGATTAAAGGTAAATACATTGTCCTAAATTGTTCATATAAACACTAAACAAAAAATGGGCAAGGGAGGGAGTCCATTTCTTGATAGATTCTCAGTTTTGTTACTAAACTATACACATTGGGCTTCATCATATCATTGGATTAATCTTTGCATCATGGTGTTATCACATGACAATTATATTATCGATTAACACAATCCAAAGCCTTGGATAGGGCAATAAAGAGAGAGATACAATGTTCGCTCTTATCCATATCATAAACAATGTCACTTAAAACTTTCATTGCTACTGTGGTTGTGCCGTGTTGTTTTCTGAAAGATATTTTATCAGAACTTTAAATAAATATAATTTTCTTATGTGGTTTTAATTGGCAGGAACTGAAAGTTTAGACATTGGCCTGTAATTCATTAGATGTGTGGGTTCTCTTTAGCAGAGGAAGTAGCCTAAATGGGTTTCTGTTTACCAGAAATAACATTAGGTTCTAGGAAGAGGTTTAAAGGATAAGTCGATCGCTCAGCAATAAAGTCAGCGGCGAGTTTTAAAAGAGTTTCTAAGTCACCAGAACCAGCGGGTGCTTTAAATCGATACCTTTGAGAACTGTAAGCACTTCTAACAGAAAAGGGTGAAAAACAAAACATCTGACCATTTTTATAAAGATTGAAACAAAAAAAAAAAAAACCTAGATGAAACAAAATGCTCATTAAGACAATTCTACATTTTAGATTTATGAATCTCTGATCACATTATGACTGTGCAGCTTCAGACTTATAATTTGCAGACAATTATTTAATTGCTTTCCAAAATCTTCGTGGGTTATTAAGATTAGTGACATTTAAATAGTACAAAGACATATCCTTTTAAATGAAAGATACAATTTGCTTCAGAGTCCAGCAACTTAGTGTCCAGTCCAGTCAGTGTAAAGACCCTGTGAAATCACTTAATTCTTAAATTTAAAGTGTTCATTAGGCCACAGGATAAGAATGTACGATATGGTTATTTTTCCACATGCATAAACAGAAAAACTGCTTTTTTCGATGAAAATGTTATACCCCTGAAAAAGGGGGAATAATTGTGATACTGGTATGGTTTCCTCAGCAACAGCTTTATCAGGAATAATTTAAACAATTAAACATGTACATCTTCCATAAATTCACATTTCCAGGAGACATGTACACCCTGTTTCCACAATCTACGTTCCCTTTACAGTGTTTCTTAAGCAGTGACACAGTAAAAACAAAAAAAAAACAAAGTTTACTTTTAAAGTAACGTTACTGTAATGGGGCGTGACGTGTGAGGTAGGAGGAGCCAAACGCAGCAAGGGGATTCTTAAAGCCCTTAGGCCACTAAGGCGGGAAACCCCGCAGATAAGGGAGGAGAACATACAACGAACACGCCTACAGACGCTACCAACCGGCTAACTGTCCCACGCCAAATAAGTAGAAGCGCAAGGACAGGTCTCTGAATAGCCAGAAATAATACGCGCCCTGTCTCGGTAACGAGACACATAAGAAAGGGCGAGTAGCGTAAAGGCACAAATAAAACACAATAAGTACACATAAAACACACAACAAGAAAACGAATAAGCATAGTGTACAAGGAGGCGAAAAGGAACGGAGATCTAACGTTCCAAGGCTACTCTCAGGGACTCGCAGTCAAACGCAAACCTGTCAACAAAAACGCCCAAGCTCCATATAAGGAGAAACATACCTGGAGAACAAACAGAACTATAGTTCCGAACAAAATCGTACCGCAAGTAAAAAGGACGAAACAGAACAGCTGCACCGGAATTACCGGCTAAAAGACCAACACGAGTTTGATAAAGAATAAAAGCCCTGCTGCTTGGTAAAGAGGAAATGTAACGAGGCGAAGGAACAGATATAAAATTCCATGGCAGTTTGATAGGCTCGCAGTCAAATGCAACGACCAGGGAGCAGGAACAGAAAAGCCAGGGGAGATGAGTCCTAATAACTACATCTACATAGGCAAATACGCCAGGGGGGACGAGTCCTAATAGCTACTTCCACATAGGCAAGTACGCCAGGGGGGAAGAGTCCGAATAACTACATCCACATAGACAAGTCCCGCGTTGATCGAGAAAACGTAAAGGGGTAAACGCCCGATCTCCCAGGAGAGAGAGACATTTTACAGGCGAGCCGACGGAGCACCGTCGTCCCATAACTTTACTAGCAAACATGACTAATGCAAGCTTAATTGAAAACACACGCCCTAGCCTCTAATAATGGGAAATGTAACGAGGCGGAGGAACAGAGCTACCGTTCTAAGACTATTTTCAAAAGCGCGCAATCCCGCACACACATGTCCATAGCATCACCCAAGCTCCATATAAGGAGAGACTCACCCAGAGAACGAACAGAACTACAGTTCCGAACAAAATCGTCCCACAGGTAAAAAGGGCGAACAGGACAGCTGTAACAAAAGACCAATGCAACCTTAACAGAAAATAGCACGCACTGCCTCTCAATAACGGGAAATGTAATGAGGCGGAGGAACAGAGATAACGTTCCATGGTTACTTTCATAAAAACGCGATCAAACACAAACAGGTCCATAGCATCGTCCAAGCTCCATATAAGGAGGGGCACACCCGGAGAATGAACAGAACTACAGTTCCGAACAAAATCGTCCCACAGGTGAAAAGGACGAACAGGAACAGCTGTAACAAAAGACCAACGCAAACTTAATCGAAAATAACCGACCTGCCTCTAAGAATAAATAAAACCCTAAAGTCAGTATGATACAAACGCCCTGTCTCTTAGTAAAAGGCAATAGATCCAGGTAAAAACGACAAACAAAGGACAGACCAGAAAGCGGAGACTGCAATGAGCACACCAAACAGGAATTCAACCTGAAGCTCAAAGCACAAAGGCCAGTACCGCAAAACTCCAATAAAAGCACAACGGAGCAAAATGGTCTCCTTAAAAACCTAGATCTAATCATACGTTTAAAACTTTAAAAGGGCAAAATAAACCGTACACAAAACAGCACAACTAACACCAGAAAATACACCACAGAACAAACAATCACAATTAACAATTAATATCGAAGCCCAGAACAAAAGGAACCTGGGCTTAAATAGCTCACCGGCAACCATGTGCAGCTGTGCAGCGTTGATGAGAACTTCTTTGTGAGAAGAAGGAAAGGAGCCAAAACTCCACCAATGAAGCAGCGCCCACTAGTGGCGACCGAGGAACACAACCGCAAGGGAAAAAGGTCACAAACCATGACAGTTACACTGTGACAGGTATATTCAGTATAGTTTGATTAACTCCATAATTTAAACTTTAGCTACCTGAGATATTTAATAGAATCCCTACCACTTTACATTCCGTTCTAGTTTTGTTAAGTTCATTCTCTTTCATTTCTCATATACTTTTCCCTTTATACCATCTAAGTTACAAAATACACAGGTCTTTACAACTCCTACGTGACACAATAATAAACAAAATGCTTCAAATGCATCAAATGTCTTAGTAACAAACTGGAAGTAATTACAAATGAACATTAGCACCAAAGATACAAAAAGAGAATACTGTTTTACATGAGCTGTGTTAACGAGAAATTATGCACATTTGACGTGGACCTATTGTGATCCTAAAATGGCTGTCTTAGCTCAGTAAGCTGGTATGTATTGCTAGCATGTATTCTTGTCTATGCACTCGGTAGAGAACTCGCATTTACTAATAAACCACAAACAATTGCAAATAACAAATATCCCAATTGCACGTTATTACAGTAATCGAGCATTAACACAAAAAAACACAAAGAAATTAATACCGTTTTGCATTAGCTGTGCTAACGAGACATCATGCACATTTCACGTGGGCCTATTGTAGTCTTAAAATGGTTTCAGCTCAGTAAGCTAGCTTGTATTGCTGGTAGGGGTGTATCCGGAGCCGAATACCGGGAAAGCACAAATAATGCGTTGGAACAGATATTTTTTCTACCCAAAGTTGCTCGTTAATATTCGGATTCGGAAAAAAAAACGAGAGAGAGAGTGAGAGAGAGAGATTAATTCGGCACAGCTTGCTATCTGCCAGAGATTTAATTCATTGAGGTAGCCACTAACAGGAGTGATTAACACAAATGCCCTATCAAAATCAGCATTATAAAACCAAACTGTGACTTAATGTTTATAAAGATATTTTGCTAACGTATTACTAAAGTCTCCTGTATGCTATTGATAGTGTATGTTACGTTAACGTTACAAGTCCACAGTGTGGATTCATTACGAGTTCAATGTTAAACAATCTGGGTAGAAACAATCATTCACAAAATCCGTGATATAGGCTAAATATTCATTTTAATTAAGCTACCACAGTGCAATTGTTGCAAATATGTACCTACATGCGAATCCACTTTTGATGTTGTTTTCTCTCCACCCATTAACAGCACAGCAGCCAAGAGCTGGCTCAAACTGGAGCAAGCTAACACAGTAGCTAAGCTGAAAGTTTAATGAATGAAACTGATAATTAGGAGGACACCACTGTGTTATCACAGTGAGTTGAAAACGGATATTTCTCTTGACTCCACCAGGCAGTCTGTCATTAATTTTCTCGTATGGAGGGCGAAAGCGAGTGGCTGGCTAGCTACACTGATTGTAGCTTGCTCTGCTGCAAGTGTAAATGTTACGCCATTAACGCCAAACCTCAGTGCTCAACGCAAAGGCTAACGTTAATGCCAGTGGGCTCAGTCCGCAACAAGCACTATCACTGCGGTTACACAAATGACACAAGCACACACACATCCTCGCCTCCCGCTTCGTGCAACCTACAATCTGTAATATGTTTAACCATCGTGAATTTGGCATCGCATTTCACATAATAACCATTTCACATAGCGCAAAAACAAAACGAGAGGGCAGGCTGAGCGAGCTAGGAGCAATTCAGGGGCAAACCATTGAGGGGTGGGGGGTTTCCATGTTCATATAGTAAACAACATAAACTAACAAAAATGAATACAGCATGATACAATATGAAATCACAACAGGCAGAAAGGTTTGTTATTGTGGAAATAGTTTCCATTCAAATGTATAATGGAATGGTTTCATGTTTTTATATTGTACCTCAGATTCTTTTCCAGTTCTTATCCAAAATTATTGCTCAGTGTCCCCCAGTTAGGGGGTGGGGGGTTAGATAAATAAGTATAAAGTCCAGAATATAGTTCTTATAAAAGGTTTTGAAAAGAAAAAAGACATGGAGGGGGTGAATACTCTTAAATTGCAATAGCAATTAATTTTGGACTATAAAATTAATTTCCTAAATTTCCTATATGTCACACCACTTCTGGTTTCTATCCGAATACAGATACAGATAATTTTGATGGTCCAACAGATACAGATACAGATAGTGGCATCGCTGCACACCCCTAATTGCTAGCATGTATTTTCTGCCGAAACACTCTGAAAAAACTCGGCATTTAATTCACCAACATCACATACCAACTCCGTTAGCATTTCCACTGTTATATTGTAACTCCATTAATAGTGAAACATAAACATCATACCTGAAAAAGGAGGAGAAATATCACAATTGTGATACCAGAGAGGGTAACTAGAGAATCTTTGGTGATACTGGTATTGTTTCCTCATCAAGAGCTTAATCAAGAATGAGAAAAAGACTGCAATCTCCCTCTAGAGCAGTGGTTCTCAAATTTGGTCCTGGGGCCCCTCTGTGTATGCTGGTTTTTGTTCCAACCACAATTGTGATCCAATAATTTTAACAAGCTGTTCATTTTTTTAATTGCACTTTTCAGGTTTTGATGGATTATTTACCCTCTTAAGCCAAATCATGTCAGAAAATAGCTATGCATGCCATGTAGAATAAATGTCCCTTGTTCACATTTTAGGTATTGTGCCATATTGCAAACAATTTAATTAAAAGAGGTAACAAAACTGAGCAAATGAAAGGCAGAGGTGAATCAATAGGCTTCTAACTGGTGAAAGTGTGGACGCATGGCCACAAAAACTAACTATTTGGTTGATAATGAACAATTCAAAGACAACGCAAATTGATAATGAGCCAAACTTGCATTGTTTTATAAGTTTAAGGAAACAAAATTATGAAAGAACTTAAACACGTGTTCAACGACCTAATTAGGAGCATATTGATTCACCTCAGTCTTTAATTTGATCAGTTATAACATTTTTATGCAATATAGCATAACTCTTTTTAACTCTTTTTATGCAATATAGCACAATAAACAAAATTTGAACATGGATTATACATGGCACGTATAGCTATTTTCTGACATAATTTGGTTTAAGAGGGTAAATAATCCATCAAAACATGAAAAGCGCAATTAAGAAAAATTAACAGCTTGTTAAAATTCTCGGATCGCAATTGTGGTTGGAACGAAAACCAGCATACACAGCAGGGACCCAGGAACGAGTTTGAGGACCACTGCTCTAGTGTACGGACGAAGGCATAAAAAATAGATCCGACTGTGGCCAGTAGCCCCATGCATTGCTATGTAGCAAGCTGGGCCCCGTATCCCAAAAAGCGTCTTTGAGTTAAGATCATCTTAGAGTGTTTTGTGTTTGTGCTTTATTAATTTTACGAGTAACACGATTAACATTTACTGACGTTACATAAAAAAGATAATACAAATAAAGGAGGAAAAGACAAAAAAAACAAATGACGAAAAACAAACAAACAATGAGTAGTAATATAAAAACAAAATAGCCTAAGAGCTTTATCTAAGATCCTTTTGCGGAACGGAGCCCCGGTCGATCGAGCACCCGTGGACTGCAGTCAAAACCGCATATGAAAGGTCTTCCACCGACTCCAGTCTCGTGAGCTAAGCTGTAGTCTGCGGTGTGAAAGGAAGGTCTTCCTCTGACTCCACTCTGTGCGAGCTTGGCTGTAGTCTGCGGTGTGAAAAAGAAGCAGCCGGTGACGCCACATGAGAACCGCAGATGTTGACACGATCGACACTATCTCAGATCGGCAGTACCGTTCGCGCATTGTATGCAGCTGCAGTTTGCAGATGATTGGCCATTCCTAATTGGTGTGGGAATAGGATATCCTCAGCCCTGCTTTGGGTGCCAAATTAATTAATTTTAAAAAAATGTAAACTAAATGTTTTTCTTTAAAAAAAAATATATATAATGCCAATATGTTACTGGAAATAATTATGCAACTGTTCAATTTATAACAAATAATAAAAAAATGTTATGCACGATTATAAAAATTCTGTTTTATAGAAAGAAATAAGTGTAAATATATGACTTCATCCAAATGTTGAAGCATCGCCAATGCTTCATTTACGATCTCAACTGAAAACTGGTTTAATATCATGGTATTAGGTTTCTTTGGTTACTTATGCAATATAATTATTAAAAATATTATTTTATTGCAAAAGGACTTAAAGTATTATGTCGTCTTAACCCAGAATTCTCTCATGAATGAAATTAAAGATATACTCTGGGATACAGGGGTCTCCCAACCTTTTACTGTATTTTCTAATAAGATCCAAGCCGTTTTACCATTTTAACATTCTACTCATACTCTCAGTCACAATGGCATTGATCATGTAAAAAAAAAAAATCTCTTTGGAAATTTTTTGAGTAAAACAGGGCCTTGTATTAGTCTGTACTTGTATTACTTAGTTCTTAATGTTTCGTATCCGAGCAATATTAATAATGAACAATGATCACTTGCATCATTAGGGAAAACGCCAGTGTTGGTATATTTGTGAAGGGCCTTTGTTAAAATTGAATCGATAAGGCTTCATTTCTCAGAGCTCATTGGATTAGGAGGCTTAAAATATTTAGGTTAAATAAGTAAGCCTTAAATAGTAAGCCTTACAACCATGTGAGACAGGCTTTGATCAATCCTAGTTCAGATCACCTGAAAATAATTGTGTAGTTTTACCACAATAATTTTCACTGACACTTATGTCTCACTCAAGGCTGAGGGGTGTTTAAAACAACCAGCCACAGTTAAATGACTACACTTGGTAACTCAGGATTCAAAGTAAGTAGTTCAAATAATTTATACACAGATTCAAAAAATAACCGTGTGGCCCTGTTTGGTTTTTCAGTAAATAGAAATTCCTCCTGCTTTTCTAGGCTGACTTGTACAACAAACTTTATAACCATGTGGTGTATGCATATGTCCTTGTTGCCAACATATTTACTTAACACAATTTCAGATCAATTTAATCAGACAGGGCATTCCAGCATTGCTTGTTTGGACCAGGGTTTAGCTGGAGATTAATACGTATAAAAAAAAAAAAAAAAAAAAAATAATAATAATAAATAGCTTCATATCTGATCTTATTTCTTTTTAATGTTGTTTACAAAATCTAAAAGATATTCCTCTGATAGAGAAAAGTAATCATTCAATACGAACAGACTTTGCTGTAAGTTGGAAGTTCACTGAAAGATTTGGAGGCAGGAGAGCTGGAGCTTGCCCACACTGATCAAAGATATTTGAGCATTGGGTGTTATCTTTGGGGAAACACAAGGAATTATGGGATTCACTAATCTAACTTCACTTGCTAGCTCCCACACCACAGAGGGTTAGTAAACACTGTATTGCCAGGCGAGACATCTTCCTGATCACTGTGGAGGAGTTGAGTGGGTTTGGAGAGTCTAAGTCATATCCACAGGGAGTTGGCTTTCAGTGGTAAACAATTCACAGTTGTTCGGATGTGGAAATGTAAACGTGGGTTGCCAGGTAAAGGCCAATCAGGAGAGCGACCTCCCTACAGTGATGGGCTTTCCATGTATGGGTGCAGAAATAGTTGGTTAGATAGTTGATGGTTGCCAAGCGGAGTGTATATTGCCGTCTCACGGTCGTGGTAAAGGAAATGTAGACACTGCTTAACAGGTTGAGAGGTCAAACAGGGACAAGTACACTGGTGAGAATGGTCCCCAGGTGCAGGGATATCGGTGTTGATTGCCAGGTGGTGAGTACTTCTGCAGGAGTTTATAGACGGAAGCTCACAGACATTGGACAGCAAACACTTCTCACAAACAAAGACAGCTTGGACTGATAATTGTTTTAATTGGAATGTGCTACTTCAATGCGAAAGGCAAATTCACTCAAAGGCTATCAGGGACATATTTGTTTAAGGGGTCTAACCTGTGCTACAGGTTTTAAACCTGTGCCCCTGACAATAATATGGCACCGCTCTCTACAGGTGAGATAAGCCGCTCGTACATTTAAGGGCCCCCTGCAGAGAACTCATCAAACTCACATCACGTGGCGCTGTAATGGCGACATGTAGTCCAGCTGTCTCTCGTGTCTGTGTTTGTTAATTTGAATGTGTTTTGTTGTGTCCGGCTTTTGTCTTTTGTTTTTTTTCATGCGCTTTGTGTCTGTTGTGGTACGGGGAAGCCGGTTGGAAATTTTTCAGGGCACTCCTGCTGCTCGTTTTGATAATATTGACGAATTGTCTAGTCGATATAATTTTGTTTGTGGTCTTCGCCATCGGGACGCATTCGCAACATATTCTCGGGAATGTCCGTTGGATCTGCAGCCACAAAGTTTACCATCCCTCTTCGCCGGAGCTGAAGATGCCGGGACTGATCTGGGAGTGCCGTTTTCGGGAGGCAAGCAGGGAAGGGAAGGAGAAGATAATGCGGGGGAGAAGTGAAAGCGACGGCTGGAAATGTTGACGTAGTTCGGTGCTCCGTTTCGCCGGTGTAGAGAGACCGCAACACTGCGTGCATGGAGGAAAGTCGTGGAGGCGGAGTTTGTGTGCTGGACAGCTTAATGACACTGGACATCTCGGGACAGCGGGGGCTATTTTTAATCATTGTATTCCACTGTATTCCACTTGAATTCACTTAATGAATGCAATGATTCTATTGAATGTCTTCATTTGATATGTTTGTTTGTGTGTTGTGGGTCTGCCTATGTCTATGTCTTTTTGTTATCGCTGGGGCTACAACTGAAATAAAAGTTATTCTATTCTATTCTATTCTAACCCCAGGGCTGTAATGTAACTGTGTGTAGCTGGCTCAATGTACAGCAGCATAAATACATAAAGCATTATCCAAAGCCTGTTAGTACAGAAAGCAAGAGGAGAGAAACATCAAAAAGAGCACAGGGACAGAACTTTGTAAACTGAAAGTTTCACTCTATCCATCAAGAGGAATGCCAATAGAAACCCCCCCCCCCCCCCCCCCCCCCCCATCAAATCAAACATCCAGAAGATATATCCTTGTATCAAGCAACTCAACAGCAAGGAGACACATTGCTGCCCCTCGGCAAACCCCCCCCCCCCCCCCCGGTGTCTCTCTCCTCTTTCTTGCTCACCAAAGTAACCGCGATGTCTAACGAAGAAAACTCTTCACCTGCTCTCCGCCGGTACATCAATGCCAGCCACATATCACTCAGGTCCGCTGACCTATTTGTAACAGGCTGCGGCGGCCGTCAGAGGAAGCCTCAGCTCGTACAAGACAAGCTTGGCTGCAAACGTGCGTTCGCTCAGCCAGGTTTTTTGGCGGCGGACAGATGCAATTTGTCGGACTCCATTAGAAAAGTAAGCATTAAGAGCGGACGCGCTCGACTGTGAAGCGTCGGAGGAATTATTCTACCTTTTCCTCCCCTCGCTTGCCTGTCAATCAAAATGGAAAGCGAGATGGGGAAAAAATAACTATTACCAATCGCTAACTGCAGGCCGAGCCGCTGACAGCGCTCCCTCATTCCAGTGCCTTCCTGCTTCCGAGAGCGTAGCGCAGAGGGACAGGGAGAAAGGCGGGGGCAGATGCCGTCTTCTGAACTAGTTCCTCCACGAGGCTCCCTGATTCCACAAATCAATCATCCTTCTCTCTTCTCACACACGAGAATGCACAGTCAAAGAAATATCTAAAATAACAAAACAATAAATTAGTCCTCGTTTAGCTTCCAACCTGTGGGTTATACTACGAAGCAGGATTACTGAGTTGGCTAGATAACTGCACTGAGTAAAACCCGGAACCATCACAAATCTGGAACACGGAGTGAAGTAAAAAGAACTGTTCTCGGTTTTACCCAGTGCAGTTATCCCGCTAACTAAGTAATCCTGCTTCATAGTATTCCCCTCTGGGGGGTATTTCACAAAGCGGGATTTAAAGAGTTAGCCTTAAGGCTAACTTTTGTAAATATTTAGAATTTTATGACATCCGATTGGAGGAGAGCCTGGGTTACTTCAAAATATTTACAAAAGTTAGCTGTGTGAAATACCACCCAGATCTTCTTACATATATCAACTGGTTTTTCAATCTGCAGAAAAAAAATGATCAGCAAGGCACCAGAGAGAATTACTGGGCAAATGCAGGTTTACATCAATAGCACAAACTAAGTGTTGGGAGCAAAAATGATGAGCTCACTCAGAAAATAATTGTAGTATCATTTGCAGCCTTAATTAAGTGGCTAAGGCTTCTTACATGTGTAAAAAATTTAATCCCTTTTCTAAATCCCATATAATTTGATATGAATTAAATCACAGAAATAAGGATTCTCGCTCCCTATTTTTCCTTCAGAAAGGGTTTGATATGGGTGATTAGGTGAGTGCAGTGTGAAAAAGCCCATTAAGATCGAGCTATGTCATCAGAGTGCTCCCAGCGCTAGCAGAGCCGCGTCGTAATCCGCCCTTAATTCCGCAGACTTATTTACCCAGATGGTTAGTATTAAGGTGCAAGCAGAAACACGGCCGCCGTCAAAGCCGGTGGCCACAAGTACCGCCGAGCGTGCGACGGACGACCCGGGGACCCCTCTGCACACCCTGTCGTCTTAAAATACACCTTTTAAACACGCCCGATGGAGCCACTGCTGCCACTTAAATTCCATACCCGTGCCCTAAAAAAACATCAGTATTTAATCCATTTAAGCGCGCGGCGCACGGGGTGTCACAATCCCGTCCTGGAGGGGCCGCCGCGGCGTTTGCTGCTTTCCGTCGCGTTACAGCGACAGAGATTAATTTGAATTATCGATCGGCTAAATAATCCGCACGCCTCGTTCTCAAGGTCTTAACAGGCAGCGCGATTGAAAAAGAGTCCACAAATACGTGCGGGCGCGTGCAGGGGTGTAGCACGGAATTCAAGAGGGGCCCCCGTGCAAATGCAGTCTCTGTGGGCCCCCTCCCCCTTCCCAAAGCAAACTTTTAATTTCAGGCCTTCTGAGGGCCCCTCTCTCACCTCAGGCCCGGGGAAGTCAGTTCCACTATTCCCTCCACTACGACGCCCCAAGACACATGATTTGAGACTGACACCCCGGACGTAATGCATTTTGGAACCTCGGCCCTGCGGAAGGCCAGTACTGCGTGCTATTTCCTGCACATGGAGCCCCTCCCCCCTGAAGTTCTACATTCCATTGTTTACTGTTGCACCGCAGGAACCATGTAAATTGCTTAGCAACTGCAGTGCGCGTTTGATTGTTTGTTTACGGCTACACTCTACACTTTGATTACGTGAAAATTCCGCACATTATATATATACATATGCCAATAAAGCTATAGGCCTATCCAACAAAAAAAACATCCAAATTTCAGTTCAATCTGCATCCCGCAGGAATGACAGGGTCAATCAGTCCTAACTGCCAAGTGCGCTTACTATGGAACGTATTCAAAATAAATGAGGCAGGATTATTGTTAAGTCCACAATTGTTTTCAAATTCAAAGTTGTTCACAGGTGATGGAATTAACTGAAGCCCCCTTCTTCAAAATATACTGAGAATAAAAATCTTTATGATGTACTGCATCCAACAATTTCCTCACAAACTAATCTATACTGAAAGGCATTAATTGCGCTACAAATTGGGGTTCTGTATTTCCCCTGAAGCACATTTTCACCACAGAAAAAAAACGAACAAACAAAAACAAAAAACAGTTAACATCATTTCCCAGAATATCATTACTCAAAACTCTCCCCTGTTATTAATGTGAATTTATGTCCACCACGGTAGAATGGTTTGCAAGTGTGGAAATGTGGGTGTGATTGCAGAACATTTCACACATTTATGCTCGTCTAACTGCCGCTACAAATTGCAGAGGAAAGCATTGATTAATAATGGGTTTACAAAAATGCCACAACTGACAAAAGATAGCAGGCAAGAGGTCATTGAGATGAGGGGGGAGGAGGGGGGTGGGGGGGCAGAAATGTAATTACATTGCATTAAGTTCTCAGTACATTGCATTAAGTTACATTTATTAATTTATTGTCAATGATGGTGTCAATGACCGGAGACAACTCGGTGCTTGGTGGTCGATAATATCACCGCTGGATTGCCAATACATTGACTCAGGATCAATTTGCGACCGGCGGCTACTAGGCCAATCGCACATCACCGCCTCTGAACAAGATTGGCATTTCCATCTGAGCCATCTCCAGGGATCACGCACCGTATCCCTGCCGATACGAAGCGCAGCTGAAGCATATGGCCGTGGTTATAGCCAGGTCAGCTCCTGCACGGTACAATCGGAGCCGTTAGAACCTCCCGCGCACATCGATCTGCTCCCTCGGGAACAAAAAAGGCAGACCTGGGCACAAAGACCTCCCAATAAGAAACCTTCCAGAAACATACCAGCACAATGCTGCTTTGAAATGAACAGGATGCTGTTTATTCCAGCAGACAATACTGCGGTCTGCAAGTAGACCGGTGCAGAGGTGGGACTTTACTAAAGTGCGATATGGAGGTCGCAGTGATTCATGCTGACTCATTGACGCAATGCTACGAAGACAAAACCTGCCTGTTTTTTTTACTTTTACCTTGGAGAGTACGTAAACATATAAATCTTTATAGGTTCATGCATGTTACAGGTATGTAAACATGAATTAATTCCCACACTACAATTTCCTCACAACTTAACAGTGATCGTTAAAAGTATTACGCAACTTTATATCCTTTTTTTCAGCGTGAAGGCCTAAATAATGTAAATCAAAAGTGGAGACTGTGCTGTCCTAATAAAAAAGCATTTTCAGTATATTAAACACATTGATAAATTGCAAAAATTGGGTCCAGAAATAAAACCGAAAACAATGAAAGTGTTGGACCTCTCCTTCACTGTTTCAAGTGTGCAATTCAAATTTGTTCATTTTTTTAACATTTTTACAGCAGTTTCCATGACAACGGGACTGTAACACACTGAAAACGAGGGAGGGAGTAGGACTGGGAGGATTCACTTATGAGCACCATTGGACCAGTACTACACACAGAGGACCATGCAACTCCTCTCAGAACTGATTCTGGATAAGTATCTTTCACTCAAACTGGGGTGTGTGTGTGTGTGTGTGTGTGTGTGAGGGGTAGTTAATATTAATCCTACAATGCCTTCCTGCACTTACCTGAGTGCAATGCTGAGGACACAGTCTAATCAGGGAAAGCTGGACAGGGCTCCCAACAATTCAACAATCAGAGAGGACCCTCCCTAAGATCCTGGGAACGAGAGTGCACACCAGCATCTAGTGGAGTGGCCAAACGGTTCAATCATGGAGGAGAGGAGAGCATCAAGGAAAATAACAGCAAAATAAAAAATTAAAATAAATAAATACATAAATAAATAAAATATAAACCGCACTCCTCCCTTCAGCACTCAGGCCTCCCGTGCGTGGACGCCGCATCGCCACGGCAACGTGCGCCAGTTGGACAGAGTGCAGCTGTTTTTCGTTCAAAGGGAAAGGTCAGTTTCTCCAAACTACTGGAACATATTATTGTGCCATTATTTTCCCAGGGGTGGGGGGGGGGGGGGGGTGAGGGGGTTGGGGTAGACTGTAGCCTTCGCACTCTCCTTCTCTAAATGTCATTTCATTTAGAGCCTAGAAGCGCAACGGGGAGGAAAAAGGATGCCTTTGTTTCTTTCATTCTCCATAACTCAAAATAAAAAAAATAAAAATGTAAGGATTAAAAGAATAAATAATTGCATAGAAAGACTAAAGTTCTTGCCATGTCATCTGACCCTCCCAGTGCTTTTAATATCATATACTAATAAGCTTTGTGCACAAGGTGACACCAATTAACCTTTTTCTGTTTACCGTTCAACTGCCTGGTGCAATAGGCAAAATTATGTAAAGCAACACATTACATTTAGGCGAAAATTTGACAAAGAATTATTACGCTGAAATCTCAGGTTTTTGGTCGTGCTGAAATGTCTGTATAATGTAAAGTGAGTTAAGAGTTCAGTGCAAGCCCTCACATATACCAAATATATACAATAACTTTCAGTCGAGTTTTAGACTGAATTTTAATAGCGAGCTCATCTAGTATCACACCACTGGGGAAATGCAAACTGGTTAAACCACCGCAGGCGTCTGCTGGAACACTGATGATCTACTGCTAAGAGAGAGCAAGTTTGACAGCACCGAATGTAAACCTGGCGTCAAAAGCAGCCCATTAACAGAGGCCACAAACCTCATGTAACTCCTTCCATTGGCCGATCTGCCTCCTGTAGTCTGCTCTATTGGCTGATTAGGACTTTTTCTATTGGCTGAGCTGAGTACTGCATTGAGGGGCGTGGGCCAGACCTGATTTTTTTTTTTTACTTACCAGGATTACGAGCCGGTTACAGTTGAGAGGCACCTCACACATTAACAATTCATGAAAACTGAGAAGAATAAATTAATGTTTGTGTACTTAACAAGTTCTTTCAGGGCAGTATTGTGTATTGTAATGTGCTATATCCACAGCTGGGTATATGGGATCTGCATAAGATTCGAGTTATGTCAGGGTCCCAGGATTCTTCACAAAAAATAAAGAATGTGGTGTCGAACATTCTGATCTTTCAAGAGTTTAAATATTGCTGCTCATTTTTTTTGATTATTTTACATTGCTTAGTGGCCGGCATATATATTTAAGTTCAAGTTTGAACAATTTATTTATTTTTACGATGAATCATAGTCTACATGCCGCTAAGCGGCATTTTAAAAAGCTTAGGCTAATTACTTGGTATCATTCACTTTAGCTATGTTAAGGCATGTCTTAACATAACTAAAGCAATACCAAATGTTTGTATAAAAAAACATTGCATTTTTTGTATTTTAGCTAGGCTATAATTGCATTAGTTCTGGATAAACTTGATCAAACTTGTTTTCACTTTCCTACAAGTTAACGACGTGTCATATGCTTGTATCTACGGTTTTGATAAAGCGTGCAAGTTATTGAAGAAACGTGTCTGTCTCATCCTATTTCTTTGTTGCAGTATAGACAACCTCAATGTAGGGTTCTGTGTTGTGCTGAAGCGATACATTGTTTTCAGTTTTGAAATATTTCTGCTCCCTGGCACTTAGGCCTACAGCACAGCCCATAGCATAGGCCTACCGTAGACCAATTGGCTATCTTTATTTTTTTGATGGTGACGTCATACAAAACTGCCCCTCCAGAAATGTCATGCTAAAATCGCCACTGTATATATGTATATATATATATATATATAAATTCAAACTGAATTTCTAGTTCTGTTAGCCTACCCATCTGTTTAATGTGATAAACACAGGAAAGCTCCAGTTACTCTGGGGAGTATGTCAGTTCCCAAGAATTATTAATTATTAATTATATTTTTATAATATATATATTTTTGTTCCATACAGAGACCACTGTGTGATTTTCCAGAAATTACAATATGCTTACATTTTCTCTGACTCAAATTTTAGTACACAGCACACTGCTATTGCACAATGTCCTGGATCCCTTGATTACCTCATCGTATTGCACAATGGCAACGCGCTCAAAGTGCAATGCACTCTCACACAACGCTGCAAAAGTGCCCATTATGTTTCATGTTTTTAAACACTGTAGGTACATTAACACCATTACATAAATGTCCTACTTTTTGTCTGGCTGGTTGTTAATTTTTTTCTTTTTATTATTCTTCCTAATGGCAGAGTATTTTTTCATGACAAACTCTTGCAGATATGCATACCATTATTTGTATATTTCCTAGATATTTAACTGGGAGGATTCCAGACAATACAAAACAATGCATAAATACCTTTAAACAGAAGGAGCTCTGGTTTCTGTCATGTGTAAAACAAACAGACAAACAAACCATACATTACCCACAATTAGAATTTAAATAGTGCCCACAATGCCAACAAATTACATCTCAAAGAAAGTAAGAAGCATCTGCACGTTTTGAGATGTACTCAAGGACTCCATTAAAAAGTGTACTTATCACTTTCAAAATTAAAGTGTGCAATTAAAAGTAGTGGCTCAGAAACACGGCATTATGGGCCGCTTACTGTTCCCACTCTCTTCCACATAATGAGCTCCTAAACACCATTGTTAACGGCGACCACTTTAATCAACACACAGTTATGCCTATTTCACAGAGAAGACAGCCACATCTGATATTCTGCCAGGGACGGGGCTGCTGTGAAAAAAAAAAAAAGAAAAAGTTAGTGCAAGCTTAAACTCATGACAAATATTTATTTTTCCTTGACTATCAGAGAGAGAGAGAGAGAGAGAGAGAGAGAGAGAGAGAGAGAGAGAGAGAGAGAGAGAGAGAGAGATGAGAATCAGTATTCTAACCCAAAGCAAGAATATGATTAATTTCTCACTGTTACATTCCAGACACATGACTAATAAGCATAAACTTGAGTTCTCTATTCAAATGTTTTTTTTCTTCTTTCGGCATATGTATGCTAATACTTTTTTTCTCCTCTCTGAACTGCATTAGAATTATCCACAGAAAATTTAATTTTGATAGTTACATGCATAAGTATGAAACCCATTTTGAATGTAGGTTAATTCATTATTATTTTTTTTAAAAACCCCTCTCTGTCGGTAGCCATTCGATAGGGTAAGCAAATATGGTTTGTGAAAGTTTTTCATTTTTCCCTTTTCATTTCTGCTCTGCGGCAGGTGAATTTAGAATGGGGGGAAAAAGGGTATCATCGGCCCGGCTCTCAAACACATTACTGGAATAAATGCTTTGCTTTGGGGTCATTATGGAACGGATGAAACCTTGCATGTCCGTCTCCGGATCCGTGAAGCGAGGACCACCATTACGTGGCGCGCGATTGATGTCTGGCGCCGAGATGCAACGCAGTCACTTATTTTCACAGTGGAAGTGCTCGTTTCATGAATATTCATGTCAATAATATGGCCTGTTGCAAACCATTTCTTTATTTGATGTCTGTTAAATCTTTAATCTCCAGCAAACATGTGAGTTTTATATTTAATAAATACAGACACACAACACCTGACTCACATTGTCTCAAAAGATAGAGTATGGCTAAGAGCGAGCCACACCATTTGACAAATTCCAGCACATGTACACAACAGTTATGAATATTGACTATGATCAGACACTGTTTCTAAGATTATAATAGTTATGAATATTGACTATGATCAGACACTGTTTCTAAGATTATAATAGTTATGAATATTGACTATGATCAGACACTGTTTCTAAGATTGGTGGCCTTGCTGAATTGTAATTCTTAATCAGTTAGAATAAACTCAACAGTTTCACTGTAGAGATAACTTAATGTTTAACAGAACAATTTGCTCATATAAATGAATTAACTGCTCCAGAAGCCACAGTACATACATACATACATACATACATACGTGCATACATACAGTACATACATACATTTATACATGCATACATACAAAACAAACATACATACATACAAACATACATATGTACATACATGCATACATACATATATACATGCAGACATACATACATACAGTACATACATACATATGTACATACATGCATACATACATATATACATGCAGACATACATACAGTACATACATACATACATACAAAAAATGCTTGCATCAGTATGTGTGCATATGTGTACTGTATTGTTTTTTAGTGTATATCTGTATATATTTTCATGTTTGTGGGAGTATGTGTGCCTGTGCGTGTTTGTGCATGAAAGTGTCCACATGTTCATATGTGTGGGAATGCATTTGTGGGACTGTCTGTGTGTGCATGAGAGTGAGAAGGTATACACACTGCATGCATTTGTGTGTTTGTATGTATCTTTTTGCGTGTGTTTGTATGTGTGTATGTGTGTGAGAGAGAAAGTGTGAATTTGTTTGCATGTGTGTCTGTTTGTTTGTGTGTGCATGTGTGTGAGTGTGTGTGTGTGTGTGTGTGTGTGTGTGAGTGCGTGTGTATTGGTGCATGTGTGTGTGCACATGTGTGTGCGTGTGCGTGTATGTGTGTGTGTGCATGCCTATGTGTGCGTGTGTGTGCGTGTGTGTGCGTGCATGCGGGTGTATCAGTGCATGCATGCGTGCATTTGTGTGTGTGTGCGTGCAAGTGTGTGTGTGTGTGTGTGTGTGTGTTTGTATGTGTGTGTGTGTGTGTGTGCATGTGTGTGTGCGTGTGCGCACGTGTGTGTGTGTGTGTGTTTGTATGTGTGTGTGTGTGTGTGCGTGTGTGTGTGTGTGTGTGCATGTGTGTGTGCGTGTGCGCACGTGTGTGTGTGTGTGTGTTTGTATGTGTGTGTGTGTGTGTGTGTGTGTGTGTGCATGTGTGTGTGTGTGTGTGTGTGTGTGTGTCTGCGTGTGTGTGTATGTGTGCGTGTGCATGTGTGTGTGCGCGTGTGTGTGTGTGTGCTGCTCTCTCCTGTGCCATGCCTCCAGTGGCTCGTGACTTCACAGGGTTGGATATCGACTCAGTTGCAGCTTACGGTTGCCAGGCCATCTCATATTCAGCGTGTAAACGGACATTTCTATCCAACCCTGGGGGCCGCCTCTCCTACCGAAAATGGGGTCCTCTTTTCCTGCAACCTTGTCGCAAATAACCCCCTCCCCCCCCCCCCCCCCCCCAAAGAACATCACACTTTTAAAATAATTTTTATTTTTTAAGTCAACTGTGCTTTCAGATGATGCAATGTGTTAGGACTGTGTCAGCGTCACAAGGAACCACTTCTGTGAGGTGCTGGGCGCATGACATGGACATGCCTGTGACCCAGCGTGGTGACATACATGATCGCGTGTCGCAAAACATCCTTCTTTTACTGAATGCCGGTGTTTACAGAGATGTGGAACGACACCAATTACCGCTCACACGTTAATTGCATTGTAATTGTGCACCGTTTACCGGATTGCGAAGTCAGTCATGGTAACACACTGCTGCCATAGCTTTGCTGGGTAAATTATGTTGCGTTTTGCCGGCTGCCCTGTATTCTCCCGCTTGGGCAACCGGCGTAGACGGGAAGCTGTGAGACGCGGGAACAGGCAGATCCCTGTCAAACCTCGGCCACCGCTTTCGATCCCGTATGGGCACTCATCTCCACCACAGTCATCCTTCCATTCTATCCAATGTTTTTTTTATTTTTTTTATCTTCTCTCCACCGGGTAATTAGTTTCCTTAGTGTCACCATGGCAACAAAGCACTGTGCCTACCTTGCACCCATTATTTCTGAGGGGGGGGGAGGGGGGGGGGGGGGTGGGGGGGTGACACACTGAACCAAGGGATCAAAGCGCACAGATCACTCCAGCTTGCGTGTCCACAGTCTCCTTCAAGCCACTGCTGTCGGTGCATAGCTTGCATGAAGTAAAACGCCACAACGGAGATGTCTCATAAAATTTGGACGTGCGAGGGTCTGTGTGAACTATAATGGAGGTGTTTGTGTGTGTGTGTGTGTGTGTGTGTGTGTGCGTGCGTGTGCGTGTGTGTGTGTGTGTGTGTGTGCATAAACATGTTCCTTGCTGTCATGTCTGTTATTGAGAGACATGTGGACGTATATTCATGTGGGCATCCACCTATTTATATATCTTGGGAACTAGACTCAATGTTTATGTCTATGTATAGCTGCTAATTTATGATAGAACTGTTCTCTATCAGACTTGTTTGTAGTTGTTTCAATGATCAATTCGGTATCCACTTATTGTACGTCGCATTGGATAATGGCGCCTGCCGAGTGAATGTGATATGTGTGTGTGTGTGTGTGTGTGTGTGTGTGTGTGTGTGTGTGTGCGGGCTCACGTTGTACATGGTATATGTTGGGTCTGATGTTAAGCATATGTCTCTCTCAGCATATAGGGGTGACTGAATCTCTTTGATCTCTCTGAGCATGGCTGGACTGAAATTGACCATCACAAGATGAGCAAAACCCTTGTGTGTGCGGCCTCTTCACCTCCAATGTATGTTTTCCAGTGGACATGTCCACTCAATGACGCTTTTCAAACACATTTTTCAGTTTGCTCCCGCGGATGCTGGGTTCTCCCCGTCTCCTCCGCCTCCCTCGCGGCTCAGCGGGAGTTCAGGCGATGTCAAGGCAAATTAGACTCCTTAAATCCGCGCGTCGAAGGAAGAAGTTTCGGCGAGTTCACTTTGCGCCAGGAACATTCAGAAAGAAAACATCAAGTTTATGAGACGTGTCAGTTTAGCGTCGGGAAAAAAAGAGACGCGAAGAAAAAAAAGGCTTAAATCCAACACACCCCCGTTAGGCGCTGAAACTCCACACACACCCCCGTTGGGCGCTGAAACTCCACACACATCCAATTAGACCACATATTTTAAGTGAACCGTTATCAAGCGCTACATCTCAAAATAATTTTTTACCCTCCCCTCCCCACCCACAAGGGGATGTGACACGCATTTGGAGAGCGTCACTCTCCCTAGTTTCCCCCACAGGTGGCGCTATTCTCTCCTGTCCATGCAACTCTGCTGTTGAGACTTCTTAAGTAAGTTTTTCAATTTTCAATTTTCAATTGTTCAATTTTCCAGTATATTCTATTCAGGGTGGGAAATTAGCACCCGCCACCCGCCAAATGCGGGTAGATTTCAGAATTGTCGGGTAAATGTTTCAAACCTACTCGCCACAGTGGCGTGTAGCAATATGGATCCAAAACAAAAACAAACTTTGGTAAAAACGTCAGGGGCCGTATTCACAACACATTTTATCTTACCATTACGAGTTCTCCTATGTGGCACAAAAAGTTCCTATTTAAGAGTTTCATCTTAAAATCTATACACAAAACTGCTGAGACCAACTTTTACTAAGGAATGGGATTGGGGAGAACCCTTAAATTAAGAGAAAGGGCGGGGTTGACCTTGCTATGGATGACGTTGTGTTTCATGAACACACTTACTTATAGAATAAGGATGATGTCGACTTTATTTTTTTTGGAGTTGGTGAACATCAACAGGAAACTTTATGAATTGTTGTACGGTGCGGGGTCTGCAGGGGGCATTTATTGTTTGGTGTAATATTCTAATGACAGATGACTGAGACATTCCCATTTCTGCAGTAGCCTAGCCTAGCCTAGCATAGATTTGGTAAACCTTGATCTCATTGCGTTGTTTTTGTTGGTTGGTGAAGTGACTGCATCGCTGACTAGCTCTATATAATCATAATACCCTCGCGATTGATACCTTTTTAAAAGCTTGATGTTATTAAATGTTTCAAAAATATTGACTTGGCTCGATACCGAGGCGGATTGCTGGCAGAAATTTGCATTCAATTTACTATAGCTAAAGCAATTCTAACCAGACCACCAGTGTCACACAGCAAAACAAAACAAACTGACTAATAGACTCTGAGGTAAAAGTGACAGCTCCGGACAGCTCGCCCTAACATTATGTGTGTTCGTTCATTAAAACAGCTAACGTAGCCTATAGTATAAGATAGGCTAATACATAATTTATATCTATCTATAATATGAAATGTATGTAATACATTGATACACAGTGTTTGTTATTGTTATGGTATGATGTAGCCTAATAAATAGCCTACTATTTTATTAGAGCTACTAAACATGAGTAGCATATGCATTTTTTGTAAGGTATCTGAAACATTATTCTAGCATAATGTAAAATTTTGGTAAAATTTTTGGGTGGCTGGTAAAATTTAGCATCTACCTGCCGCTGTGGTTGGTAGGTCAAAAAGTTAATTTCCCACCCTGATTCTTTTCCAAGACATTCCATCTTGTGAGAAGATTGTATTATGATTAGATATTTTATCAGAACACCAGGAAGAGAGTTTGGGTGAGTCAGACGCCGTCTTCAAATGACCCGTCATATCGTTTTGCACTGCTCTAGGACAGTTATAGAACAGCACAGACATGCGAGGCGATAATTGCAGACCCAGTCCCCTGGCCTGGAGACAGTGATTGACCAAAGCAGATAATATGGGTGTGTGGCTGTCATTTTGCTCAACACTGGCCCCCCGGATGAGTTTTATTATTTCATCTAATGGTCAGGGTCAGGAAGAGAGCTGTTCAGTTGTCAGGGGTTAAAAGTAATTGCGACCACATTGAGGAGGGCAAAGACTGTGCTCTACAGTGAGGCGAAGACTGAGCATGCTCTATAATGAGGACACTGAGCGCGCTCTATAGCGAGGAGTATACTGAGCGCTCTATAGCGAGGAGTACACTGAGCGCTCTATAGCGAGGAGTACACTGAGCGCTCTATAGCAAGGAGTACACTGAGCGCTCTATAGCGAGGAGTATTCTGAGCGCTCTATAGCGAGGAGTACACTGAGCGCTCTATAGGGAGGAGTACACTGAGCGCTCTATAGCGAGGAGTACACTGAGCGCTCTATAGCGAGGAGTACACTGAGCGCTCTATAGTGAGGAGTACACTGAGCGCTCTATAGCGAGGAGTACACTGAGCGCTCTATAGCGAGGAGTACACTGAGCGCTCTATAGCGAGGAGTACACTGAGCGCTCTATAGCGAGGAGTACACTGAGCGCTCTATAGCGAGGAGTACACTGAGCGCTCTATAGCGAGGAGTACACTGAGCGCTCTATAGTGAGGAGTACACTGAGCGCTCTATAGCGAGGAGTACACTGAGCGCTCTATAGCGAGGAGTACACTGAGCGCTCTATAGTGAGGAGTACACTGAGCGCTCTATAGCGAGGAGTACACTGAGCGCTCTATAGCGAGGAGTACACTGAGCGCTCTATAGCGAGGAGTACACTGAGCGCTCTATAGCGAGGAGTACACTGAGCGCTCTATAGCGAGGAGTACACTGAGCGCTCTATAGCGATGAGTATACTGAGCGCTCTATAGCGAGGAGTACACTGAGCGCTCTATAGCGAGGAGTACACTGAGGGCTCTATAGCGAGGAGTACACTGAGCGCTCTATAGCGAGGAGTACACTGAGCGCTCTATAGCGAGGAGTACACTGAGCGCTCTATAGCGAGGAGTACACTGAGCGCTCTATAGCGAGGAGTACACTGAGCGCTCTATAGCGAGGAGTACACTGAGCGCTCTATAGCGAGGAGTATACTGAGAGCTCTATAGCGAGGAGTACACTGAGCGCTCTATAGCGAGGAGTATACTGAGCGCTCTATAGCGAGGAGTACACTGAGCGCTCTATAGCGAGGAGTACACTGAGGGCTCTATAGCGAGGAGTACACTGAGCGCTCTATAGCGAGGAGTACACTGAGCGCTCTATAGCGAGGAGTACACTGAGTGCTCTATAGCGAGGAGTACACTGAGCGCTCTATAGGGAGGAGTACACTGAGCGCTCTATAGCGAGGAGTACACAGCGCTCTATAGTGAGGAGTATACTGAGCGCTCTATAGCGAGGAGTACACTGAGCGCTCTATAGGGAGGAGTACACTGAGCGCTCTATAGTGAGGAGTATACTGAGCGCTCTATAGCGAGGAGTACACTGAGCGCTCTCTAGCGAGGAGTACACTGAGCGCTCTATAGGGAGGAGTACACTGAGCGCTCTATAGCGAGGAGTATACTGAGCGCTCTATAGCGAGGAGTACACTGAGCGCTCTATAGCGAAGAGTACACTGAGCGCTCTATAGCGAGGAGTACACTGAGCGCTCTATAGTGAGGAGTACACTGAGCGCTCTATAGCGAGGAGTACACTGAGCGCTCTTTAGCGAGGAGTACACTGAGCGCTCTATAGTGAGGAGTATACTGAGCGCTCTATAGCGAGGAGTACACTGAGCGCTCTATAGGGAGGAGTACACTGAGCGCTCTATAGTGAGGAGTATACTGAGCGCTCTATAGCGAGGAGTACACTGAGCGCTCTCTAGCGAGGAGTACACTGAGCGCTCTATATGGAGGAGTACACTGAGCACTCTATAGCGAGGAGTACACTGAGCGCTCTATAGCGAGGAGTATACTGAGCGCTCTATAGCGAGGAGTATACTGAGCGCTCTATAGCGAGGAGTACACTGAGCGCTCTATAGCGAGGAGTACACTGAGGGCTCTATAGCGAGGAGTACACTGAGCGCTCTATAGCGAGGAGTACACTGAGCGCTCTATAGCGAGGAGTACACTGAGCGCTCTATAGCGAGGAGTACACTGAGCGCTCTATAGGGAGGAGTACACTGAGCGCTCTATAGCGAGGAGTACACAGCGCTCTATAGTGAGGAGTATACTGAGCGCTCTATAGCGAGGAGTACACTGAGCGCTCTATAGGGAGGAGTACACTGAGCGCTCTATAGTGAGGAGTATACTGAGCGCTCTATAGCGAGGAGTACACTGAGCGCTCTCTAGCGAGGAGTACACTGAGCGCTCTATAGGGAGGAGTACACTGAGCGCTCTATAGCGAGGAGTATACTGAGCGCTCTATAGCGAGGAGTACACTGAGCGCTCTCTAGCGAGGAGTACACTGAGCGCTCTATAGGGAGGAGTACACTGAGCGCTCTATAGCGAGGAGTACACTGAGCGCTCTATAGCGAGGAGTACACTGAGCGCTCTATAGCGAGGAGTATACTGAGCGCTCTATAGCGAGGAGTACACTGAGCGCTCTATAGCGAGGAGTACACTGAGGGCTCTATAGCGAGGAGTACACTGAGCGCTCTATAGCGAGGAGTACACTGAGCGCTCTATAGCGAGGAGTACACTGAGTGCTCTATAGCGAGGAGTACACTGAGCGCTCTATAGGGAGGAGTACACTGAGCGCTCTATAGCGAGGAGTACACAGCGCTCTATAGTGAGGAGTATACTGAGCGCTCTATAGCGAGGAGTACACTGAGCGCTCTATAGGGAGGAGTACACTGAGCGCTCTATAGTGAGGAGTATACTGAGCGCTCTATAGCGAGGAGTACACTGAGCGCTCTCTAGCGAGGAGTACACTGAGCGCTCTATAGGGAGGAGTACACTGAGCGCTCTATAGCGAGGAGTATACTGAGCGCTCTATAGCGAGGAGTACACTGAGCGCTCTATAGCGAAGAGTACACTGAGCGCTCTATAGCGAGGAGTACACTGAGCGCTCTATAGTGAGGAGTACACTGAGCGCTCTATAGCGAGGAGTACACTGAGCGCTCTTTAGCGAGGAGTACACTGAGCGCTCTATAGTGAGGAGTATACTGAGCGCTCTATAGCGAGGAGTACACTGAGCGCTCTATAGGGAGGAGTACACTGAGCGCTCTATAGTGAGGAGTATACTGAGCGCTCTATAGCGAGGAGTACACTGAGCGCTCTCTAGCGAGGAGTACACTGAGCGCTCTATATGGAGGAGTACACTGAGCACTCTATAGCGAGGAGTACACTGAGCGCTCTATAGCGAGGAGTATACTGAGCGCTCTATAGCGAGGAGTATACTGAGCGCTCTATAGCGAGGAGTACACTGAGCGCTCTATAGCGAGGAGTACACTGAGGGCTCTATAGCGAGGAGTACACTGAGCGCTCTATAGCGAGGAGTACACTGAGCGCTCTATAGCGAGGAGTACACTGAGCGCTCTATAGCGAGGAGTACACTGAGCGCTCTATAGGGAGGAGTACACTGAGCGCTCTATAGCGAGGAGTACACAGCGCTCTATAGTGAGAAGTATACTGAGCGCTCTATAGCGAGGAGTACACTGAGCGCTCTATAGGGAGGAGTACACTGAGCGCTCTATAGTGAGGAGTATACTGAGCGCTCTATAGCGAGGAGTACACTGAGCGCTCTCTAGCGAGGAGTACACTGAGCGCTCTATAGGGAGGAGTACACTGAGCGCTCTATAGCGAGGAGTATACTGAGCGCTCTATAGTGAGGAGTACACTGAGCGCTCTATAGCGAAGAGTACACTGAGCGCTCTATAGCGAGGAGTACACTGAGCGCTCTATAGCGAGGAGTACACTGAGCGCTCTATAGTGAGGAGTACACTGAGCGCTCTATAGCGAGGAGTACACTGAGCGCTCTTTAGCGAGGAGTACACTGAGCGCTCTATAGTGAGGAGTATACTGAGCGCTCTATAGCGAGGAGTACACTGAGCGCTCTATAGGGAGGAGTATACTGAGCGCTCTATAGCGAGGAGTACACTGAGCGCTCTATAGTGAGGAGTATACTGAGCGCTCTATAGCAAGGAGTACACTGAGCGCTCTATAGGGAGGAGTACACTGAGCGCTCTATAGTGAGGAGTATACTGAGCGCTCTATAGCGAGGAGTACACTGAGCGCTCTCTAGCGAGGAGTACACTGAGCGCTCTATAGGGAGGAGTACACTGAGCGCTCTATAGCGAGGAGTACACTGAGCGCTCTATAGCGAGGAGTATACTGAGCGCTCTATAGCGAGGAGTATACTGAGCGCTCTATAGCGAGGAGTACACTGAGCGCTCTATAGTGAGGAGTATACTGAGCGCTCTATAGCGAGGAGTATACTGAGCACTCTATAGCGAGGAGTAAAGTGAGCGCTCTATAGCGAGGAGTACACTGAGCGCTCTATAGCGAGGAGTACACTGAGCGCTCTATAGCGAGGAGTACACTGAGCGCTCTATAGCGAGGAGTACACTGAGCGCTCTATAGCGAGGAGTACACTGAGCGCTCTATAGCGAGGAGTACACTGAGGGCTCTATAGCGAGGAGTACACTGAGCGCTCTATAGTGGGGAGTACACTGAGCGCTCTATAGCGAGGAGTACACTGAGCGCTCTATAGTGAGGAGTACACAGCGCTCTATAGTGAGGAGTACACTGAGCGCTCTATAGTGAGGAGTACACTGAACGCTCTATTGTGGGGAGTGCACTGAGAGTGCTCTATTCCCAGGTAATGAGGAACGTTTGGGATCTTTAAAGAACCTTCCCAATACAGCCCTGTAATGTCGTTACAGAACATTACTTTGGGAACATTCAGGGGAGTATGCGAAACGTTCATAAGTTGATTGCTAACATTACTGGGGACTCTTCTTGGGTTTATCTTATGCTTAGAGAAAAATTTATGGGAAATGTTCCTCCCTTATAACTAAATAACATTCCAGGAACGCCCCCTAAATGTCACAAACGTCGCAGTACATCCCTGGATGTCATCATGTTGAGTTCCTTTCAGGTCCTCTCAACATTCCTACAACTTGTCCATGTAACGTCCCCTTCCCATTCCACTAACATTACAGGAAGATTATATGTAACATTTGTGGAATGTTCTCATAATGTTAGTAGAAACGTTCCCTTTGGGTTTCTCTAAGGCTTGGATTTCACGTTTCCTTACTGTGCGACCGGGGTACATTGCCCATACATTCTTGCCACGTTATTAAAAAATGTTATTTTAGAAACATTCCAGGGTGTATAGGGGAATGCTACTCCAAGATCACAAAAGCACATTCCAGTAACATTCTAGAAGCATTCCTCTTAGGTTCACGAGACTGCGGTGAACTCAGGAGATGCTACCTTTATGTTACTTAGAATGTGCCTAGAATGTTACTGGAATGTTAAAAGGGACGTTCCTCAGAAACGTTGTGTGAAATTTCTTTGAACCTGAAAATGACACAACGTTGCATCAACCAGGGAACACGTAGGGCGACCTTAGTAACATACACGGAACGTTCCTAGAATGTGATTTGATTAGCCGGGTAGCGAGGAGGCCACTGAGCGCACTCCTCAGCGAGAAGGAGGTGTACGGGTATATTTAATCACGTCGTGCGAGCAGTTGGTCCAGGACTGCAGCAGATGCCGCACAATGAGGGTGTGATTAATCCAGGAGGAACAGGGCTGGCGAGGGGAACGCGTATCGGGGAACTACAGGTTCCACAGATCACCCCGGCGACATCTGAGGGCCAACGAACAGCTGGGGAGCGCCGTGTCACCAGAAGGGATCTCTGCTTCCCGCCGAGCGTCATTCGCCAACCTTCTGTTTTTCCCTGTAATCCCCCCCCCCCAATCACCCCCCTTCCCTGTCCGCCCATCCCTGCCCGTCCCGTGTGACAGTACGCGGACACCTGCCTGCGCGGGGGAAAAAAAGACGCCGGCCCGCACCTCCGTGCTAGACAGATGAGAACAGCTTGGAGAAGCACATAGCCAAGAGCTCGTACACTATAAATGACTCCCTAAGCAATACAAATCCCCCTTTGGGAGACAAACAGGAGCTCTCCATCAGAGATGTCCGTATGACAATAATCTTGCTGTAATACATCATTATCAGGCACTAAGTGAATGTTAGAATGATTAAGTTATGATTCTCTTTATTATTTGAGTTCTGTTTTCAGGCTGGAACAGTTACTGTTGCCTGTTGAGATGTACGCATATATTAGCATGCAAAAGTGTACAGTAAGCACCGTTTTTTATTTTTTTTATTTTTTCTTCTGCTTGATGCTAATTTATACTGTTATTGCATGTCTGATATCTCCTGCCTTCTGGCTTCTGTGATATGCATTTAATTTATTACAAGCACAGACAGCCCATCTGAAAATCATGAAAACTCATCTGAGCGTAGCATTTTTGCTGGGACTACAAAAGGAAATACAATCAATTATTAGGAAGCATTTCTGTGTACGCTTTAATGCTCACATACATCATATTTATAATCAGATGACAACCAAGTCGGAAAGCCATCATTTATAAGACAAAATGAATTTCCCGCAATTATGAACACAGACATATCTACACAGTCATTTGGTATGAATGTGCACTGTAAAATACAGTATATCTGAGGAGATCAGGCCCGTTCAATTCTCCTGCTTAACCACTATGCTTAAAACTAGTACTATATTTAATTCAAGATTTCTCTTCAGAACTCACTAATGGCGTCTGAACAACTAAACGTTATTTGACGGGATCCCAGCCATGCCTTCGATGGGTCACGCAATGAATAGACAAACCGCACAATAACATCACCCTTCTACTGTAGTGTCAACGGAATTACACCCCCAAAAGTGAAAGTGAAATACATGTTTACAACACACCCGTGGTACATTTTGGCACACACCTAAAATAGAAATTCAGACAAAGTTCAGACAAAATCAATTAATATTTCACCAGATGGCCTTTGAGCAGTCATTACTTTTTCATGTTTAATAATGAGAAAATGGAACAGAGTGTATGTACCTTAAATGCCTTGCTATGAAGAGAAATGGGAGTGGAGTGGGCATATGGAGATAGGGCACTAGGTGGCAGTATTAAGCAGGGTCAGATTGCATTGGGTCTCTTACTGGGAGCCAAACCCTCCTATCTCTCTCTCTCTCTCTCTCTCTCTCTCTCTCTCTCACACACACAAAAGCCACACAAACACTTGCACACACATGCACATACACACAGAAATTTTTAAATCGAGGCAATTATCCTAAACTCTCTCGTATACTATCGTATTCCGGTTTCCAAGCAGATGACTATGAAGGAGCATAACAATGTATGTTTCAGCCAGCATAGTTATTATCCCCTATTATTGTTATAATTATTAATTTGCTTTGCTGACGGTGTTTGCAAGAATGGCTCGCATCCTCATCATATTTTACATTCTATCCATTTTCACAGCTGGAGTTTTCACAAAAGCACTTCAGGTTCAGCATCTTACTGAGAGTAATAACTGGAATGTCTAAACATATATTTATAATAGCAACCTACTGGTTACAAAACAACTCCCCTGTGTGTGTGTGTGTGTGTGTGTGTGTGTGTGCGCGCGCGCAGTGGGTATTTTCTGAAACAATCATGTGTTGATGATTTATACAGTAAGGTGTACTGGTACAGGGGGTTTCAATTAGAGTTCTCTTTCAAGCGGCAGTGGAAAAAAATCAACGATTGCCCAAAACTGCATTTGGGGATGGCTTACGACCCCGAGCCTCCCAGTGCCTAACCTTTTCCCGCTCTGCCGGGGGGCCAATCAGAGAGGATGTGCACAAACAAGCGGAATGTGGGAAAAGCGAGTTGGCCGCAGAGCGCCTGACCTCTCTCTCTCCGGCTGACTTGGCTGGACGCTGCGTATCTGCCCTGTGAGAACGCCTCGGACCTCTCCCACGGCCCCCCGGCTCCAGCTGTGTCGGTGTTCCGCGGCTTTGGGGTGGTGGGGGGGATTTGGGGGGGAGGGGGTGCGCTTTCGGTGCGATCCGAATACTTTTCATACGCCATCCCTCTGCACTAATTACACAAAGGCAATAAATCAATAGATGAGTGGTTAGCAAGAGTTGAAATACTTGAGGAACCCGGAACATTAACACATTAACCAGAGCAATAGACATTACATCGTAATCAATCCCGCCTTACAAATTGGGTTAAGTAGGGAAGCGTGGCGGATTTTTCTCTTTTTTTTTTATATCCTGTACATTACATGGGTCAATACGCTCTGGAGAGGTGTAAATGGAAGAGTGATCTTTGGCCCCGGGAAGAAGTGCAGCACGGAATTCTTATCCAATCAAAGAACTAAACAAGATTACGGCCATATCAATTTACACCTGCCTGCCAGGCAGACGGTAGAGTTAGATTGGGCTTGAGACAAAGCTGAAAGAAACCCAAACAGACACACACGCACACATACACATGCACACACACACACACACACACGCACACATGCACACACACGCACGCACGCATGCACAACCTCCTCTGTGACACTGTCCGACTCCACGCCCTCCAAATAATTTTATTGCAAGTGCAGCCTTCACAAATGCTTAGAAAACAGCCACCTTTGTTAACCAAGCGACACAAAATAATTAAAAAATGTATTAGCATGATTTATGTTTAAAGTTCAACTGATTTTAATTAATTCAGTAGCCTGTGAATAAGCATTATTACTAACACAAATTACTTTGACAGAGATTTATGCTGTAAAGTAACAGCAGACCCCATTATACACAGTTATAATCTATCATGTCTTTAAAATGCAATTAAGCATTATTAGGCTAATGGTAGAATACAATTTGGTAAGGAAAATGTAATAAGTTTAAAATTAAAACAAACTAAACTTGAACCTTACACTAGAAGGGAATGAATAACCAAGGTTTCATATAATCAAAAGTAGCATTAATCAATTATACTGTGAAAATGTAATTGCTATTTAAACGTAATAGGTAAATGTGAATATAGGAATGGTGAATTGCTTTCATATCATATATTAATAATTTCCAATCCTTTCCATGTACAATCACTTAGGGAAGGCTACAGAACTAACAAAACCACAGTCACACACACACACACACACACACACAACTGTTCACACACAATCGCGCACAAACACACGCACACGCACACACACACACGAGAATGTTCACACGCAAGTACTCACACACACACACACACAAATACAGATGTGATTGTTCACACGCAAACACACACACACACACACACACACACACATGCACACAAGCCCACTGTGCTTGACGGCTGGAAGGACAGACTGCTCCCTCAGTGATGGATGGCTTGTCAGGAAAAGCAGGAAGGACACACAAAAGACTGAGCTGTCAAAATGGATGGATATTTGTTAGGTGACTCTCAGGACAGGAATGACAGAGAGGCCCCTTGTGAGTCACATGGTAAAAGGGTCTTACCAAACAGAGACCCTGTCTCAAGAAGAGTGAGTGATGTCATCGCCCGGAGTCCCGCCGGAACACTCCTGGGGTTCCAGAAGCATTGTTTCTCAGACTGCTGATGAAACCAGAGCGGCATCGGGCTGAGCCGTTTACACCGGGCCCTGGAGGAGCCCAAGAGCCCTCCGCCGAGTTTCCCGTGACCACGCGGAGAGCGACAGAACCCTCTTTGACAATCGCAATAACGCCTCCAGCGTCATACTCCTCACTTTCACATTACGGCCTGACTTAGCTCCTCTCTTGTTGGCCTCCTTGGCCATCCCTGGCTTCGTTCATTAGCATTAGCATCCGGTAGCGGTTGTGAACTCGCCGACCCGAAATCTGTGCTGTTGGTAGGGGCCTGCGATGCCCTCCTAGCTGTGAGAAAGTCACATCGGACACTGCTAACATTCGTGGCCCTAATCAATTTGGGATTATTGAAATTAATTACATTAATCACATCCTCACGTCCTTGGGGCCCTTTGAGCATTAAGAAACAGTCGGAAAATGCAAGCAAAGACATTAGCAGTTTACAAAAGCACACCTGAACAATGTGTTTGTGTTTTATTCATGCAAATAAGATGCAAAGAGAGACGCAGGTGGTCAACACTTACCTCTGTAATGTGCTGAAGATGTGTTTGGAGACCGGCCAATTGGGGTGCCATCAAAAATCTCTTTAGATTAAATTGAGGTTAAAGGGTACATTATGCTATCAGAATGATCTCAATATGTATAAGAAAAAATTTGACAATTTACAAAAAAATCATAGTCCTAAAGTTCTCAAAAAAGACTCAAATAAAAGGTGGCTGAAATTCAATTCCTAATATGTGGCAATTGGCACAATACAAACCAGTGATTTATTCACATCAAATTCAACAAAAGAATGGGCTCAAATAGAAAAAGATTTCAGACTCTGGCGCTTGCCGTCTCTGGCGCTAACTTAAATCATTTGTAGTATTGTAATTCTTGCCCAAAAGGTCTGGTTGGCACCGCATGGAAGGCTCATTTAAAAAATCCTGCCAAAAAGCACTCTCAATTACCACATCCAAGCCAATTGATCATCCGATACTGAATAACCTCACCTTTACAAGAAACCCTTCAATTGGACGACATGGAATGAACATGGAATCTTCTACTTAGAGGATATAATATATGAAGATAAATTCTTACAATTTGACAGACTAGTGAAAATAAATAGAATCCCTCCAAAATAATTCATAAACAATAAAAAAATTCAAAGGGATCACAGACAGCCCATCACAGAGGACAGACAAATATGAAACTATCTGGACTGGAGATTTGAGAGAGCAAAAAAAATACCTGCCAACTACAACATTCTGAACGGTCCAGTAGATGGTGCATTCAAGCACTGCACTGCCCAATGGGTGAATGACCTGGATGTTGCACCAGATGAGCTTGATCGATCTTCTCTTTGGAGGAATTCCACAGCGAATTTTAAATTCTGTGTGGAGTTGCATGTTCTCCCCGTGTCCACGTGAGTTTCCTCCGGCTGCTCCAGTTTCTGCCTACATTCCAAAACATTCAGGTTAGGCGAACTGGGGGGTTGTCAACGGGGTGTTGCTGTTAAAGAGCATGTGTGTTCAGTCAACCTACCTTGTATAAATAAAGGTTAAATAAAATAAGATCTACTCTTATGGTTCAAAATATTTGAGAGACTGTATTGCACCCCAGACATGTTACATATAATGGGACTAGCCAAAGATGGATTCCATCAGAAGTATAAAAACGAGAGGGACACTGACTTATTATTGTGAAACTGCAAATTAATGCAATCAGTCTGGAACAATACAGCAAATAATCTCTTAAATCTTTTGAGTATACAAGTAGTTTTCTCACCCTCTGTATGCGTTCTCGGTGACCTATTCAATAGGCTACCAACATGTTGCTACCTCAAAAAAAAAAAGCATTTTCTTAACCATATCTATCCCTGCAAAAACAAAAACTCATTCCTAAGCACTGGGTTGAGCCATCCATACTGTCATATAGGGGGTGGGTAAATGCAGCCAAAAAATAGTCTGGTCTGAAGAACCATCTAGAACAATATCAGCAGCATTGGGGACCAATGCAAGAATATCTGCAATCTAGACACATACATACACTACCACTTCTTCCCAGGTAATAACTCTTTTAACATTGCACCTAATTTTCCTTTCTTTATTCCTTTATTTTTCATCTTCTTTTCTTTCACATTACCATTATCCATTTTATTTCTTTTTATTGTACATTTGCCTGTGTTTTTGTTTTGCTTGTGGAAACAGTTGAGAATGCAAATTTTTGGTTTTATCAACTGCTTTGCGGTTACTGGTTATGACATGCGCGTGTAACACCAGCGTGTGGTTTCTGCGCTCTCTACTACTGCACTTGTGTGTGTCTGAATGTAACTCTGATGCATTCAGTGATATTTACATTTTTGAGTCGTTCTAGAAAAAGGGGTCCGCTAGTGCACATAATGTAATGTCAATGCACGGCTATCTGCAGCACTTTTACTTGTGTACAAAAGGGTTAAAATATTTGAACTCATTATTTTTATGCAGGTCTGGTTCATCAATAGTAGCCTATAGCTATGGCTGACAACCAAGATCTCATCCAAAGCAACTGTGGCTACCAATAACAGTGTTGCATACCAATGCATATTAAAGTTTCTTTCATTTTTAAGAATTTACTTCAATAACTCTACATGTATGATACATTTGGAGATGTTTGGCAAGCATTTGCAGGGTTTGCATTCATAGCAAATGCTAAACTAGCGCTGCATTTGCCGTACATGAACTGTGTCATAAGCAGGGCTGCTGGGGTTTTGCCCCTTCTGCATATGTAATCTTATCAGAACTGAAGTGAGACTGCAGATAATTGGCAGGAAGTATGCAAATAAATGCATCTGTGAGTGAAACACTGCCCCAGAGCACAAAGGTAAGCGCTACTCTCCTCTGCGTGGCTAAAGGTAAGTGATTCACGCATACCCTCCCCGTGTAAGAAAACCGCTGTGTTGCAGTCCGCTGTGTGTTAGACTAGAGTGTGCGACATGGAGCTGTGTCACTAACCATCCTGTCTATGTAACCCCAGAAATAATGGTTCATCACTGTGTTTACTTTTGCTACAAATGGCAGCAGTGTACTTTAAATAGAACGGTGCTGCTGTCATACCTCCAGTGATGAGACAGCATTTATATTTCCCCCTCAATCATTTCTGGCTGTTATAATTATAATTTAAGTTATAATGTTTATTCACACCAGCACAGATACATGTCTCAGCAGTTAGATAATTTGCCTGTTATCCAGGCTGGTGCTTTGCCCCAAAAGGAAATAATCAGATTGGCCTGGAGATAGAGGCGTGTAAAAAACAAAAATGTTACTGTTTTTATGATCGTGGTCTAGATTATTTTCCTTGAAGGCTCTGGCATTTAAAAAAGTTTTTTTTTTTTTTAATCAAACCAAAATAAAATATTCATAACTCTGAAATTACCCTTTAAAAGTGAATGTCTTCACCTTCTTAGAATCCTTTTTGAGAATCAGTTATGACAGTTACAAAGTTGTATTGTACGGCTGTACGTATGTACAGTACGTGCACATGTACCGTGTTTATGCACCTGTGTATGTATCTATGTTTGTATGTTGTGTTCATATTGTTACATAATTTCATTTTGAGTTTAAATAAAAGGAGAGAGGATTTGTGATTTTGACCTGGTCATAAGAATCTCTCACAGCCCACTAAACATGAACGTTATTCAGTCAAAACATTAATTTTAATGCGATTCTGTCTGGATAATTGAGATAACGTAGGTGTAAGCTGAAGTGGAACCAAAATCTAGGTAATTAATAGCTTGTACACAACATTAATTTTAAGGCTTTGAAGGCTTCTCTAGAAAGCCAGGAGAATATTTGAATCTTCGGATCGTTGGATCATTACTCAGGGAGGAATGACTCAATGGAAACAATGTCTTGAAACACCAGAAACAATGAAAAAACCTAAATATCACCCACAATGATTCACCAGTAAATCATTGACTGCAAGACTACCTACTCAGAAAAGGCTCCTAATTTCACCTTCGAATTGATGCAAGCCAAAGCTTTTCTGACGATAAAAATATTGTTTTAGGGATGGAGATGGCTCTTGTTTTGACTGTCACAAAAAGCCCTACTTCAGTTTTTACACAAGCGTCACCTGGAGGCAATGCGATGTGGCGAAGAGGAGGCCATGCCTGTCACGTCATCTCCTCCTCAGGAAGACTACATGCCCCGCCCCCTACCTATGACACCCTCAGGTGAGCAGCCAATGGCCTCCAGCGGCCGAGGAACTCTGAGAGGACGTTTTTTTTTGTTCTTTTTCTTTCTTTTTTTTTTTGAAGTGTCATACATTAAGCAAAGCCGAGAGTGTGATATTTCATCCTTAAACTGTTCTGAGAGGCTACTGTCAGGGCGGTCATAAATCAGTCTGTCCAGCTCCCCATCGCCCGTGCCGACCAGGTGCGAAGGCTGCTCCGGGATGACAGGGATGACTAGTGGCCCGAATCTTCCACACTCTCCTGGACACTACATCAGCCGCGCCTAATAAAGACTGCCAGCGCCCGTCCCGCACGCCCTGTTCAGGTGTTCCCCCCCGTGCCCCAGCTGCACGGGCCCGGTCGGGCGGCGGACGCCTCGGTAACCCGCCGCTGCAGAATTGGAGCGATGCGTCTCTATCAACGACGTCTTTCCGTCCGTCCGTTAGCCCGCGTATTAGCCTATTCGTCTGTCTGCCGGCATACCCGTCCGTCCGCCCCGTCAGTCTGTCTCTCCGCCTGCCCCCGATGCCTGCCGCATCGTATACGCGCCGTTCCACCCAGGTTCTGCGAGGTCCAAAGCCATTCCACTCTGCGCCGTTCGACCCAGGTTCTGCGAGGTCCAAAGCCATTCCACTCTGCGCCGTTCGACCCAGGTTCTGCGAGGTCCAAAGCCATTCCACTCTGAAACACCATCCCCGGGAGGTGGTTATATCCATGCCGCTGCATGGGGTGCGGTCCTGGAATGACCAAACGCAGCCCTCCAGGTGCATTTAAAGGAGGAGCGAGCAGAAGGGAAAACATGGAGTTTACCTCCCGGAGTAAAATTGGCAAAGAGTCCTTCGGACAGAACGGCCAGGTGGAGCTAACTTTACTGAGTGATCTTTAGCAGCCAAAGAAAAAAGAAATATGACGGATAATACGTTTTTGCCAAAGACATCTAGCAGATAATCAGTTCCGTGTTGCAGTTCTGATTCTGGGTATCAATACATCATTCTAATAAGTAAAATCTGCGAGCGCCAATTAGTGCATGTCATGTTTGCCCGTGTAAGTGAATAATTATCCAATTTAAAAAGCCGCTGAAGGTAAGTGCATGCAGGGGACTGTCGTGTTCGTTATTAATTTTGTACTTTGATGCAGAATAAAGTAATTAAGACTGAAAATACACATGTTTGTAATGCTTGTAGCTCATTAACCAGTATTACTCCTTTCTTTGAGCTGCAGTGGGAGCTGCAGAGCCATAAGTCGATATGGAAATGGTGCTGCAGGTGGCATTAGCTAGCAGGCGTTGTGACATCCCAGCACTCATTACGAGCCGCCGAGCCACTGAGTTAAAACGTGCCCAGGGTAGTGCTACAAGAGAATAAAAGTAAAGCTAGCTCAGCGCAAGTCTCAGGTTAGATGTTTTCCGATCCGAGCGAATCCTGCTGGTTGTGATCTCTACGTTCATCTCTACTCTTTGATTCGTACAGTGTCTATGATGACAGAGGGGTATTTCAAGAAGCGGGATGAACGAGTCAGCTGGCTAACTTTTGCAAGTGAATTTGATAACTTCCGATTAGATGAGAGCCTGGGTTGCTTCAAAATATTTGTAAAAAGTTAGCCGGCTAGCTCCTTAATCCCACTTTGTGAAATACCCCCCAGGATCGCATCACATTACACAAGTAAACACAACAACCATCTTTTACTTTTGTGTGGCGTCCTCTGGTGGGACGCATGGGAATTACACCTGGCAAAGGTTTACCAAGGACCTGTGTGAGTCTTCACCGGATCCCACTGACCTT
The DNA here is from genome assembly GCA_029718625.1 of Synaphobranchus kaupii. NCBI lineage: Eukaryota > Metazoa > Chordata > Actinopteri > Anguilliformes > Synaphobranchidae > Synaphobranchus > Synaphobranchus kaupii. Next base: position 10,279,012 of record CM056393.1, read on the forward strand.
CTCATAGTTCTGTGCGTACACGGTTCACGCGGTTCTGTGCGCAGCTGGCCAACGTCCAGTTGACCCACGTGCGGTTGAGCCCGCGCGCGGTCGATCTGCACGCGGTCGGTCCCGTGTCAGCAGCTGGAGTGAGGTTGTGTCCCGAGCAGGCGAACAGCGGTTGGAGGAACCACTGCTGAGTGGCAGGGAGATTGGATTGGGCTGGATAGATTGTGTTCTTTAATTGGCAATTAGTTTTAATGAGTGGTTTAATTTTAATGAGCGCTTTTGTCTTAAGATACGAGCGCTGCTTTCCGTCCTCCACCACCACCACCCCCCCAACCCCCACCCCTTTTTTTTTTGCCGTCCAATGCTTCTTACTGTAGCCAGCTGTCATGTGATCGGTGGTGAGGAAAGCGGCGGGGAGGGGCATCCCTCTTTCCCTCTTTCCCTCTGGGCATGCGAGGCCAGTAACTGACGACTCGTGCAATGCCCCCACCCCCACACCCCCACACCCCACTGACCACTCTCCCCTTCATGCTCGACCAAAAGCAACCCATCCGCCTTTTATACCCCATGTCCATCCTGCTTAGCTAATGAAGCCATGATTCTCAAGTATTCAAATTTATTCCATCTATAACGATTTGTGGCCGATAGCTATACCCTCAATTAGATTATACGGGGATCTTTTCTTTGGTACAGGAGAAAAAGAGACTTATGACCTGCCCGGTGGTGGATGTTTGATATAAATCGTGCTAATGGCCTTAATTCTTCTAAGTGCAGCGGAATGGAGCATGTTAGAAAGGGCCACAGACAGCCAGAGAGAAAGGGAACATTTTGCAGTATTTAACTCAGGTGAAATGAATGATGGGGGATCTAATGGATTAACTATAATTTCGCTGTCTTTCACACAGAAATCCAGCAATCTGACAAAGGCCAAAAGCAAATCACTTAATCATCTATCATATCTGTGATTGATCAAAACCATATTATTCCCCTGTGATTGAGAAATGTGTTAAAGCTTTCTGCGCTTAAATATAATTCTGTGAAAGTCACCTTCAAAATGGGCGTATGGCACAGAAAGTCATGAAATTGTTGCAAAGACGATGGGATGAGTACTTGAGCCGGAAAAAATAAATCTAACTTCCAAGCAATCGTCTTTCTACATTAATCTCCTTATTGTTCTCAGATGTCCATAATGAACTTGTCTCCGCAAAATAAAATGAGTTAAATTTACCCCGGAGCCGGAAAATATGCCTCGTTGTTCAACAGAAATGCATTCTGACAGTCTTTTGTGAGATGTCATGTTTTTCTGCTTGCAAACGATCATAGGGGGCTTTATTTGCGACCGGCACATTTCAATGAATTGTGTGAAAACGGGGATTGGAAACTTTAAAGAGCCCGAGCGTGATCAGAGTCTTCTTTCATCACATTTAGCCCATATTGATGTCAAATCTCCCAAACAGCTGATTTAATTGTTATGGATTATGGCTGAGTTTAGCCAGCGAATTAATGACAGATTGCTAAAACTCAGATCACATCACGGGGGGAGAGAGTGAGAAGGAAAGAGAACAGAGAGCGGGAGGGAGGCGGAGATATAAACTGGGGATGGGGGAAAGGGAGAAGGGGGAAAGGGGAGCATTTAATGAAGCCGTGACGTTAATATGGTTTAACACTGAGAGGATTACTTTAAACAATGATGACGGTGTATCATGCATGCTAATGCTATTGACAGGATTAGACAAAATAACTTCCCCAGTCATTCTTATGAAGGAGGGGAAGTGGAATAGCCGCTGACTGCCAACTGCACGCCAGAATCCAGCCATCTTCATTCCAGATTCTGTAAATATTTATGCGTTTCCCCAAAACGAGGTTTTCACCACTTAAACAGTAGCTGTAGTTAAAACGTGAATGAATAAAATATCCAGCAACCGGACTGCGTAAGTGTAGACCTCTGCTGCGTATCATGGTCTGTCAAAAAAACAACTGAGCAGAGGTCATAGTATATGCATATGATGATTCACGCATGGGGATTACTGGTATCCTTCTGACCCTGTGATTATAACAGAAAGGCTGACCATACCAATGCATCAAATTCAAGGAAGCAAACAGGCACACAGATGAAAACGACAATATTAGAATCATTACAGGAGCAGAGGACAGCAGACTCGCTTATATAAGCCTATTTACCTTTATTTACTTGTTTATCGTTCCAGAAGGGTAGACGTTATGCCATACAATTTCGACACAAAGGAGAAAAAAGCATCATATGAACTCAAGGTTTTTTTTTTGTGGGGGGAAAAAAGAGAAAGTTCCATTATATGTGACCTGCTGCTAAGTCATTATCAAAAAGAGAGCAAATCATATTTCCTCCAAGGTCAGACTAGAGCTTGCCTGTCAGTAATCTGCTCTGTGTCTTTTTTAATAACGGGTGGAAAAAACAACTTTCTGCCAAGCGGTAATTGGCTTCGGGAAGCATACAATCTGTATGGCTAAAGGTTATTTCCTCTATAAAGACGGTCTAACAACAGGTGCGCATACTCCTACCCTTGTGGTCTCCACCTTCGCTTCTCAATGCACGAAAGTGCTTTTGCTGAAAAACGGTATGCTTCTCATTCTTGCTGGGCTGGAATAATGATGAAAGAAAAACAATTTTTTTTTCTTTTTTTCTCACCAACATTTGAGTTGTTCACACCGACACAGAGCAGCTGTCTTTGATACCACTGGTGGTTCTTTGTGGAGCACCATGAGCAAAGCGCAAAGCGGTGATTGTGTTATTATATTATTAGTCTATTATGAGTCATTATCACTCATTTCATGGCCCTGGAAGCACACAGGGAGCTTCGGCGGAACCTTATGAAGCCTGCAAGCTAGGATTTCATGCTACGGTATTAATAACCCCGTTCAGCTCTGCAAATGGCCACTGTATTGACCCAATTGATGGGCGCTAGCACTCAAAGCTAAATGAACCATGTTGGATTTCACTCGACCTGTACGGACGTCTGAGGGCATGGGGGGATATTCCTATTGATAATTTGTCCGCTTTAATGACCGTTGGATTGTGATAAAGCGTGGAACAAATGACCTGTTTACTAGGTGGTCCAGCTTTATACGTAAATGCATTCATCATTGTTGCAGGAATTGTTTTCATCCCGGAACGTTGCAAGTCTATTTATTACCCTCTGAGAAGAGGAGAAACATGCATAATGATATTGGACCACAATTCGCTCCAAGTTGACAAAGAAACAGAATAATGATGGGATGGTAATCCTTCTCACCCTAATGAAAAGACTTAGAGCAGTGATTAAATGTGCATTTAAAACAATTTAGTAGTTTTAGATAGAGCGCAACCAATACTTTGTTCCCACAAGCCAATGCAATCAAAACTCATGATTGTTGCAATCATCAATAAGAAGAAATGGAATATCTAAGTAAAATATTTATTCTGGTGCTCACATTGAGTTCTGAGGCGACAGTAAAATTAGGATACGGGGATTGACTCTCTCAGCACATGGAGGGATGGCTATTTCAAACAGCCTCCTATGACCCAATCTCATCACATGAAACCCCCCTGACCGATTGAGTCGCGACCCTTCCTTCTGACCCCGCTGAGTCACGACCCTTCCTTCTGACAGATCACACCATTAGCCAGTGATTAAAAACACAGCCTAGAACACTTGCTGTCCAGAAATGAAAAGTACTTGTTCTGCATGAATATAATATCTGTTGTATGTCTGAGGAAGATAATAACATTTTTTTAACCGAATTGCAAAAAAAAAAAAAACTAATTGCCGTGCTCTAGGTTTGCAATATACTGCAGAGTGACACATTGAATATTGCACAGTGATATGTCAAATAAAACGGCAGGAGTGATATATACTGAGCGGTGACAGAAAAGTAATCACTTTTGGTTTCAAATAAACAACAATGCAAGCACTTGAGCCCGAAAAAATACAAATAGTCTCTTTAAAGTCTCCGGTGGTAAGACTCTCTTGGATATTGTTTCTTTAAAAGCAAGGGACACTCCGTTTCCGCCTTGCAGAGATACCCCCCTCTCTCGTAGAACTCGAGAGGGGCTCCAGCTCGGAACTTTTTGATTGATTGAGAGATCTTTCAAACTGCCTCCTTTGCGTTTTCACAGTGATCAATCACAAGCATCTGTGACAGAACGGCTAATCTGATTAGATCGCATTCTCAATGTGCAGTAAGGAATGGTGCTTTAGGGTCCATGAAGTCTGTTTAGAGGGTTTGTGCAAACACAACGGAGCAGGGTTTTTTTCCCCCTTATATCCTCCCTCATAAAACCTTCATGAAATAAATAAGAAAAAAAAAAAAAACTTTCAGGCTTATATTTAGAAATGATTTATGGGAGACTAGATTAAAATGCTCTTAAAATAGCATAATTGAAATAAAAACTGCTGACAATGAGCTCGTTTAAACATTTGTTGCTGCACACATTCTTTAAAAAATCCATTGGGAAGTAGATTTGCTGTAACAGAAATATGCATATCATGTACACTTGAATTAAATGTCATGCTGAAATGTTGTGTCAAAGCTTTAGTCTAACATTTAGAATAGAAAAATATAACTGACTAAGATCTGAGTAACATCATCCAATGTGTACAATCAATTTATGTTCATACAGAACCAAATAAATATATCAGTTACAGCCCAGAAATCAGTATGTTGCTATTAAACAGGACATAATGTATCTTTCCCTCTGCGAGACTTAGAGTTTCTGTCCAGGTCAAGGTACGATAACAAGACGTGACTGAAGTGTTTCTGGCTGCCCGTTTATAGTACAGCAGTGATTGGCTGATCACTTATCCACCTGCATGACACCTGCCCAGGTACCAGCCTTTTGGTTCCCATAACATTAAATAAATAAATGAGGATATACTTTTGTCCAGTTTCACGGATGTTCCTTGAACATTATGTTTAAGTGACAAAATTGCAAGAATGTCATAATGTTATAACATTATTCAGTGTTGTTATTCAAGTTAAAAACATTTTAATATTAATTTTCAATTAAATTCAGTTTAATGTAAATGCATTTTAATTATTTTTTTTAAATAATATTATTTATTAACAAATCTTAAAATGTATTTGACACATATCCAGCATGTTTTTTCATGACTAAATGATTACCATCAGGGCATGTTGTTAGTGTGTTTGTATGTGACATGCTTTGTCACAGAGCTTGGTTGGAACATGTGTTCTAAGACAGCTTGGAGAATGTTCTCATCTAAACAGTATAGAGTATGTCAAATAAATGAGAGTGTAACCAAAATGATCCCTAATGCTCTTGAAACCATAGATGTAGAATCATAGATGTGATATATGTCATAGTTAGTGGCACAATTTTTGAGACCATACCCAGGTAAGATGGTGGGCAGTAACCATGGTTTTATATCTATGAGCCAATCATCAGCTTATGACATCAGATTGGGTTAGAAAGTACATGACACTTTGCCATAGGTTCCTATTATAGTTGTACCCAGGTAAGATGGCTGCCAAATTGTTCCATTTCAGAATTCCAAATTACTATTAATAAA
>CM056393.1:10285045-10297545 GCA_029718625.1 Synaphobranchus kaupii
ATTCCAAATTACTATTACATTAAATGATATGTCATATCTATGTCATATATGTCACATATGTCATATCTACAATGCCCTCCACTATTATTGGCACCCGTGGTAAAGATGAGTAAAAAGAGTCATAAAAAAATGTACTGTTTGGTGAATTAGCTTAATCTCACACTGAAAAAAAATCCAACCTTTAATTGAAGTAAATTTATTATGAGAATATAATAAATTTACTTCAATTAAAGGTTGGATTTTTCAAATTTTTTCAGAGTGAGATTAAGCTAGTTCACCAAACGGTGCACTTTTTATAAGCCTTTTTACTCATCTTTACGAGGTGTGCCAATAATAGTGGAGGGCACTCTATGTCATATGTCTATAGCATTTGCTGAGTAATCTCATGCTAGTACATGTTTAGCAGAGCGATGCATACCGGGACCTCGTCTACTTGGATATCACGATCTGCATCTGAACAGCACCTATAAAACAGCGGCCTGCTCCTACGCTCTCATATTCCTCCTGCTATCGCAATGCGAAACAACGCAACGCTTCATTTTCACTTTTTTTTGGGTTCCTTTTTATTTTTTGCTTCTGCAGCTGTTCTGGTCGACCGTCGGTTGGAGACGGCGGCAATTAAAAGCCAATTACCCCATTTCTGGGGGCGATTAAGGAGCCCCCGAGTTGCAGAGGGAAGGAAACGGGTGTCATCGCCCATGGGGAGATGGGATAATCACATGATCAGAACCGCACATTAGCGTGCCCACGTCGGTGGAGATTTGCTATGGGAAGGAAGAGCCGTGCGGAGCTCCCCGCGAAAGAGGCCGTGACAAAGGAGGAGACGGGGGCGGGTGGGCGGCCTGTGGTTTAAAATGGATGGGGAGAACCACGGCGCCATGCCTCCGCAGTGCGGGATGCACTGGAGGAACCTGCGCAACCAGGCTAGTCTAGAATGCGCTCCATACGATATGATGGGAAAAAGTGCGATAATATTTTCAGTGAACTGATGGTCCATAAGACTGCCACACTGTGCTCCGCATTAGGAACCACCACCAGCATTTAAGCCTATTAAAACGCAAACATAAACATAGACACATATCTGTAAACATAATCAAGACTAACCTTTGCGTCGTGCTGTAGCCTACTTTTTTACTTTAATAGCCTAAACACGTATTCTCTAAATATCTTTTAATTTGAATTCATTATTAACCATGAAGCGCTTCCAATTAAGCCCCTGTGTTCTAATTAAGCCCAATTGATCAGAATGTATTGGGATACATGGCAGGATAACTATGCTTGACTTCTACTAGCATGCACATGAAAACAAATATATTTATTGTGTATGATTTATTATATTATCCACTTTCATTACATACTATCTGGTGATTGATGTTAATCATTGCTATATGGCCCATAAAAACCTTTTCTACATTGCTCTACTGACACTCCTCCACACGAATGACTGACAGATCATCCTATCTAGTGACCTACTGACACTTTTTCCACATTTCAGTAATGACACTTCCACACTTAACTACTGACGTATTCTCTCTAGCCACCTATGGACATCTGCCATAATGGACTACCACCTATCTATTCCCAGGTGACCAATCCTCCACACTGTACAGACACCTTTTCTGTCTCACGCACGCATGCACGCACACATGCATGCACACACACACACACACACACACAGAAAAAGTCAGAGTTCTCGCATTGTAATTAATCCACGTATTACGGATGACAAAAAATCACTCTCCTTTACACAAATTCATTTCAGGGCAGTCCATCATTCCGGGAGATTGCATTCAATTTTCATAGCCGAGATGCAAAAAATTCCTTTAAAAAAAATAAAATAAATAATAATACAACAGACATTAGAAGTAAACATTGGAAATCAAATTAATCATTCATTGCTCAGAACTACAAAAATAAAAAATAAAAATAGAAGAACATCCTTTCTAGTCTTGTAAAAGCAACAGTGGAGACAGTGACAATGCTGTGTTTTCCTCTTCCCCCCCTGATGAATGTAAATGTGGCAGCTCTGCGCCGGACGCGGGGAATAGCGGCTGTCATTAGCAGCACTCTGTGAGAGAGGTGTCTAAAGTCTAACTGAACGGAAATGAAAGGATAATGGGAGTGAATAATGAGAAAGCTTGCGAACTGGCGGCGCAGTTCACTGGGCGTAAAAGAGAATCATTTTGCTAATTCTGGGCCGCTACTTCCACCGAAAATTGCGAAATAAAAAAAGAAACCCCAAGTTACATAAAATTATTCTTCTTGTTATTTTAGATTAGCTTCTAATGGCACTCGTCTACCCTCGTCCATAGGTTTAATTTTAGATCCCGTCTCCTGGGCCTCGACGTGCGATAACACATTCGATTTAAAACAGTGAGGTAGAGGAATACCAAATGTGATTCCTTGGAGCGCAGAGATTCAGATGCAACTTTTTGGCACTGAAGCATCCTCCTTCGTCTGAGTTGTTGGATGTTCTGAAAACCCTTCTCACAACGTCAGGGATTGCTGGTGCCGGTACGGTTTCGGAGGCTGGAAGTGCTGCTTAGGGCGTCTCAAAGGCTAGGGCTGGCACACTGGATATCACGGTGTTGTGGGGGTGCTATCTACCTCACTGGTGGACACTTACTCTTGGAAGTGGTTAACTCTTAAATTTTTGCGTATCACCAACTGTTACAGCATGTGACAGATTCTCTTCAGATTAATTCAATTCTGGAAATTAATTGAAATTCAATTCCCATCTATCCATCCATCCATTATCTAACCCGCTTATTCCTGGTCAGGGTTGCAGTGGGGCTGGAGCATATCCCAGCATGCATTGGGCGAGGCAGGAATACACCCTGGACAGGTCACTAATCCATCGCAGGGAACACACGCACTTCACTCACACACTCATACCTATGGGCTATTTACAGTTTCCAATTAGCCTAACCTGCATGTCTTTGGACTGTGGGAGGAAATGGGACTACCCGGAGGAAACCCACGCGGACAGGGGGAGAACATGCAACCTCCAAACAAAAAGGGATTGAAACATGTGCCTTCTTGCTCTGAGGTGACAGTGCTACCCATTGCACCACCGTACCGGCCCAGAAATTTGACTTTAATGACTTTACTTAGTCATAGGCACTTTCCATCTCATGAATTTGCCTGAATTGAAAATGGAGTCAACCCCGACCCTGGTGTGTGTGAGCCATTTTTTTAAGATACACGGTGCAACGTGGTACTTTCCTTTTGCTGAAAGTTTTCATATTTGTGCCATTAAATGCAGTCTAATAAGAGCAGTACAGTATTAATGCAGTCACATTAATATTCAAAAGGCTTGCTGTCAAAGCTATACAAGGATGGACTTCTTTGGCATCCCCATATGTAGAATACCATGTTATTATTATATTATTAATATAATATACTGTTATATTGCTTCCTATGGATAAAGGAAGCAAGTCTGTCTCATTCTCCTGCACTGTTTTTCCCGAAGTCAATTCAAAATGTAGATAGAAACAAATAATGGAATAATTATATTTATACTGAACAAAAGACAACACATTGCAGGATGATTATCTATTTGACAAAATCATTATTAATTTCTCACTTTTCTTTTTTTTTTATAACTTCTACCACAAGTGTGTAAAAACATTTAATTACAATCAATTAAAATGTGATCTTCTAAATTTACAGCAATCTTAAAGTTACATAATTCACAGTGCTTATAGTGTAATATTGGAACTCTCAAATGTTGCTCTTAATTTACATGAAAATACAAAAATATATACAACACTTGAGATACAACACCATCTTATTAAGTAGTTTAACAAATTAATATAACTCTGGAAAGGCTTGTCACCAATACTCTCACTTTTTCAATGAACACATGTGGTAAATTAGTTGAGATAAAAAAGAAAATTAATTGTACAACATCAAATCAACATCAACATCAAATGCTACAACTAATGACCTCATTGCAAGATGTCATAATCTAATTAGACGGTGTGACAATTGTAACTTTAAAATTAACCAAAATGAAAAGAAAAGTAACATAGCTTACTTAGCTACAAGCTAGTTAGCAGGCTAGCTATCTATAGCATGTTACCAAGTTAACTTTAAACAATTTCTTAAAGGAAAGTTCTTTAAGGAAAACTGAAAAGCTACAGGGCCAAGCACAGACAGGAGGATGCATTCAGAATATCAGAGGTGGCTATAGCCTTTGTACCAACCTATGTGAGATTGTGGAGGGGAGTGGGCTGGATATAGCAATTGCGACCACAAAGGGCATCTGTGGTTTAAAAAAATAATAAAAATTCTTGCAGCCAAAAGGGCACTTTTGCTGTCTCAGGACGGGGGCATATTCTTTTGCATATGTTGGTATATATCTATGCACATGCCAGTCTAGCTCCAATGCACAAAACAAGTTGTGTTGGTGGTGTGTATGTCACATTGCCAAGCTTTGCTCTGCTGCACCAACATCTATTTCAGACTGGATGTGATTCGTCTGAACTTGGTGACAGATAGACATGGCACACATAGAAGGACATGGTTATGATTGTGACTCGAAAAACATCTGTGAATGCCATGGCAGATAAAATCAAATTAAAAGAGAATAGGTGTTCCCTGGTATGACAGTAAAAGGAAGAGGTGGACACCTTGCACCAAAATACACCCTCACTCATTCACATTTAAAATAAATATATATTTATGACATGGCCATGTAACAACTGTCCTCACCATGGCAACATTAAATCATAACGGTACTTGAGTTCTGAGATGAGAAAAAAAAGAGAAAATAAAGGTAACGGAATGGCCCTTTATTATACCCAAATATACTGGCTGCACAAACAATGATCAATATTACTTATCTGCCGAAACCAGTGTCACAAACTTGACAAGTTCTTCACTGGATTCAGTGACCTTTCAGTAGGACTCTATTTCTCGAAAGCAAATAGTGACAAATCTTGCTTTTTATTGGCTATAAGAGACATTGTAACCATTGAGATCGTCAATGCATTAACGATTATTGCCGCCACAAATGAGCGGAGAGGAGTGAGTGAGGCCTAGCTGTCAGCCATAGTTGCTTGTTTAGCAATTACCCCCGCTTCCCCCCCAATATGGCTTGCAATCTGAACCCATTTTGCTACCTTTCTTGTTATCCTACTTGTGTAAAACTGAATGTTAGTTTGCCATACACTTTTTCAAATATCTCTTCTTTTTCTATTATCGGACTTTTTTTTTTTTTTTAGCTCTTTGATGTCACCTAATGTACCAGTAACGTGCAACTTTGTCTCTTCCACATGTTAGCCAATGAGGGTCGCTCAGGCGTGGCTAGTCTTGGCTTTATTTCTTACATGTATGGAAAAAATAAATGGAACACTGACACAATATCTGTTTTTGAAATTGATTCTCTTTAAGCCATTACAACTAAAATACAAAAGACGTCACACAACTGAGGTTCTTAGCCTAAGAACCCCATGGCAAGGTTAAGGGCTTGCAGAGTGTCGATATCACAGGAGCAGTTATTGCATTATAAATGTGCCCCGTGTCTTTCCAAATAAGGAACCCCATCAATCTACCCTGACAGCGGGTTCTTAACCTGTCACACTGGCTTTTCCCTGCAATCTGTAGATTTCAACTTAGCAGGAAAATTGCTAATCTCATTCCGGCTTAACCTGGTTAGAAGCTGCATTTTCTGCAACAGGAGCAGGCCGTCGCTGCCTTGGCCCGCAGTAGGATATCGCCTCTGCAGAGGGAAGGCGTGGGGAAGGAAGAGTCCGACAGATTATGCCCCACTACTTTCCCAGTGCCTGTACAAAAGAAGATTCTTTGGCTTGTCTTCACAGTGGAACCCCATTTTAGTTTTGTTTGGAACCTTCTGTTGTATGCGTTAACAGTCTGAAAGCTCCCAGAATGAACCACTCTTCCTGACAAAAAACTCATGTACTAGATGGGGTTCCTCTATGGTTCATTTTTAGTTCTGTTTGGAACCCTCTGTGGTACGCATTAACAGTCTGAAAGCTCCCAGAATGAACCGCACTACCTGACAAAAAACTAATGTACTAGAAGGGGTTCCTCTGTGGAGACACAGAGGAGCCTTTTGGAACCATTTATTCAGAGTGTAGTCCTCTGTCTGTCTGCCTCTCTGTCTGTCCGTCTCCCTTAGTTCCAGCTTCACTGCCAACTGAGCTGGGTCTGTCTTTACCCCTAAGCCACAATACCACTAACAGTAAATCTCTGTCTGTCTGTCTTTACCCCTTAACTTCAATATTGCTAAGAGCTCTGTCTGTATGTCTGCATCAGAGCTGCAGGAGGATTGACAGCTGAAACCTGTCTGTCCGTCCTCCGGAAACACTATATTACTGATGGCAGAGCTCTGTCCATCTGTCTTTTTCCTAGAATCACTGACATTGGAAATATGTTTGTCCTATATCGCTAATAGGAGAGATCTGTCTTTCTGTGTGTCTATTACTATGCTTGTTCTGCAGCGTCAATGACAACAGGGATTGTGCTTTACTGGTTGTAGATATTAAGCTATGCACATGTTCAAGGTCTAAAACTACTTCACTCCACAGTGCAGAACAGACACACCCTCCACACTGCAGTACAGACACGCCCGCAGTGCAGTTACAGACACCTCTGCCCTCCATTATAACTGACTCGCTGAATCGCCAAAATCATCCGTGTTTGTTTTTACTCACTAGGATCATTGGGTCATTGACTCTCATTGACAGAGTTGTTTTCCTTTGTTCCGTCACAAAACAATCAATTACAAAAATATCAATGGTTCCCCCCATCGGGAGCTCATGATATACACACAGTAAATGTGCGATAAGGCGACAGAAAATTGAGCACTGTAAATGTCGCTGCAATAAACGTCAATTAATTCAACACGCACTGCACTCAAAATGATGTTGTCCTCCGAAGACGGAAGGTCCGTCTGTCTGTCTGTCCGTCCCACGCGCCCACCGATGCAGCAGTGGCGCAGCGCCAGGCGTGGATCGATCCTCTCACCATGGTCAGCGGTGGAGAACGAGGACCTCTTTGCTAATGTACACTGTTGTACCGTTCAGATGTTCCTCTAAAGGGAACGCGCATCGTTGACCGGCAGGGCAGCTGGATGCAAGCTGGAGTGAAAACGGGGGATCGCCGTAAGTGCTTTTATTACCAATTCACCAAGTATTTAACGTTGGGTTCGATCCCTGGACAGGTAGACAGACGTTGACAGAGGTACAGCCGCAGAACGATCGCCAAAGCGGACGGACAGATGCCTCGATCAACGGAGCGGCAGACAAACACACAGGCAGATCAATACACTCGTTCAGAATTTCTTTGTTGGTAGCGGGTGGGGGGTGGGTGGTGGGGGGGTGGAAGTTCTCTCTAACTCGTCCTTTCCCCGCAAAACAATTAACGGAAACAGCTTTAGACAGATGCAAATCACCTCATTAACTCCGGGCTTTAATCTATTCCGCTGAAAACATCTGCTGGCTCTACCCATCTGTGCCAGGCAGCGTAAAGCCGGCGGACTGCGGCGGGCAGGAAGCAGTCTGCCCATTCCTACAAGTGCCAAGGCGGGGCACGCGGGGGGCTCCGGAGCCGGCCGTAAAGAACCCGCTACACTAAGCCCCTCAGAAAACAATTAAAGCGCCATTGTTCTCCGGCGAGTGCAAGCTCCTTAGCGCGCTCACACGTTTGCGCTGTTTCTGCGCATCTGCCCAAACCAGTCTTCATCACACAGAGGAGACACACACAAGCACACTCATTCACATGTATGTACATGCACAGAGGCATGTAAACACACACGTGTATGAACACAAATGTACACACACACACTTACACAAACACACACACACAAACACGCACACACACACACACACACACACACACACACACACACACACACACACACACACCTGCATGCACACAAATGTCAAAACATGTGCAGAGAACTTTTAATACAAAATAAAAACAGCTGTGGTACTCGGATATGTAACTAATGTGAATTATCGGTTTAATCCCAGCCACCCTGAGGACGGGCAGATACTCAAATAAGCCTTTAATCTCGACTCTTGTGTTGTTCTTTCACTGAAAGGATTACTTGCCTTGTTTTGTTGAAAGGCGTTGTGACAGCCAGAAGTAGATTCCGTTCCAGGTCGGTTGTTTGTTCGAATAAATGTGGATTAGTTTCAGTAAATAACTTTTTTCTTATTCTTTTAAATCATCATTCATTTATCACACACACACACAAAAAAAAAAATAATAATAAAAAAAACTAAACGTGTGGTGTGGTAATTGTGGGGGGAAAAAAAGGACTTTTCACCAGAAGTGAGCGTTTGATAAGCCTACAGGACGGTTGCTTGGTAATTCTGGTCTGTGAGCGCGGAAGGCCCTTTAAGGATATGGCCGTAATGCACCTAATGAGTGAAATGCATTAATGCAGAGGACGGATGAAAATGTTCAATGTCTTATTACAGTCTAGGTGATGGCTCCAGGTGGAACAGCCCTTATTGGGGTGTCTGGCGACTGAAGTAAATGAAAGAATGAGCAGTACGAGTTTCTCATTAAAATCAGCGGGCCTCACTGTTCTCCAGCTTTGTCCTGCAGTCAAAAACGAGCTCCCTGCACACAAGCCCAGCCATTTCTACTGCACCCTGGGCTCCATTTAATTCTGTTTTCTTTTCTTTTTTTTTTTCAAGTCCAGAAAATGCCCTGCAAATGTTACCATGCAAATATTACCACGCAAATATTACCACGCCAAAATCACACACGGCGTCACAGGTGTTTACGGTGGCACAGGGACCCTTCCTCTGCCGACGCTGTGATGTTAAACGGCGCGGGTTCCTCTTTTAAAATGAAATAATTCCAATCTGCATAACTGAGACTCCTCACTGAGTACGCCTCGTGGGTCCTGACAGCAGCTGAAGCCCCGTCTTCACTCTCTCACTCTCTGTCTCTCTCTCTCACTCTCTCACTATGTCTCCCTCTCACTCTCTCTTTTCTCGCTCTCCCTATTGATCCCACTTTCCATCTCCTTCACTGGCGAGCTGCCTGTGCCTGTATCTCTCTACACCTCCCCATTACACGGCCTCCATCCCTTTCTCTCAGTCTCTTCTCTTGACCCTATTTTTCTCTTTCTTCCGACTCCCTCCATCTCTGCCTCCCCCTCCCCTTCTCTCTCTCTCTCCTCGTATCTCCCTCTTCCGTTTTCCTCCCTCTCTCCCTCCCTCCCTATCTCACTTTGTACTCCACTCATCGGGAAGTCTCTTCTTCCCCTTCGCTCTCCGTGTCGCTCCCCCTATGCATTGTGGGAATAATAATGCTCTCACGCTCTTGACCCCTGGGAAACGTGATGGGTTCTGAATTCACAGCTGGTCATACATATGAAAAACCCTCAAAAGGAGAGAGGGAGGGAAGTGGAGGGATAGCGACGTTATCTCCCAGCCTTCTCCTCCTGTCTCCATAGACATGTCCTCACCCTACTTCCACACTGCACCCCTTCCCCTTAAACACCCCCGCACCCCTTCTTAATCAGCCTCCAGCTGACACACAACATATGACCCCTGCACACTGTACCCCCACCACCAAGCTGTACCCCCACACTGCGCCTGACCCCTTACACGCGCCCCTAATCCACACCTGACCCCTCACACACTGAACATGCACACTCCCACGGTCAACCGCCACCCTGACACACGACCCCCCCCCCCCCCCGGCCCGCGAATGGTGTCTGCACGGCAGCGGAAACCAGATCCGCGCGGACGAGTGCAGCGTGAGTGAATTCTGTCAAGCGCACGGGGCACGCCGGGGTAACGCGCAGAGAGCCGAAAATTAGCCCACTCCTCCATTTCCATCCTTCAGCCTTACCCCTTTTTTTATTTCCCCAGGGTGTGCTTCCCTCCCTCCCTCCCTCCCTCCCTCCCTCTCTTTCTGTATGATTGCACGGGAGCCAATGGAACACACGTGAGCGGAGCACGGGAAACAATCGGAGGGCAATTTTGCACTAATAGCCCTGCGGTCAGGATGGAGTGGCTTATCTGCATGGGGGGTGGGGTGGGTTTATTTTTTTGGGGGGGGTGGGGGATGGGGGGTTAGAGCCCCACAGAGCCCTCCGTCTTATCAACTCCAGCACAATTATATCAGTTTTTTTATTTATTTATTTATTTTTTAGAATATTACATATTTATCTGTTTATCTTGAGCTGGGGGCTGTGCATAGCACCTGGGAGCAGAGGCTTTCTTCAAAGCTGCTCAGTTAAAGATTCTGCTTGAACCCACAGCCCCTCCTCCCTGGTATGGTTTTCAGCCTTCCCGCGCTCCCAGATGCATTGTGCCTGCTTGCTCCCATGATCCCCGTCCCAAACAGTCGTTCTTCTCACCGCCAAACAGACCACAACAGACGTGCCCAGGCCAAGGCCTTACGTTTCCTAATGGGCTCGCAGCGTAGCTTGAGATAAAATGATAAAATCTGCGGCGATTTCTGAACCCCGCGTAAATTGTAAATTGTAAATTGTAGTTTTGTATGTTATGCTGCGCCAGGTGTCCACCGCCGTTCTGCAGATCACTGAGGGGGGATGCATCCTGCAAAAAAAAGGAATTAATAATGAAACGCAAGGGAATAACTAAAACCCAACTCCCGCCCCCCGTGAGCAGGTGCGCTTTTTTTTTTGGGCCGTGACTGACAGTTATACGCGGCGCGGAAGCGAGAGGAAACGACCCCGTTAGAACCGCGAGAGGGATAATTAGCGCGCGCGCGACACCGGCGAGGGTAACGGTGCCCCGTCGCCCGGTCTCTGAAGTTTCCACGGAGACATGAAGGCTGTCTCTGCTTGTGAGTCCAAACACAAGCCCGCCCTCTTTCTTTCATACAACCAGTACAGATGTTCGGGACATTACCTCTTGCTGGCAGTTCCCCGTGTTATGTCTGTCACGCTGTTGCCCCATATGCGATTGTTTTTTCCTCTTTAACTTGTGCCACCGGGAGTCTGACACTTAACAGTCTGGAACAGGATATATATGCGCACACACTGGGCTCTTTTCATCACCAGTTTTGTCTTGTGCCTTAAAGGGACTAAAGAATTTATTTCTTTGACATTTCAGGTCCCCCTTTTTGTATCTGTAACTTTACGGCAGGACAATATGAATACTTAGCTGTTTCCCCCACGATGGGTGTTTGTACACAGTGTGATTATACATGAGACAGATACAAACAAAGCCCCATCTCTTAACACCACCAGAAAAGAAAGAGATCTGTCACTCTGGAAACTGAATCTCACACAGCCAGCTGTTTGGGTGGAAGTGAAAAGCCGAATAATGAATATGTATTAATGAATGCTCCTGCTTTCACTCCGGGGTTAGCTGTTTGTCACACACCCGTTCATAACTACGTTTGTAACACCCAGCCATGCTACCACCTTGAATGCAGGCATCAAACAGTGAGGATATACACATATTTTTTTTAAATCCCTGTTAATAGTCAAGTTAATTAAAGCCTTGAAAAATAAGGTGGGAAAAAAGTGAGGGTAGAGATTATATGATTATATGAGGGGCTTGTTTTAAAGTTTAGCTCTGCTCATAAGTACAGAGCTAGTCCAAGTTTCTCTGCTAATAGGATAATCAATGCACAGATACACGCCGAGACAGGACAGCTAGCCACTATAGAATCATTACCCCAAATTACTGCTTCAGTGCAGGGTAGGAAGGAGAGAGGGAGCGAGGATCATTACTGTAGCACACCCCAAGGCTAGCTTTGGGAGTTTGCACAGGGTCACTTCTGAAGTTCAACATACGAGTAGGAACTCACGCCAACAAGTGATTCACACTCGAAACTCTATCAAATCATAATCGATTATACACAAAACTCAATCAAATCCCAACCCAACACTCTGGGAACTAGGATCAAAGCACAGGCTAAGCCCTAGGAAAAGATGAGCAAGTAAAGACTACATACTAAGCCTGCACTGGGCCCAAACCAGTCAAGATAAACTATACAGACGACTACCCAGTCCTGAACAGGTACACACAAAACCCCAGCTAATCTTGATCAACACACATGAAACCTTGTGCTCTCATGACCTCATCACCTGCACAATAAGCTTCATCCAATCATGGACACACTTGCACTAAACCCCAACGGACTTGCATAAACGAAACCCTGCCCAATTGGACAGAGGCATGATCGCCCCCTCTCCCAATCATATTGAAGTATGCTAATGAGTCAAAATTTGCCCTTGACACAGGAGTGCAAGGGCTGCCATTGTGTAATACAATAAGAGTCGAGGTGATGTGATATTATGCTGATGTCCCTATTGTGCAAGGAAACATGAGAAATTATGTCATTCAACTAACTCTTATTTTAATGTTCGGCAAAGGCATCTCTACTGTGTCTCTCTTTTCCTGTCAATTTCCTAAAGGGGAGAGCCAGTGGATCCTGTGTAACTATGATCGCTATACAGCTGAGTGGTCCGAGCTAAACTGAGGTCAATCCTCTGAGATGACATGTTTTCAACGGACTGGACACTTAGG
>CM056393.1:10302545-10303548 GCA_029718625.1 Synaphobranchus kaupii
CATGCTATTTTCAACTTTATGAATTGCGCGTTTGTGTTTTTATTTTAATAGTTGGCGCCTACATGCGAACCGTTCAATCCCAGAAAAGCCGGTCCTAGCATATTTTGTATTAATTATGAAAATGCATTCCGGGCATGGCTGTCCAGATGCCTTTTGGCAATTGGAGTTATAATAAATGTTCAAAAGATGCGGTGCCAGTTATTTTCAACTTGGGTCCCAGGGGACCGCTCCATCTGCCTATCCTAAATGCGTTTGGAAAGGGGGAGCTCTCGCAGTCCAATTTGCATTTTCAGCATGAACGAGGCGGCACTGGGCCACCCACCGCTCAGAGCGTCTCTCTCTGGACTGTGCCCAGACCCCTCCACGCAATGACACGCAAAGCTATAACTGCTGTTAAACAGGATAAACACACGCTCTTCCAGTACCTAACCGCAATGCTTGGGTCAGTGCGTAAAAATAACTTGCGTGCATCATGCTCACCGAACCTCAGGGCTGAACTCGAATCATTTCAACAAGTTTTAAAAGTCCATTCGTAAATCCCGCACCGTGAACCACCATTTCACCCGCCAGTGTTTGAGTTAAATAAGCTTGTTCTGTGACGGCGTTGTCATGGCATCGAGCCAACCTCTGGAACACCCAGCCGGCTTGGCGGCAGTTCGCTGGGCTCAAGCCGCTTGCAGGAACACGAATAGCGAAAGCTGAAGTAAACTTTTCTAGAAGTAGACGCCGAACGCGAGAGCAGATTGAACAGCTTTTCTGCAGCTGTCGGCACTGAGTACGGGATGATTTCCGAGGGTGCGTGATCTCCGCGGTTTGAACAGCAAGAATTATTCTGCCGAGCGTAGTTAAAAACCTGTTGTGTTTTTTTTGTTGGTTTGTTTTTGCATTACCATTAAAGGAGCTGTCCTTTTGAAAAAGGCTAGTGCAGAATAACTAGCGATGAAATAATCATCAAAAGACATGGGCGGAAATTACCCTTCGGGGACTGAATGAAGCAGCAAGT
>CM056393.1:10304048-10330482 GCA_029718625.1 Synaphobranchus kaupii
TACAGAACATGCCAGACTTAATTCAGTGCAAAAACACACATTCACAGCCACACGTGCACATACACACACTCTCTCTAACACACACACACGCATACACACACACACACACATAGACCTATCCACGCACACACACACACACACACACACACTCACACACACACACACAGCTCTGATTAGTTTGGGACATTCACAGCGGAGACTCAGCGGGCACTGGGCTGGGATTGGTCACAGGTCTCTGCTCTGGCCAGTAAGCAGCAGGCAGTGTTTCCAAGGCGATCACCCGTAATTCGCAGCACTCCCCCATGCGGAGTTGACATTTCTTTAATGGTTTACAAACCTCCACAGCGCCAGCTCTCACCAGTGCCATGATTACAGACCTTAACCAGCGCCATGATTACAGACCGCCACAGCGCCATGATTACAGACCCCCACAGTGCCATGATTACAGACCTTACCAGCGCCATGATTACAGACCTCCACAGCGCCATGATTACAGACCTCCACAGTGCCATGATTACAGACCTTACCAGCGCTATGATTACAGACCTCCACAGCGCCATGATTACAGACCTCCGCAGTGCCATGATTACAGACCTTACCAGTGCTATGATTACAGACCTCCACAGCGCCATGATTACAGACCTCCACAGTGCCATGATTACAGACCTCCACAGTGCCATGATTACAGACCTTACCAGCGCTATGATTACAGACCCTCCACAGCGCCATGATTACAGACCTTACCAACACCATGATTACAGACCTCCACAGCGCCATGATTACAGACCTCCACAGTGCCATGATTACAGACCTTACCAGCGCTATGATAACAGACCCTCCACAGTGCCATGATTACAGACCTTACCAACACCATGATTACAGACCCTCCACAGCGCCATGATTACATACCTCTACAGCGCCATGATTACAGACCTTACCAACACCATGATTACAGACCTTCACAGCGCCATGATACAGACCTCCGCAGGGCCATGATTACAGACCTCCGCAGGGCCATGATTACAGACCTCCACAGCGCCAGCCCCTCGCCAGCGCCATGATTACAGACCTCCACAGTGCAATGATTACAGACCTCCACAGTGCCATGATTACAGACCTCCGCAGGGCCATGATTACAGACCTCCACAGCACCAGCCCCTCGCCAGCGCCATGATTACAGACCTCCACAGTGCCATGATTACAGACCTCCACAGTGCCATGATTACAGACTACCACAGCGTCATGATTACAGACCTCCACAGCACCTTGATTACAGACCAACTATGTTGAACAGAGCGCAATGAAAGAACTGACAACTCGCAGTTATAGCCCCGCCTCCTCGAACTCTTCCTAAATATCCTCAGAAGAAACTTCTGCCCTCTACAAATGTTCCTCCGCTCAGCATTCCTGCGCATATCTCTCTCTCTCTGGCGTTCTGTAAGCCGTTAATACACAGTTTCTGGAGGTTTTATTTATTCCTGTGCACTCTAGTAAACTCAGATAAAGCACCGTGTTAAAGCATTCGCTCAACCTCATATTAATACACATGATCCCCCCCCCCCCCACTGTGGATTCCCCTTAACCCAGGTTAAAAACCTGATCTCCCAACCCTTCCTCTCCTGCATATGTAACTGCCCTTTCACCTTAATGCACACACTTCTAGTGCCTTATAGGTGTGTGTGTGTTGGTGTGTGTGTGGTGTGTGTGTGTGTGTGTGTGTGTGTGTGTGTGTGTGTGTGTTCGTTTATAAGCTGGTACATTGTCTGCTTTTGCTCCCTTGAACAGTCTGGCCAGATCCTCTGAAAACCTGGAGCTTCTCTGACACCTCACAGATGCTGCACTTAAATGAACGTTCCGAAAGAGGGCGTGTCGAGGGGTTTTATCTCCGAGCAGCGAGAGAGAGAGAGAGAAAGAGCGAGGAGACTTTATGAGATGGAGAGAGACTCTCATAGATCAAGCCTCTTCTGCCGCTTATCCGAAACCCAGTTCATAAAACAGGTACTGATGGCTTGTGCAGGAGGCCCCGAGGTAGGACGGGGTCAACCAATCAACAGAGGAGGTAGGAAGGGGGTCAGCCAATCAACAGAGGAGGCAGGAGCGGGTCATCCAATCGGCAGGGAGGCCAGGAAGAGGTCAGCCAACAAGCGCTGGCAGCCAGCGGAGAGTGCTGGACCCTGCCGGCTGGACTTAATGGGCGTATCGATTATTCCCGGGGGCGGCGGCTGAGAATTGAACGGAGTGGGGAGCGGGGAGCGACTGGCGGGTACAGAAACGTGAGACGTTCGCTGGTGCGTCACGGCCCCAGAGTAAAGCGCTGAAACAAAGCCGATTTAACAGATAAAGACCCTTTTCCCTCGCTGGATGTGACGAGTGGAGATTCACACGAGTCCCTGCGCTGGCCCAGTGGGGCTTCACACGAGTCCCTGCGCTGGCCCAGTGGGGCTTCACACGAGTCCCTGCGCTGGCCCAGTGGGGCTTCACACGAGTCCCTGCGCTGGCCCAGTGGGGCTTCACACGAGTCCCTGCGCTGGCCCAGTGGGGCTTCACACGAGTCCTCTGCGCTGGCCCAATGGGGCTTCACACGAGTCCCTGTGCTGGCCCAGTGGGGCTTCACACGAGTCTCTGCGCTGGCCCAGTGGGGCTTCACACAAGTCCCTGCGCTGGCCCAGTGGGGCTTCACACGAGTCTCTGCGCTGGCCCAATGGGGCTTCACACGAGTCCCTGTGCTGGGCCCAGTGGGGCTTCACACGAGTCCCTGCGCTGGGCCCAGTGGGGCTTCACACGAGTCTCTGCGCTGGCCCAGTGGGGCTTCACACGAGTCCCTGTGCTGGCCCAGTGGGGCTTCACACGAGTCTCTGCGCTGGCCGAATGTGGGAGAGTGGGAGAGAGGAAAGAACGGCCACTGTCGCTGC
Source organism: Synaphobranchus kaupii (assembly GCA_029718625.1). Classification (NCBI taxonomy): domain Eukaryota; kingdom Metazoa; phylum Chordata; class Actinopteri; order Anguilliformes; family Synaphobranchidae; genus Synaphobranchus; species Synaphobranchus kaupii. Next base: position 10,306,961 of record CM056393.1, read on the forward strand.
TCCCAGTTAAATCTGGCGTGCACCTCTGACCAGCGTTACCTGTTCACTCACACCGGTGCCTAAGGACACGCCCTCATCTGGGTACCTCAGAGGTAGGGGCGGGGCAAGATTTAGGATTAGGGGTAGGTGGGTAGAGTGCACCTGTCACTCATCCTGAGTGACAGCCGTGGCCAGTTGAAAATGTTATTGATATCACTCCTGTTATTTAATTTTTTTCATGAGAGATTTTCAAATTCACGGATAGTTCCTGTTATTAAGAAAATAGGATTAGTCCAGGCTACTGTGTGTGTGTGTGTGTGTGTGTGTGTGTGTGTGTGTGTCCTGAAAATGACAATATTGTGATTAAAAATATCAAACAGGAATCTGCTACCTAAATATCAATCCTTACTATACATGATCATATGGTCCACATGATCTTTTTGGATGGAACCCATATGAAGGTCTATTCCAATCTTGAAGGGTTATGACAGAGCTATTTCAGAACTGAAATCAGGGGTAATTAAAATTGGAATATGACAGGCATGAGCCCACCTTACTTGTAGAAAACAGAGAGGAGCTCCACCAATCACATAGTACGTTTGTCGCAACCAATAGACAAAGCTGGCAATGATTGGTGGATGGCTATACTTCATTGCTCCCAGTAGGTATTAGCCAGGAAGTAGTATCCACCAATCACCATTCACATTGTTCTATTAGTTGTTCAGAATGTACTCTGGGCTCCATTGCTTCTACCAGGAAGGCGATGTCACAACCGTCTCATCCCTGTTTTATTACCGTTGAGTGACTCATTCTGAAGCGAGAGGGAGAGAATGGCCCAGTTATGGGGTAGTTATAGGTACAGCTCCCATGGGTCCAAACGCAGGTGGTGATGGAATCACCCCATCTTGTGTCGCTGAAACGATTTACCTTCACCCTGCCTCCCCTCCCCGTCATTATGTCAGCAGCTGAGACGACATCATCGTGCTAATGCCTTAAGAAAAGAAAAAAGCTGAGATAAATATGTGTGACAAGAGGCTATTTAGTCAGGGACTGGATGTAACCTGATGAGTCTCCTGTCACCGTAGACACAAACAAAGCCACAGGCCCCAGTCTGCAAAGCGGGATGATTTTTCCGGGACATTTTCAGGACGGGATGGGGAATATACAGTACGGAGAGGTAAGTGATTTTTTTGTCAGGCTCAGAGACTGAAAGCACAGGACTCTCCTCTACGACGTGGGGCGTCTGCTCACCTTAATTTGTGTCATTCCTCGCCGACGAACACCATACGGCCGTGAGAGCGGCTTCTCTTCCCCGCCACCCTAACCTCCATGTGAGCAACAGTAAGGGGTCAATCAGTGACATCAGCCCCTATCCCAAACCTTTATTCCCCCATTGGTGTCCAGCAGCAACACACCACACTGGCTGTGCCTAATTACTGCCCAGTGTTTCTCTTTCTCTCTCTCTCTCTCTCTCTCTCTCTCTCTCTCTCTCTCTCTCTCTCTCTCTCTCTCTCTCTCTCTCTCTCTCTTCTCTTCTCTCTCTCTCTCTCTCTCTCTCTCTCTCTCTCTCTCTCTCTCTCTCTCTCTCTCATTCTTACTCCTGGTCTCACGCTTTATCTCTCTGTCTCTCTCTCTGTTATTTTATGTGTCCTGTCTAGTAAAGGTAGCGGGGGGTCTCAGTAGACCAATAAGGGTACAGAGAGGAATCAGGCAAGGATGCCCTTTGTCAGGCCTTCTTTACACATTAGCAATTGAGCCACTGCTGTGCCAAATAAGGCATAGACTGCGGGTCTGGGGGGGCCAGGCATGGGTTTAGAGGAAATAAAGGTTTCAGCCTATGCAGATGATATTACAGTAATTGTAAGGGATCAGGAGGACGTACATGCTCTGGTAGGCTGTATCAATACATATGAGCAGGCCTCTGCCGCGAGGGTAAACTGGGAGAAGAGCGAGGCCCTGCTCTGTGGGGCATGGCAGGGTAGGCCTCCTCCCAGGCTGCCAGAAAATCTAGCCTGGAGGAGAGAGGGGGCTGAAGGTGTTGGGGGTCTATCTAGGGACAAAGCAGTACACCTTGAAAAACTGGGAAGGTGCATTGGGACAAAGCGTGTGCCAGGATGTCTCGGTGGAAATGGCTTCTCTCACAGGTGTCTTATAGGGGGAGGGTGCTAATCCTTAACAATTTAGTGGCCTCTGCCCTCTGGCATAAGCTTGCGGTTTTAACCCCACCAAAGGACTTTCTAAGGGCTCTACAAAGGAGCATTGTAAATTTTTTCTGGTCGGGGCAGCACTGGGTCAGGGCAGCAGTGCTGTATCTGCCCATACATGAAGGAGGGCAGGGTCTCATTGACCTGGAGAGTCGAGTGATGGCATTCCGCTTACAAGCTGCACAGAGGCTTCTCTACCATGCAGATGTGAGCTGGAGGGAGACCGCCTGTGCTCTGCTGAGGAAGGCAGGTGCTTTGGGGTTGGATTTGCAACTTTTCCTGACTGACTTACAGGGGCCATGGATTGCAGGTCTTTCAGAATTCTATGCCTCTGTGCTGAGGGCATGGTCAGGCATATTTACCATGCAGCGGGGGACCCTTTGGGGGACAGAGGAGCCGCTGTTCCACAACCCGCTGCTGGGACTGTCATTAGTGTCTGCCGGCCTTAGGAGCTCCTTTGTGCGGGCCGGGATTACAAAGCTGGAACATTTGCGGAGCTCGGAATGCGGTGGCTGGAGGGATGCAGTGGACATTGCTGCACAGACGGGGGTGCACTCTGTGCGGCTGGTAGAGAAAACCCTTGTAAGAGTGAAGGCGGTGGTGTCTGCCTTGGCTGGAGAAGGCAGAACTCTGACACCTTCATCCACTGTGGCCCCTGTGTTCCCACCCATTCATGTGCAGGCGGCGGAGGGAGAATGGCAAGAGGAACAGGGGAAACTTTTAACTTTTAGAACTCCTTTGTTGGGTGATTTTAAGGGGATAAGCAAGAAGGCCTTGTACACAGTATGCATAAAGGTTTGGCACCTTCTCTCTTTGGGGCAGGTGCGGGCAGGTGTTTGGCAGGGGTTGGGGTCAAATTTTACCCCCACTTTAAAAAATTGGAGATTGATCTATAAAACTCCAGTACCAAAGCGGTCAGGGGACCTCCAGTGGAGGATCATACATGGAGCCATAGCCACCAACAGGCACCTGGCACACATTGACCATGCACTGGGGGAGGGCTGCCCCTTCTGTGGGGAGGGGGAATCGGTGTTTCATCTGTTTGCCCATTGTGAGCGCCTGTCAGCCTTATTCGCGTTGCTGAAAAACTTGTGTGGGAGGCTTGGGGTGGCTTTTGATATGGGGCTTTTTATCATGGGTCCAGGGTACAGTGTCAAGCACAAGCACAGGCTACAAATGGTTAACTTTTTATTTGGACAAGCCAAGCTCGCAATATGGCTCACAAGGAAAAACAAAATAAAAGAGGGGCAGGTAACCGATCCATTGCTGGTTTTTAGGGGGATGGTTTTGGAACGGCTTAAGATTGAATATGTATATTTTAAATTGCATAGTAATGTAAATAATTTTAAAGAAATCTGGTGTGTAAATGAGGCGATTTCTGCAGTTGATGATGAGGTGGGCTACAAGGTGTGCCTCTGAGGGAAATAGGAAAAAGGAAAAACAACAACATTGTACTAAGGGGTTTATTTGGGTCTGTGGAAAATTTCTTTTTGTGTTTTGTCCTTTTTAAAAAAAAAAATATATATATATATTGTTTGAAAAAAAAAAAATGACATGATTTGAAGGATAAGTTTTGATTCTTGTAAATATGTTCCTGGCATTGTTTAAATAAAGGGGACATAAAAATCAAAAAAAAAAAAAATCTCTCTCTCTCTCTCTCTCTCTCTCTCTCTCTCTCTCTCTCTCTCTCTCTCTCTCTCTCTCTCTCTCTTCTCTCTCTCTCTCTCTCTCTCTCTCTCTCTCTCTCTCATTCTTACTCCTGGTCTCACGCTTTATCTCTCTGTCTCTCTCTCTGTTATTTTAGGCCCGTCAGTAGCATTGACCTGCTCACACTCCCTGTTAGAGACCTGGGATTTGGGGAGTGAAACTAGGTCCCGAGGGAGAGGCTGAGGAACTGTCTAGATTCCCCCCCCCCCCCCCCATTGCTCCCATAGGACTGCCTGTACAAATCTCAGTGTTGATGACATCATTAACCATGACATAATTAGCTGGACGCTCTTGTGGTCCCAGAGAGTAGGCCTCTCACAGCCTGACAGAACCCCTTCTGTATAATGATGCTCCCAGCAGAGGCTGCAGCTCCTTACCTGTGTACTGGCTGTGTATCAATCCCAGTCATCTCCTGTGTACTGGCCGTGTATCAATCCCAGTCATCTCCTCTGTACCTGTGTACTGGCTGTGTATCAATCCCAGTCATCTCCTCTGTGCCTGTGTACCGGCTGTGTATCAATCCCAGTCATCTCCTCTGTGCCTGTGTACTGGCTGTGTATCAACCCCAGCCATTTCCTTATAATGGGACTGAGATTCCTATAAGGGGACTGGGATTCCGATAAGGGTATTATAATTCCTATAAGGGGGCTGGAATTCCTAAAAAGGGCCAGGAATGTGTGTAATGGGTCTGGAATGCCTGTAGGAGGACTGGGCTCTGGGCTCGAGGGGATTCGCTAATGTGCTTTCATGTAGAGGACTCATGTTCACACAAATCATACATGAGCAAACCGACATGTGTGAGTTGATTTGGTGTTGAGAAGGCGCTAATATGAAAGGCTTGATTGTGCTCTGAGCGCTAATGGGAACTGTTGATAGGATTATCCCGTGTGTGGACCCTCACGCAGTGGAAAACTGTGCGGCTCTCGGCAGGTAGTTGTGTTTTCTCCCTCCGCCGGTAAATGTCTCTCCCTCTCTCTGATCTTGGCATATTTCTTATTTATTTTTAAAATATCCGTGCGGTAAGTGATTCCGCGCTGTCAGGTAGGCCTACAGGTAATGAATGGCGGCCCCTTTAAATTCACGACTGCGTTTAGCATCGGGGCGCCCGTAAAACAGGGAGGCGGAGGAAAGTAGTGACAGGCGACAAGCAGAGGGGGCTGTCAGGCTGGACGCGGGTAAACGGAAACGCGCTAATTTGGAATAATTCAGTTACTCGGTGACACCCGCCTTGCCTGCCCGCCCGCCTCGTCCGTCCGTCTGTCTCACGGAATGAAAATGAGGTCAGCGGCTCGTGATCGACAACTTTCATTTATATGTAAATTACGATGCAGCTATCGCCACGACAACTGCCGCTTCTGCTCCGCCCCACTCAGATTCTGGCCTGCCTCTCCCTCCCTCTCTGGGACCACTAGAAACTCAAGTCCCAGGCTGCGGCCTGCTCAGCTACTCAGCTGGCATTCCCATTTTGACAGAGACAACAGGATCGCTTTAACCATTTAAACACAAACCGATTTAACGGAAACCTGCTTTTTGTAGCAGTACCTACGCCTAGGTGTCGATTTGAGGCGGGATACAATGGGGATGCCATCCCTCCTGTTAAAAAACATCGACAAAAACCATCCCCTTTGTAAAGCTGCCATCACCCATTTCCGTCCCCCTTGGGTTAATGGTGCTCAGTGATGTCACAGACTCCACCCCATCCCCCTTGGGTTAATGGTGCTCGGTGATGTCACAGACTCCACCCCATCCCCCATGAAAAGTTTTTACAAATCGACCACTGCAGTAATATGGAGCTGCATGTCTGACAAAATAAAATGACAAAACAACAGTTATCCTATCATGCATTGTGAGTGTGCAAGCGCATTTAAAACTACATTTTGCTCATTTATACTTATTAGTTTCAAGTGTTCGATCTGAAATATTACACTGCCAGCCCTGTAGCCTACACTGTCGCTGTGAAATATGAAAGTAAACCCACTGTGTCATAATAATTTTGTTGTAAAAAAAACTTTTGATTTCTTTTCCATGTAAAGAAAAGCCTGTTGTGTCCTCAATCACATCCAGCCTATCAATAAATCATGTTGGTAAAAAAAAAAGCATAATTCAGCATTTTGGGCCCTAAAATATTTGTTTTTTAAGTTCTGTAAATAATAAATGAATCCATCTGCCATATAGCTGGGACATAGCCAAGTATGGGGAAGGAGCTTTTAATGCTAAGTATGTAGGCTGTCTAAATTTAACTGCTCGATGCTACGTGAATGTTAACCATTCCCTTTAATGCAGTAAAAAATGTCTCCTAGTTTCTCCATCTCTCACCATCTGCCTCTACCCCTCTCTGAATAAAATACTTATATAATACTAGTCATCGTCATCATTATACAAATCATAAAAAATAAAATTATTATTATTAAATTCCTTGTTTAGTCACCTGTTAAAAATGTAAAGTTACTTTTTCCAAATTCATTAAGAGGAAAATAATATTGTGTTTTTATTTTGTTTTTGACATCATGGCATGTCCGGTCTGGCACTGCAAGGTCACTTCTGATTGGCTGCCCACTAGACGGACACACTTCTGATTGGTTAAAATGTAAATCAACACGCTACTTAAGTAACCAACAATGTCTCCAAAAACAGCATTACCAAATCGTCCTGTACGTCATAGCATTTGTTTTCTTTGATCGTTTCTATATAGTAACACAATTTTAAACAATTCAGATCTTAAATGAACTGGTTTTGTAACCAGAAGCCTTTCCCCAGATTGAGGTACTTCCTGTGTTGCCTGTTGAACATTAACGTTAATGCACTTAACCTGAATCACTTACATATCACAGAAAACATACAGCTCTATAAATAAAGTAAATATGTAAAAAATAAATAAATAAAAAAGTGAGCTTTGCAAACCACTCTGCATACCACAGCTTGCATCTGCTGAGTTAATAGGTAAAAGTGTAAATAATCTCTCTTTCCTAAATAAATACCGTTTCCGGCCTGCGTTCTCTTAAGGCCGAAACATACCTCACGCAAATACGCGAACGTGGACGCTTCGAGCTACGCAAACAGTTTTTCTTTTGCCATGACATTTGTGAAAGACAAACCAGAGGAAAGCACAGATTGAACAAGAAAGTTGTTTACTGTTGTTGCCTGCTATAGCGTCCCTCGCTGCAACGCTCTGGTTTGTCTTTCACAAATGTCATGGCAAAAGAAAAACTGTTTGCGTAGCTCGAAACGTCCACGTTCGCGTATTTGCGTGAGGTATGTTTCGGCCCTTAATCCACGGCTTTCTGCGTTCTCTAAATCTACGTCTTTCTGCGTTCTCTAAATCTACGGCGTTCTGCGTTCTCTAAATCTACGTCTTTCTGCGTTCTCTAAATCTACTGCTTTCTGCATTCTCTAAATCTACGTCTTTCTGCGTTCTCTAAATCTACGTCTTTCTGCGTTCTCTAAATCTACTGCTTTCTGCATTCTCTAAATCTACGTCTTTCTGCGTTCTCTAAATCTACGTCTTTCTGCGTTCTCTAAATCTACGTCTTTCTGCGTTCTCTAAATCTACGTCTTTCTGCGTTCTCTAAATCTACTGCTTTCTGCATTCTCTAAATCTACGGCGTTCTGCATTCTCTAAATCTACTGCTTTCTGCATTCTCTAAATCTACGGCGTTCTGCATTCTCTAAATCTACTGCTTTCTGCGTTCTCTTAAATCAATGGCGTTAAGGTTCACGGCCTCTCGGTAAACGCGGGGGGGAAGTGTGTGCTTATTTTTAATCTTAATTGTTATCGCCTCGGGGGCCTGACGGCATTGGCGGTAACTCCAGGAGCAGTGTGAACTTCTCACGATCTCAAGCCCCCACTTCCTCCTCACATTTAAAACCCCCCCCCCCACCCACCCACCCCCACCCCCGACTGACCCTGGTGTTTGACACTCAGAGCAGGTAACAGGGCTGTGTGTTGCTCAGGACGCACAAGCCGCAAACCTGCACTGCAGCCATGTGACTCAGTCCTGCCCATGTTGACCATTGCCTACTCTGCAAAAAAAATAAAATAAATAAAATTTAAAAAAAAAAAGTCTTAACATGCGTTTTAGTCTTGCATTGAGACTTTGAAATCTTTTTTTTTTCTTTCTTTTTTCTCTCAATATTTGCCTCTTTTACTTTTTGCTTGACAAGTGAAATTGTCTTACCCCATTGGCAAATCTTAAAATGAGTAAAACTGTCTCACCTCATTGGTAATCTTTTGGTCTTATTTAGCAAAAAACGAAATATTAAGACTAAAATACTTGTTAAGATTTACCTATATTTGGGTTTTTGCAGTTTGGTACAACGAGCACCACAATGGAAATAAGTCATAGTGATTTTATTGTGTCTGCTTTCCTCAGCTGCCAATCCTCTGTACATTTGAAAATATGTCAAATAAAAACAATCAATCAATCAACCACAGCAACGCACTGATTGGCTCATAGGGTTTGAGTGGGCATATCCCCATCCCTCCAGTGCACTGATTGGCTCAAGGGGTTTGAGTGGGTGTGTCCCAATTTCCCCCAAAAGCCTTTCCTGTCTCTGTCTCTGCTGAGGGAAAGAGCAGGGGATGAGTGGAAGAGAATGAGATAGAAATGTCACCATGGCAACAGCTGACCTTTAAAAGGTAAGCCAAAGTTGGACAAAAGTTCTCCCCTCCCTCTCCTCTTAAAGGGAAATGACATTTAATAGTCCTTCCAGGTCAGAGGGAGGTAACCAGTGCCACATATAAACTGACAGGACTAAAATGAAGAACCTGTGAACGTGCTTTTCCTGTGTCTAAGCCCTGCTTTGTTATGGAGGAAACCTACAGGTACTCAGTATTTGCTGGGAGACTTGATTGGAACCACAGCTTTAGACCAGTGGACCCCAACTCTGTTCCTGGAGATCTAACCGTCCTGTAGATTTTCACCCCATTCAAGCTCCCCCGATTATATATTTTAAATTAAAATGATTTGTTTTAACCTTGAACCAGGTAGGTCACCTGAGAACTCTGTTCTTACCATCAGTGACAACCTGGTTTATCAAAGATCGCATCATTTTAATGACCAAAAAATGGCACCTGCTCACGAGTGGATTTAACAGAACTGTTAAACTTTAAAAATAATAAACTTTTTTTTTAGTTTGTTGCTTTTAAACTGAGCATGCCTGAGGTTAAGTGTGCAACCCCCCTCTTTAATTCTGTTTTCTGCCTCTGGCTCTTGCACTGGTGTGTGGCTTGCTGCTCTGGGAGAGCATTTCTCTATTTTATCTTGACGTAAAGTATCTGTGAATAAGCCGGACTCAGCAGCAGCAGATTTGAGGAGGAAGGCATTGGCTGCTCCTTACTGCTGTCTGAACTCCAGGGGCTTATCTGTTACTGTGGTTACGCTTTAGCAAAGATTTAGCTAAATAATTTTTTTTTTAATCTCATAGCGGGGACTCCTAAATTCTACATCATTACCAACCTGAGAAAGCAAGGTGACACCTTCAGCAATCTCTTAAGCACATATTTATGACCCATATCCCCAGGCAGGAGAGCTATGCTGGAGAGGTGTGTGGGTGTGTGTGTGTGTGTGTGTGTGTGTGGGTGTGGGTGGGGGGGGGGTGGGACCTGATGGACCACCGTTGAGAACCTCAACGTTCTTGAGCGCTCCTCTGCTCAGCTGGTGCCTCCCCATCTGCAAATTAAAAAGGACGTGTAGCCACCGGGCGTGCTGGGCTCTCCACCAATCACGTTATACCCCCCCCCCCCCACCTCTGCGAGCAGTCGCCATGGTAGATTCCTGTCTCGGGAGATTTAAACGATTCAGACGTTTGCCCTTCTGTGCTTCTCTTGGGGTGAGGGGGGGTGGGAGGGGGGTTCTGGGTACAGGAGCTTCGCTTCTTGGATCCCCCAGTTCCTCCTGTCCCTTCTGAGGGACCAACAGCCCTGGGGCAGGACGGGGGAGGGTGGGGCCTCTCCTTATTACCACCCTTACCACTAGGTGGCGCACTAGTCACTCTACTGCATGTGGTCCTTTCTTTTCTGGTTGTGAACAGGATTGGTATGAAAATGGTACAGATGGATTTGCAAGGAGATCGGGAAAAAACGTTTGCCTACAGTTTGCGGTGAGGAAGGCGGTGTTGGATTTTTGAGCGCGTACCGCAGTACACAACGCCGGCGGAGATTAGCTCTGTACTCTAGAGTGGCACTCTAGCAACCCACAGTAATTATTATTAACGGAGTTGGCCGCGTTTATACACGCGAAAGCTTTACTCGTCCCACAATGCATGGAGCAGAGAGGAGAAGGAGCATGTCTGAGTGGGCAGCAGACTAAAGATCTCTGTTCCCCACAGGGAGCTTCGCCAGGATGTTAAACTTCTCCCTGCCATTTCCATCAGACAAACAAGAGCATCCAGTGATCTTTAAAAATAAAAATAATAATAATTTATGTTAAAGATCACAGCATAAATCTGGTATTGGGGAACAGCACGGTGTAGCTCTTTCGTTTACAACAACAAACCGTCAGTGCTAACTGCCAACCGCCTCCTCCTCCTCCTCCTCCTCCTCCTCCTCCTCATCCTCCTCGTCCTCCTCCTCCAGGAACGAACCCGACAATGTAAGTTTTGACCAAATTGCACCTCCGATCCATTCTTTCCTCAGCATACAACAATCCCACACACGTTGAGCTTAGGCTACAGCTCAACAATCCCACACACCTTGAGCTTAGACTACACCTCAACAATCCCACACACCTTGAGCTTAGGCTACACCTCAACGATCCCACACACCTTGAGCTTAGGCTACAGCTCAACGATCCCACACACCTTGAGCTTAGGCTACAGCTCAACGATCCCACACACCTTGAGCTTAGGCTACACCTCAACAATCCCACACACCTTGAGCTTAGACTACACCTCAACAATCCCACACACCTTGAGCTTAGGCTACAGCTCAACGATCCCACACACCTTGAGCTTAGGCTACACCTCAACGATCCCACACACCTTGAGCTTAGGCTACACCTGAACAATCCCACACACCTTGAGCTTAGGCTACAGCTCAACAATCCCACACACCTTGAGCTTAGACTACACCTCAACAATCCCACACACCTTGAGCTTAGGCTACACCTCAACGATCCCACACATCTTGAGCTTAGGCTACAGCTCAACAATCCCACACACCTTGAGCTTAGGCTACACCTCAACGATCCCACACACCTTGAGCTTAGGCTACACCTCAACGATCCCACACACCTTGAGCTTAGGCTACAGCTCAACGATCCCACACACCTTGAGCTTAGGCTACAGCTCAACAATCCCACACACCTTGAGCTTAGACTACACCTCAACAATCCCACACACCTTGAGCTTAGGCTACACCTCAACGATCCCACACACCTTGAGCTTAGGCTACAGCTCAACAATCCCACACACCTTGAGCTTAGACTACACCTCAACAATCCCACACACCTTGAGCTTAGGCTACACCTCAACGATCCCACACATCTTGAGCTTAGGCTACAGCTCAACGATCCCACACACCTTGAGCTTAGGCTACAGCTCAACAATCCCACACACCTTGAGCTTAGGCTACAGCTCCCGCTTACTGCCTGACTTGGCGGTAAATGCGAATGCGCTCTCTCTCTCTCACCCGTTAAATCCTGGCGGGATTGAGCCAGAGAGTGGCGGGCAGTGGCAGCCGTTGCAGCGGGCGAGCACTTTAGCACTTAGTGCCTGGGTGGGGCTCGCCTGTGCCTCGCGGCTCTGGCAGGAAAAGGTATGTGAGGGGTGGGCGGGGGGTTGGGCAGAAGGTTTTGGGGTCCCCAGAGAGACCTTTAGCATTGTCTGAATTTAGCATTAGCACTGATTATATATTTTTTTATTACGTTCCATAACAAGCAGGTTATTTCTTAAGATATAACCCAGGGGGCGGGGTGTGAGATGTGATTGGAGATGTGAACATCTTCAGCTTTCATAATGTTATGATACCAGAAAAATAAAAGTGTAAACAATTGGCAAACAGAATTTTCCGGGGACCGTTTGGTCTCACGTTGCAAAATAAGTTCCTGTCTGGTGTCCAACAGACACATAAATGTGTTAATAAACAGGCCCATGGCCCTGCTCCCCCCCATCTGGGGAAAACGCACTCGTTCACTCCTCTCCTGGCAGCTGCGTTCGGCTTAGGGTTCGACAGGCTTGCTAGGGTTCGACAGGCTTTTAGACTCACTGCCCATCTAAGCCCTCCTTAACAGGGAATGGAATTAACTTTTTCACCCACTAGTCAGAGTGGCTTGTGGATTCTAAAAATCACCAGCCACTTTCAACATTTTACCAGCCACATTACCTTTTACAATATAGCACAACCTGGTTGGTTAAAATCTTACCAGCCATAATCATAATTTTAACAGCATTTGGCTGGTGACTGGAGGTAATTTCACAGCCGGCCCCTTAATTACAACAGTCAGGGGCAGCATGTGACCAAACACCCCTCTGTTAGCCAAGAGCGAGAGACTTTGTCCAAGGAAGTGTGGGCATGGGTTGGGGCGGATGCAGGGACTTGTAGTCAGAGAGCTGAGCCCGTAAGCCGAGGGTTTGCGGGCTCCAGTCCCAGGGAGGCTGTGCCACGGTTCCCTTGATCATACTACTGAACCTGAATATCTTCCATATCCAGCCAAATGAATTTATAATATGTAAGTCTATTAATGATAACCATAATAATTATCATAATAATACTTTGTATTATTGTTATTATTAATAGTAGTGGTTATTATTAATAGCAGTAGAAGAATGGCACTACTGTTCCCGGGCAGGCACTGGGAAGCAAGTGGTACCCACAGCCTGGGGGGGTGGGGTGCAGCACAGAGGTGGTGAACATGGACAGAGAGAGAGGGAGGAAGAGAGAGAGGGAGGAAGGGAGAGAGAGGGAGAGAGAGAGAGGGAGGGAGGAGGGGGAGGGAGAGAGAGAGAGGGAGGAAGGGAGAGGAAGGGAGAGAGAGAGAGGGAGGAAGGGAGAGAGAGGGAGAGAGAGAGAGGGAGGGAGGAGGGGGAGGGAGAGAGAGAGAGGGAGGAAGGGAGAGGAAGGGAGAGGAAGGGAGAGAGAGAGAGGGAGGAAGGGAGAGAGAGGGAGAGAGAGAGAGGGAGGAAGGGAGAGAGAGAGAGAGGGACAGAGAGAGAGGGAGAGAGAGAGAGAGGGAGGGAGGGAGAGAGGGAGAGAGAGAGAGGGAGGGAGGGACAGAGAGAGAGAGGGAGGGAGGAGGGGGATTGCCATGTGAAATATTTCCTCGCATCGACCCCGCAGTCAGAGTCCTGCTTAGATTTCTGTATGTGGAAGATAAGTGGCTGGGATAAAGTAGGTTAGCATTGATTAATCCATGAAAACTGGAGACGGCGAAGTGGAAATTAATGAGCAGCATTTTCCATTTTCTCCGCAGTCTCTCACGTCCCCCGTTCATTTGATTAGGGACACTTGGCAACGACCCCGTGGTTAGCAACATGTTATTTTGGAGGAGGATAGGCGATCAATGGGGTAAGAATTTGTTACTGTGAAGGATCCACAATCCAATTGGAACCTAACGGCCCTGTTGGACATCTCCTGGTGTCGATACCGGCGACGAATGGTCAGCACTCGACACTGGGGTTGCTGATACGGGGCTGGATTTAATCTGACCCTTTTTTTTTTTTCTCTAGCCTGGTGAAAGCCGTACCGAAATGCAGCAGGCCTAGCAGCGCCCGCCCACTTTGTGATCGCGCGGAATTGTAGGCTACGTTACACGGGCAGTTTTTGTCCTGGCGCTAAACCGGTCGGGGTGATCGTGGATGTTTCACACCCTGGAGACGTCATACCTGCAGTGTTTGAAATGTCCTCAAAATTCGACAATGTAGTTGGAAGAAACCGAAACGCCTCTATTCCACATTGCATGCAGGTGATCCTAGGCTACACGAAGCGGGTGTCAAACCCCAGTCCTGGATGGCCGCGGTGTCTGCTGGTTTTTGGGGTGTTCTCGGCACCAGTGGTTATTTTAAGTCATTGATTGGCTAAAGAATCCACACACCGTGTTCTCAAGGCCTTAATTGGCGGCTGATAGTAAGGAAAGCAACAAGCCGCAGACACTGCGGCCCCCGGGGAATTTAGTTTGACACCCCTGCTATAGAAGAACATCACCCAGCGTCGCCCACAATATTACCGACCCTTTAAAGCAAGCTTGGGCAGTGGTGGAAAAATGGATCATTCTGCCCATCTAAAATCCTTCTGCTTGCATGGTTAGTGTAGATTTTCAAGATTACCGGCCATATGAAATGCCACTCCATGATAATTATCATGTTGCGTTTTTGTAAAAAATGACCGTAATGCTCCTATAAAACGTTTGTTTTCAGGGCAGCTGAAGCACAGGACTTTTGCGAGTGGCAAAATGGCGGCGCGCCTCCTGGCTCCTTCCTCACTGCATCCTTGTTTGAACGACGTTGTCACCGCTGTTTAGCGTACGTCGTTTACGGTGAACCATCTCATTTACAAACTCAATTTCCCCTGGATCGATCGAACAACATGGGAACAGCAGGGCCAATCAAAGGGAGAGTCTCCCCTCCTCCGTGCGCATAAAGGCCACAGGGTCATATTTTCACTTGTTAATCAGGTGACGGCAGATAACCAGGTTGTTTTATGTGCGTGCCCTTGTCAGGTGGTTAGACTGAACGGAGCTCTGTGCGGGAAAGAATGAAATCAGCAAGGACACATCCGGGGAACATTCTGTTTGTCCCTTTTTCAGATGCCGTTTCTCTGAGAATGCGTCTCGCTTTGCGGTTTGTACTCTTGACTCTGGATGTTATATCCTGCGCAGCCAAAGCACGCATATTGAGAGGATACTCGGCCAGCGCGCCGAATATTCCGTCCTCTCGGATTCACGAGAACGCTGCCGTCTTTGTGTATCGGGCGCCGTAACCACGGCAACGGGCCATTGAATTTCCAGCGGTGCGCGGGTTTCGTATCGCGCGTTCGGCGGGTGACGCGTGCGGGGTCTGAAAGCGCAGCGGCGGAGCATTGTGTTTTGGCTCGGACGCGTCCGTCACTTTTCAAGACGAGCTTGACAGGAACGCCAACACAGGAACATCCCCCCGTTGATCGTCCGTCCTACTGCCTGTCAGCGCGCGTCTTTCTCATGAAACCAGTCATGGGGGGATGCCGCGGTGGTACAGCGGTAAGAGCGCCGACTGTCAGTCGGTGCAGTTGTACTTCGAGGATCGGGGTTCACGCCCCGGTCCTGCCAGGTCCAAGCATGCCGGTGCCTTGTGGGAGCGGCAATTGGCGGCTGCTTTCGGGTAGGGGGAGGGGCTCGGAGAGAATCGCTGCACACACAAAGGCCCTGGGCGAGTTGGAATCACGGTCAGGAGCTCAAGGAGTCGCGCCCTGTAGAGGCTGACAGGGTTGTATAGTGGTGGTTCTCTAGCAGTTGCTACATGGGGGGAATTGAATTAGAATAGGTTCAATTGGCTATTAAATTGGGAGAAAAATGGGAAAAAATATGAAACAAAATTAAAAAATTAACAAAATGAATGAGTGACAATGTGGATGCGCTGCGGTTGGGTCGGCTATGGAAGGACCCAGCAGTGAGAATGTGGACGAGCTGCGATGCGGTTGGGTAGGCTATGGAAGGACGCAGCCAGATTTATTGGAGCCGCTAATTTTCCATCTCCTCTGGGTTTCGGCATGTCTTATTTAATGGCTTAATTTGTCAGGATGTGTGTGAGATGAACTAGGGAACGTTAGTCCCGTAGACCCTGCACAGGCAGCAGGAATCAGGCTTACACCGAGAGACTCTAGCAGTACTGTGCAGCCACACAACACACGCAAACACGTATGCACACAACATACAGACACACACACACACGCGCACACACGTATGCACACAACATACAGACACACACACACACGCGCACACACGTATGCACACAACATATTGACACTTGCACACCCATATGTGCATAAACACACACACACGCACACATGTATGCATACAACATACAGACACTCACACGCACACACACACACACATGCACACACACACACATACACTCTCACACACAGACATACATACACACACACATGCATACATACACGCACACACACACACACACACACACACACACACACACACACACACACACACACATACACTCACACACACACATACATACACACATGCATACATACACACACACACTTCTCCCAGCCCACCCACAGAATGGCACACTTTAATTCCGTTGCTCTGAACGGGGGCTTATCTTAAGCGCAGGAGGCGAATGACAAGCTGAACAGCAGGGGGGATATCTGTCACATCTCCGTCCCTCAGCACGATCCAGCGCTGTGAGATCAGGCCGCCAAAACTGTCACTCTCTCGCTCAGCGCTGATGGCAAATAAAGATCTGACTGTCAGGCCGCGCAGAGACACCAACAAACAAGAAGTGTGCTGAGTATAGGAGGCCTGAGCCGGCTGGCTTACTTCATACATAGGGCCTGATTTACTGAGGCCTATAGCATGGGCAAAACATTTTAGCACACACAAAACCAGTAACATGACCAATGATTGGTCATGGAATTGTTTTTTTTGCACCAATCATTGGTCATGCTATTAGTTTTGCCTGTGGTAAAAGGTTTTGCACACGCTAAAGGTCTTAGTAAATCAGGCCCATTGTGTAGTATATTACTGCAGTGCTGGTAGGCATTGTGACGGGACATTCTGCCTGGCGATATGATAATGTCACTGTGCTGTTCAGTGGGAGAAGTGGGCCCACATTTATTTATTTATTTTATAATTTTTTTGCTCTTTCTCCCTGGTTTGAAATACCCAAATATATATTTTAACTAGTGCTCACTGCTTACAGCCTCCGCTATGTGGAATCCTGCTTACAGCCTCTGCTATGTGGAATCCAGTGTGTGGATGGGCCCCACGGTCTGGTAACTGTTGCAGTGCTGTTCCAGTGTGTGGATGGGCCCCACGGTCTGGTAACTGTTGCAGTGCTGTTCCAGTGTGTGGATTGGTCCCACGGTCTGGTATCTTGTTAAGCCAGGAGATGCTTTCAGTATTGTTTGTTATCGTGTAAATTATATTCAGATATTTGGCTGCATTTAAAACACTGGCATGAAGGGGCTAAATGTGTCTATTTGAGATGCTAACCGTGGAATGTGCTCTGTGCTTATTAGAGAAAAAGTGCGTTGGCCTGCATATGGGGCTTGATGGGGATTAAGCCATATGACTCATATCTGACTCATATAGAGTGTGTGTGTGTGTGTGTGTGTGTGTGTGTGTGTGTGTGTGTGTGTGTGTGTGTGTGTGTGTGTGTGTGTGTGTGTGTGTGTGTGTGTGTGTGTGTGTGTGTGTGTGTGTGTGTGTGTGTGTGTGTGTGTGTGTGTGTGTGTGCCAAACAGGGACTGTGAGTCTTGTTGCTGGAAGCTGCTAATGTTGACAGTTTTGTTCAGGTGCTGGGTTCAGGGGGTCATAGGTCAGAGGTGAGCTCCACACATGGGGCTGTTAAAGAGCAGGTGGAGAGAGAGGGAGAGACACCCCAGAGCACAGTACTGATACTGACTCACTGTACGCCCACACGGACATGTGTGGGAGTTGTTTAAACGCGTTGTGTCGTGCCAATGTGCAGTCAGTTTACCCACTCACTCCTGCTTCCAAATGCTCAGCTATCGTTGTCCAATGCTGGAGGTGCATGTCTGTGTGTGTGGAGCACAGCTATCATTGTCCAATGCTGGAGGTGCATGTGTGTGTGTGTGTGTGGCGCACAGCTATCATTGTCCAATGCTGGAGGTGCGTGTGCGTGCGTACACACGGCTCCTGCACAACTCTGACTCAAATGCCCTGCATCTCTCCTAAAGCCTACACACACACACACACACCCACATATGTGCACACACACACATGCACACACCCACATACGTGCACACACACATGCACAAACACACCCACGTATGGGCACACATACATGTCCACTCACACACACACACACACACACGCACACACGCACGCATGCAAGCACACAAACAAACACTCGCTTGCACACAGACACACACACAGACACACACATACACAAATGCACATGCACTCATGAACACATGAAAATCTCCCAAACACCATGATCAACTCTATTTTCCAGTTACCACACTAACCCCCCCCAACCACCCTACCGCCCAGAAGAGCAAGCAGACATGTGCCTCCCACTCCATGCCCTAAAGAGAGAGAGAGAGAGAGGGAGAGAGAGAGAGAGAGGGAGAAAGATAGAGGGAGGAAGTGAGGGGAGAGCATACTGGGTGATTAGTGTGCGATTACCGGGCCGGTGATCCATCACGTCTCCCCGGACAGAGGGCAGACGGTGGCCGGGCCAACCACGGTCCTAGAGAGGGGTGGGGCTGTGCTGATTTACGGCGTCTCGCCCCCCTCCGTCAGCACCACCTGCTACCCCAGCCCAGCGCAGGGAGCACGATTAAATTTAACCCCCCCTGAGCGGCACTCGGCAGAGGCACAGTCACCTCAACGGGTGACATGGCAACCCAAAATAAGGAACGATGGCCTTCTCTGAAGCAGGTTTTGACCAGGAGTCACTCAGATCCCCAGGAGTCACTCAGATCCCCATGAGTCACTCAGATCCCCAGGAGTCACTCAGATCCCCAGGAGTCACTCAGATCCCCAGGAGTCACTCAGATCCCCAGGAGTCACTCAGATCCCCAGGAGTCACTCTGATCCCCATGAGTCCACTCTGATCCCCATGAGTCACTCTGATCCCCATGAGTCACTCTGATCCCCATGAGTCACTCTGATCCCCAGGAGTCACTCTGATCCCCAGGAGTCACTCTGATCCCCATGAGTCACTCTGATTCCCAGGAGTCACTCAGATCCCCAGGAGTCACTCTGTTCTTAACCATCCTACTCCCTCACAGACAGACGTGTGTAGGGCCTCTGCTCTGTGTGTAAAACTGCATGAACTTCAGGTAAGGGAATGCCAGTGAGGAATGAAGACTAATATTTGAAACTTTTGGAATAGATAAAGAGCAAACCCCAACCCCAACCGCATAGCACAGTCACCAAAAACCTCATCATCACCATCATCATCATCATCATCATCACCACATTCATCATCCTCATCACTGTCGTTATCATTACCATCATCACCACCACTATCATCATCATCAACACAACCTTCATCATCCTCAACACTCATCACCACCACCATCATCATCATCATCAACACAACCTTCATCATCCTCAACACTCATCACCACCACCATCATCATCATCAACACAGCCTTCATCATCCTCAACACTGTCATCACCACCACCATCATCAACACAACCTTCATCATCCTCAACACTGTCATCACCACCACCATCATCATCATCAACACAACCTTCATCATCCCCAACACTGTCATCACCACCACCATCATCATCAACACAACGTTCATCATCCTCAACACTCATCACCACCACCACCATCATCATCATCAACCCAACCTTCATCATCCTCAACACTCATCACCACCACCATCATCATCACCACTACCATCATCATCATTTTCATCAACACCACCTTCGTTATCCTCAACGCTGTCATCACCATCATCATCATTTTCATCAACACCACCTTCGTTATCCTCAACGCTGTCATCATCATCATCATCATGAGCATCAGCTTCATCATCACCAACACCATCGTCATCACCACTCCCATCATCTTTGTTAGCAGCAAACCGAAGTAGGGCTGTAACTGCCATCAGCCCTTCCTCACATCCGTCATCACCCCATTCCACGCCTCCCACGTCTTTCTAAAGTAGGAATATACGTCTTTATTCATGACTTTTTCAAATGGCAATTAATACTGAATAATACATGAGGTACAGCTGTGCCTGTTGTAATTAGGTGCTAAAGAGGAGGAGAGCATGGTAATGCTTCCATTAATCAGCCCAATGGGGTCCCAGGGGAACCTCACAACAACACATTTCCACTTTTGTGTGTGAGCGGAGGGAAGATCACAGAGGAAGGCTTTTCTCACATTTCTCAAATCGCTCCCTCCTGCTCCCTGCTGACAGCTGTTCAGCACCTTTTCACTCTGGGAGAAAAGTCTCGCACAGACAACACAAATTCTGCAACTCTGCGGTTTCTGTGTTTGTCAGGTTTCGTTGGTCCCCATCATGTACAAGCCCAGATTCACTAAACATTTGTCCTCAGCTTTGACTTAAAAATATAAATGTAAGTTGTTAGTTTTTTTTTATTTCACAAGCACAGTTTATTTTGGTGACTGCAGAACTCGTCAAATGGTTTTATTATAAGATGAAGATTAACACCTGCATTTTACTGTGAGTCAATGTTAAAGACACATGGCCCGTGTTAATCAAGCGCTTTGAGCTGCAAATAAGTTACACTGTTTTTTTCTTCTTCACAAACGCAGGTCCTTGAGTTCATTTTATTGAGGCAAAAAAAAAATCACTTAAATCATGCATTTATTTGTAAATCAAAGTTAAGGACAAATGGTTATGGAATGTTCCTGAAGGCCTGAATGAGGGTGGAGTTCCTCCAGGGATTAGGTCCGGAAGCCTGCTGCGGGCGTGTCACTGGTGATGGAGAGAAGGATATTGGCACGAGAGCCAGAAGAGAACGAGAGGCGTAAACGGAGATGTTCAGTACCGCATGACACCCCCCACGCTGTTGCACTGCACCAACCAACCAATGCCAACACATTACAGGTGTGCTTTTACCTGTGTGTTGGGAAAGTGTGCCTGGTGTGCCACCAGGTAGGTCAGCCCAGATCAAGCTCTCGTTTACAGTGATCATCTGAAACTGCCAATGTGTATGAGCTGGTTATTGGGATAAAAAAAGGGAAAAATCTCCACAGAACCAGAGAAAGCTGGAACGACCAAGCGAGGTGTGGCCAATCCATTTCCTGGTACAGAGCCAAGGTAGCCTGTGATTGGTCAGCGATTCTAACCCATTGTGACATCAGTCACTTTGCTGTCCCTTGGGCCATTGGACTTGTCCAGGGTCCAGATCGATGAGTGTCAAAGCCGACTCGGTCTTTCCCCACCTTATTCTAGAGTCTCAGCCGTCAGGTGTCTAATTGCTCTAATCTGCTTGATTAGCTAAACGTGCTCTCGCTCTCTCTCTCTCTCTGGGCCCCGGCCCAATGTGACACAGTAGCTTACCCTCAAATCATTCTGCATTCTGACACATGATATGTTCTGTGTGTGTGTATATGTGTGAGAGTGAGAGAGCGCGCGTGCATGCTTGTGTGTGTGTTTGTGTGCTCGTGTGTGTGTGTATTTGTATACGGGTGAGTACAGGTTTTGTGTGAGTCAGTGTGTGTGTGTGCGCATGTCCAAACCCCACTCAGTTCAACCATTCTCCTTGGAACATATTCAAAAATATCCCAGTTGACTTGTTTGCCCTGTGTGGCATTCAAACAAACACAAACCCATTTACCCTTTTCCCTGTACAGCCCATGTCTCAGCTCTCTGCTGCTGTTCCTACACTGTACTCCTCAAACGCCCCCTTTTCCCTGTACAGCCTAGTCTCAGCTCTCTGCTGCTGTTCCTACACTGTACTCCTCAAACGCCCTTTTTTCCCTGTACAGCCCTAGTCTCAGCTCTCTGCTGCTGTTCCTACACTGTACTCCTCAAACACCTCTTTATTCACCCCCCGCTCCTAATATCAAACCCCCTGTTCCTACCATCAAACCCCATTCGTAATATCAAACCCCCTGTTCCTAACATCAAACCCCATTCCTAATATCAAACCCCCTGTTCTTAATATCAAACCCCATTCCTAATATCAAACCCCCTGTTCCTAATATCAAACCCCATTCCTAATATCAAACCCCCTGTTCCTAACATCAAACCTGATTCCTAATATCAAACCCCCTGTTCCTAACATCAAACCCCATTCCTAATATCAAACCCCCTGTTCTTAATATCAAACCACATTCCTAATATCAAACCCCCTGTTCCTAATATCAAACCCCATTCCTAATATCAAACCCCCTGTTCCTAATATCAAACCCCCTGTTCCTAACATCAAACCCCATTCCTAATATCAAACCCCCTGTTCCTAACATCAAACCCCATTCCTAATATCAAACCCCCTGTTCTTAATATCAAAACCCCATTCCTAATATCAAACCCCCTGTTCCTAATATCAAACCCCCTGTTCCTAATATCAAATCCCATTCCTAATATCAAACCACCTGTTCCTAATATCAAACCCCCTGTTCCTAATGTCAAACCCTATTCCTAATATCAAACCCCATTCTAATATCAAACCCCCTGTTCCTAATATCAAACCCCTGTTCCTAATATCAAACCCCCCTGTTCCTAATATCAAACCACATTCCTAATATCAAGCCCCCTGTTCCTAATATCAAACCCCATTCCTAATATCAAACCCCCTGTTTCTAATATCAAACCCCATTCCTAAGATCAAACCCCCTATTCTTAATATCAAACCCCGTTCCTAATATCAAACCCCCTGTTCCTAATGTCAAACACAGCCCATTACTCACTCTCTCTCAAATTCAAATTCAAATAAGCTTTATTGGCATGGCAAGGGTACACTTACATTGCCGGAGCATATACTGACATAACAAACAGATAACAGATAAGCAATAGCAAATTGAACTACAGTAAACACACCCAGTAAAGAAAGAAATAAAATTCTACATCTACAAACACAAGAGATTGGTTGTGTATTAACATCACATCACTGTAGTGTCACTCATTTTGTGGCAAGTGGCAATCTCTCTCACTTTCTCTCATTCTCTCTCTCTCTCTCTCCCTCCCTCCTGCTGTTTTGTTAGACTGGAAGGAGAGATGGAGGAAGAAAGAGAGACAGATCGAGCAGAAATAGAAAGAACCCAGAGGAGGAATAGAAGGACATCAACCCCCCCCCCCCTTTTCCTACGATTAATATGAGCTCATATCTGGAGAGATTCCTTTTAAATTGTTCAGCATGTCACCTGACAGCTCGAGTGATTTTGAACCGATTTCAGCCTCAATAAATCCAGAGATCTCCCAGGCCGGCTGGCTTTGCATCTCTCTCTTTCTCTCTTTCTCTCTTTCTCTCTCTCTCATTCGAATTTTCTGTTCAGTGTGTGTTCCTGAGCCTTTTTGAGAATGGCTGTTAAGGCACTGTTCGAGTGTGTGGATGAGCCCCACGGTCTGGTATCCGTTAAGGCACTGTTCGGGTGTGTGGATGGGCCCCACGGTCTGGTATCGAACTTGGAGTCTGTCATGACCAACTGTGTATTTTAATTAATCAGGACTAATGAATGCAGGTGGCCATGTGCTGGAGGCACTCGGTTTTCCCCATCCATAATATTCAGGCTCAGGTTTTTAATTACCAATCAAACGCTTGCGGTCCATTGGATGGAACAAAAACCAGAAACGGCACCGCCACTCCAGGACCGGCTTGCCTACTCCTGCTCTACAGGTTACCAGTTGTAATGGGGGGGGGGCACATTCAGTTCACAGCGTAGTTCCAAAAATAGTTGAAAATTCCAAAAAGGGAACTTAATTAAACTATTAAACGATGGCGTCGGGGTTAGCAGCATGACATAGCCTTCTGTAATGAGTCAGAGTAAACTGAAGAGCCAGTGTTGTGATAAGAGCGCAGT
>CM056393.1:10330982-10415982 GCA_029718625.1 Synaphobranchus kaupii
GCCAAGCTGAGGAAGGAAACGGAGACTCGTAATGGACTTTGATTAATAATTCTAAAAGAAGCGCCTTGAACCATACAACCAAACGAATGAACGAACAACCATACAACCAAACAAATGAACAAACAACCATACAACCAAACGAACAACCATACAACCAAATGAACAACCATACAACCAAACGAACAACCATACAACCAAATGAACAACCATACAAACAAACAAACGAACCATACAACCAAACGAACAACCATACAACCAAATGAACGAACGAACCATACAACCTAATGAACAACCATGCAACCAAATGAACGAACGAACCATACAACCAAATGAACGAATGAACCATACAACCAAACAAACGAATGAACCATACAACCAAACAAACAACCATACAACCAAACGAACAAACAAACAAACCATACAACCAAACGAACCATACAACCAAGCGAACAAATGAACCATACAACCAAACAAATTAATGAACCATACAACCAAACAAACAAACAAACAAACCATACAACCAAGCAAACAAATGAACCATACAACCAAACGAACAAATGAACCATACAACCAAACGAACAAATGAACCATACAACCAAACAAACAAACTAACCATACAACCAAATGAACGAACAAATCATACAACCAAAGGAACAAATGAACCATACAGCCAAACGAACCATACAACCAAATGAACGAACAAACCATACAACCAAAAGAACAAATGAACGATACAACCAAAGGAACAAATGAACCATACAACCCAACGAACGAACAAACCATACAACCAAAGGAACAAATGAACCATACAACCAAATGAACGAATGAACCATAAAAGCAAAGGAACAAATGAACCATACAACCAAACGAAGGAACAAATGGGATTGGCACTTGCTCTGCAGAGACACTGTGGCTGTAATTAGCCTTTACAGGATCATTTGGAGCTTTGGAAATATTTCAGCTGTCAGCTCCCTCCTTCAAATGGCTCTCCCTCACACTGCCCACTGGAGGATCATGGGTATCTACTTTAGTCTCTTGGTCCCTGAAGCTCACGGAGACTTGTCAGGGGACACGGGAGGATTGCATTAGAGCCCACGGACATGATTAAAGCACACACAGGCATTTCTGTGATTCACGCTTGCATACAATCACTTCTAAACCGATGGAAACTTCATCCAGCATAAATATAAAAAAAATTATAATAATTTAGCATTTTGTTTATTTGCAAATGTTTTTGAAGTGTAATGTACTATAATTGCATATTTATAGTATACTAATTTCCAAAAGATTAATAATAGAGAATGCAATATACTGCAAGCACAGTTAATAACAAATCTGTATGGTATACATGCATAATAATAATAATAATAATAATAATAATAATAATTTCTGATGGAGAGAATATATGACCAGTCATATCTATGGAAGGGATTTTCACACTGGGTCCTGGTTTTCATTTCTACCATAACTGCAACCTCTGAGTTGTAACATGTTGTTAATTGTTCTTAATTCAATATTTTCAATGTCTACAGAAGCACAATTTACCCGGTCACATTCTGACAGAAATCCCTTTGCATGCAATGAGAAATTCAGCTCTCACATCTGAGCATTTTCAATTAGTCAGTTAAATTAACGCTTCCGTTTGCAATATGATTTGCAATAAGAAAGCAGTGATTCTCTTTTACATATATTTAATTGAAAACAGTACAAAGAAAAAATATTTAATGTTTTACCTTATCAACATTATAGATTTTTGTAAAGATATGCTAATTCTGAATTTGGTGTCTGCAGCACGTTCCAAAAAAGTTGGGACAGGGGCAAAAAAAAAGACTGAGAAGCTCAAAAAAACACTTTTTGACTGGAGTAATATGTGATGTATAAGCAACAGAGATAATAGATATGAATAACATACAGTACATTATGTATTATGCATATGTCACAATGGTAATAAACACATAAGGCATATAGAACATACAATAAACCAAATATATAATTACTGTACACGTGTGATGTATATGATAGAGACATTAGAAGCCTATGTTGTGCAGAGGTAATGCATCTATTGTACACATGATGTGTAAGTGAAATAGGTACATAGTTATGGCATATAAGAGGTATATAATTATGATGTTCATAAAGTAAAAGAGCCTGCAGATGGCATTTTAATCTCCCATTCACACACTGTGTAAAGACTCATTTAACCTGGAATTTCTGCATTTCGTTGTTTTTTTTTTGAACAGCTTTCCCCCCCAATTAACCGACTATCTTTACACACCACACATGCTATATTTCCCCTGGTGTAGACTTGGTTGAGAAGATCCCTTTGAGGAGAGAAGTAAAGCTCAGTTCCTGTGATCAGGTGCTGCTAATGAGTACTGCTGCCCCCTTGAGGATGATGGCAGCACAGCGGATGACGTGGCAACGGCTTTGATATGAGAGCGAAGGTGGACTTCCTCTGGGGGCAGCTGCAAAACAATCAACAGCTACAGTCAGGCAGGGCTGTTTATTAGCTCGGTAATCAGGCGGCACATACAGAGTAGACATGCGCGTATATGGGGGTGTTTAAACAAGCGCACGCATTTCAATTGTCGCCCCGTACGTGCTCGGAGCCGCGGGGTGTTTCCGAAGCCGGGAACGAATCCGGAAGACCAGCTCCGTCTAGAAGGCTCTTTCATGTCCCACTCCTTGGCATTTGAAAGCACTTAACAAAAGACCGTCTGCCTGCTCTCCTACTGGGCACCACTGCACAGTTCAGCCTCTGAAAAATAACCCTTAATTGGGACTGCAGGCATGCGATGTCGCCGGTGGAATCAGACGTCGGAAACCGTAGAAATTAGCCTTATTAAAATGTGAAGCCCAGCGTCGCCTGACTCGGGGGAATGGCGGGGCAGCGAGGCGCAGGGGCTGCTCCGCGGTGATAAGCCACAGAGTCGGGAGCCTTCGGTGGCACGCCGGGGCCCTGACTCGCCACCAGCGCGGCGGGTGTGGGGGGGGGTTGGGGCAGGGGGGATCGTGGCGGGGGTGATCTTACAGGAGAGCCTCGCTCCTCTGGCCGTACCGAAATAATCGCCTGCGAGTCCCGGGTCCCCGAGAGACGCGGCCCTCTCATCCGTCTCGTCCTCCGGTCACGAGCTTCGCTGGCGCTTCGCAAAACTCGGGCGATGTCTGGAAAGGGTGATATTTGAAGAGGGAAAGAGGGAGAGGCGGCCGAGGCGGGAGCTCCCTAGGAGCGGTTATGGGGGTGTGGGGTTGGGTGGGGTGCTTGGGGTCGTTTGGCTTGGGTCCTGAAGGCAAATTTGTTTTCTCCCGCTGCCGCTATCCAGCTCATTGGTGGCTAATGCGGGCATGCTACACACACACACACACACACACACACACACACACACACAGTGACTTCCAAAAAAACAACGACGATACAGAGGCAGGCGCCGTGCTGTGCTTGGCTGCGTCCGGGGCTGGTTTCTCCCTCCCAGTCCAGACTCGGGGCTGTCACTCGCAAATAGAAATTGAGGAGAGGTGTAATGGAGTTTGGCAGGATAGAGGTGTGCTCTGTGCGCTCAAACAGGACGAAGCTCCGTGCGGCAGGCACAAATGTCAGACTTCTGATCAGGAAGAGGAACAGATTCAGGCACAAAATGCAGTTACATGCCGATCCCGGGGCCACTGCAGTACATACCATAGCAAGGAGTAAATGCGTAAAGGCAAACACCCCCATAATACATACACATAATCGAGACACTGTACCCACGGAAACAAAAAATAAAATAAAAATATATATAGACACTCCTAAATACATATAATAATATATACAACCCCCCTACTGTAAAACTGTAAAGATTACATTGTTGGGGTCAATTCCCTTTCAATTCAGTCCATTCAGGAAATGTGTTTTAATTAACATTTTTGGCACTTTTCAATTAATTTCCTGAATTGGCTCAGCTAAAATTTGAATTGTCCCCATCCATGGCCTATAACACACAATATCCAAATAAAAACAATACAGACAGCAAAAACACACAAACTGTGCGGGTCACACTGAAGTAGATACGCAAACAAAGAAACAAAGATCTAAATGCAAACTATATAGTTACACCTGACAGTACCTACAGAAAACACACACACAGGCCCAAATGTAACATTTGTCTCTATACAGTCCACAGCTCTATTCTGTAACTCTTGCAGTTCTACATCAAGGGGTAGTACGATAATACCCTGGGGGCTGAGATTGAGCTTCCTCGCCACCCCCCTCCCCCTCCCCCCTCCCCCTCCCCTTACTCTACCCCTCCACTGCAGGGGCCAATCAGCATAAAGGACATTACTGACTGATAGACATGCTGTATTTAGTGTACTAATGCCTCATCATACACACTTCAGTTGCTGGAACATTTTCAACTGAGCGTGCTGTGTGTCTTTGTGTGTGTGTGTGTGTGTGTGTGTGAGAGAGAGAGAGAGAGAGAGAGAGAGACCCAGTTTACACAGATTATTATTATTAGTATTATTATTATTATTAATAAATAAATTATTTTACTTCATCCAGAGCAATTAAAAGGTCTATTGATTCAGCAACAATCCTTCAAATGAAGTCGCACTCTCCCACCTCATGCAGTAAGCCTAAAACAAGCGCACAGATGAAGAATAGCGGGTTTTTCAGGGCGCTGTTGTTTTCCGAACACCTCACAGGACACTCTGCTTAACCGAATAGATAATTGACTGCCGAGCAAATAAAACAGTCCTTCTTTTAACTGGGACGACATTGAGTTGTTTGTCCACTAAAGTCCTGTGACAAACCTAATGGGGAGGAGTGAGCTGTGGCCGAGGGGCAGGAGCCCAGGGGGAAGGAGAGGACGGTCTCCGAGAGTCCCATTCTCCAGGCCAGCGCTCCCAATTAGAGCCCGCGGGGGCCGCTCGGCCGCCGTCGGCCGAGCGAGACTAAACGGGGCTCGAATCGCTCTCCACACTATCGAGATTGACCTTTGAGTGACCTTTGAGTGACAATGTATTTGACACTCATTAGCCAGCCAACTAGCCCTTAATAAAAGCAATTCGCTCTCCATTGATTGAGATCTTCTATTATCTCCTGCCGTCCTGTCAGTAGTTATCTCGCGATGCAAATGGTCCGAAACGCCGTCCTCTTCTTCTTCTTCTTCTTTTTCTTTTTTTTTCTTCCAGGGGTGACATTTAAAATCCATGGGCTACGGGGGATATCTATGAAAGGAAGGAGAGATTGATTGTGACAATGGTTTCATCTATGCATTTGATATTTTTGATCCACTGCGTGTATGTGTGTGCGTGCGTGCGTGCGTGCGTGCGTGCGTGCGTGCGTGCGTTTCTGTGCATGTGCGCACATTTGGTGTAAAACTGCTCTGGGGAGAGGTTGTGAAAATTATCCTCCATACTATTTTCCAACCATGGCCATGTTACATATTTTTTAATTGTTGTTTAAGGAAAACATCAGCGAAGCTCCGCTATTTATGCAACCAAAATGTTTGCTTACTTCTTGAAAAGTACGCTCCTGAATATACTCAGCGAAACCCCAGAAGCAAGTATCATCCGGGGGTTTTCAGTATACTCCATTTACAGAAATGTTCACCTACTTGACTACTTTCAC
Organism: Synaphobranchus kaupii; assembly: GCA_029718625.1. Lineage (NCBI taxonomy): Eukaryota > Metazoa > Chordata > Actinopteri > Anguilliformes > Synaphobranchidae > Synaphobranchus > Synaphobranchus kaupii. The sequence goes on from CM056393.1 coordinate 10,336,591, forward strand.
ATCCAGTGTACTCAAAAAACCTACTCAATAGTATGGAAGGGTGCTGATTTGGACACAGCCAGAGCCTGTGCTTTTGGTGCTAAGAGAAGTACTTCCTGTGCCAGTGCTCCACAAAGAGGCTGTGTTCTCCGGGGAAATATTCGGGACAGAGGCTGTGTTTTCTGCTGGTGATGGAGCCATCACTCAGCCACTCTTCTATGGCCACAGCAAAGGCAAATGTATTCCACTTAACTGTGGCAGGCTGTTTCTAATTAAGTGGTACATGTTGCTGGGAGAACAGCCACACCGTCCCAATCCACCCCCGAATCCAAATCTGAAATAAATAAATAAATGCAGTTATATAAAAAGCATGAGACCAGACATCATTTTGAAGAAGACCAGTGGCACTCCTTTATAATTATCTTTATAATCACTGCTATCTGTCCCCTATTCCTGGCACTGGCCTTATTGATGGTCCAGTCTGACATTTTTTATTTCGGTTGCCATGGAAAGGAGAGAGACTCGGGCTTTAATTTGGTCTGATGCATCAGCGTCCCAGCACATTAACTTTGGGTCATCAGGCTTATAAAACCACTCTTCCCTGAAGTACTCCCTTCAAATAGATATTTCTCTAAAAAATGCACACTGTGACATTAGAGAGTGTAGGAACTACTGTGGCCACTCTTTATAAGCCTTTGCTTTCTGACTAGTGAAACTGTTGAAGGACGCAGAAGCATGCTGTTTGATGCTTAGGACAACTGATCACCAGACCAAAACATTTTTTTTTTTGTGCCACATTCTGAATCTCATTCCAAAGCCTTTGCTTTGAGGATATTGGAGCCTCTAAAAAAGAGGGAGAATGCGGAATTTGTCAGAATAATTAGAAAGCATGTGTTAATAAAAATGCCTCTCTCAGGCTGAACACAAAACAGTTGTGACCTGATGCATTATCCTCTAGTCACACATTCTTTTCTGCGTTTGACTGCCTGCAAATTAAAAATCTGCTGCGTGAAATTTGAAAATGTCGACCACTCTTAAAAAAAAAGTAAAGACGCACGTCTTATTCTCAGCTCGATTTCCAGCTCTCTGCTTCACCGAGAATGTTTCGAAGGATGCGTCTATCTTCTGTGGGGAAAAACAGAAAATATAATGAAGTTGTTCTAATTTTCCTCTATTTAATAAAGTATTAATTTGCATGGAAATATTTAATAACCCAGGTAAATCTCAGGGATAAATCTTTTTAACATGTTTTTTTTTAATAACCATAACATCCCTACAAATATTTCAAAGACATAGAACCTTAATCTTAATAAGATTTATTATGGAGCACTGGCATTAAGGACAATATTTTTTGAGCTCTAACTGAAGTGAGCGTGGGTGGGTGCAGATTTATTGAGTTGTAATCTCATAGGAAGTTGAGAAGGTTAATAAATCATCTTTCTGTGTGCACACGACTTGTCTGACTTGTACAGATCCCCACCTGTGGACCTGGAGACACATTGTCTTGGTTTAACATCACATTAAAGATCACATTAATCACATTAAAGATACAGCATCCAGTTCAGCACAAACTAGCATGCATGGAAGTTATTAAAACAAGAAAAAGATGAGTCATCAAAATTGGCAGACAAAAATAGTCTGGGTCATATTTAAATCAGACTTGGTTTCATTATCAGACAAACGTGGCATGGATCATATTTGAGTTAGACTTGGTGTCATTATCAGATAAACGAGGCATGGATCATATTTGAGTTAGACTTGGTGTCATTATCAGATAAACGTGGCATGATCATATTTGAGTTAGACTTGGTGTCTTAGTCAGATCAAGAATTGTACAAAGATGGTACAGACAAGGGTTGATTTTCTTCACCGGGAACTTTCAAGAACTTTCCGCAGAAAGCTTTCCAAAAGACCTTTCTACTGAGCATTTTGAAAAAGGCGTCCCAGTAATGATGCACTTCCTGTTCCCAGTGAGCGAACGTAGTGATGTAGTGTTCCAGCACAATGTGCCCCGGGTTTTGTGGGGGATTTCTACACCCTGAAAAAGCCAGGCCTCACCCTTATCAATGATATGAATCCTTGAAATTCGATACTAGGTCTGATATTTGCCTTTGCATCAAGGCAAACCCCCCCCGTGATCCTTTGGGCATGTCAAAAGATTCAGAGAAAGTTTAAGGTCACAATGTTGAATTTGGTGAGAAAAACAACCCAGCGGGCCTTTACTTGAAAAAGGCCCAGGAAGAGGGACCACCCTGCATGCTTCCTCAGTGTCAACTCAAAACCAAAGAACATAACCAAGCCAAGTGCCTCGGCATTCTACCCTGAACAAAGGGTGCCACCCAAGTAGCAAACCAGCTGGACCCTCTAACCAGTCTTTAGTACAACAACCACGATTCATCAAAGACTTTAGGGCATAAGACAGGGGTGTCCGATCTTATCCGATGTGGGATGGAGGTTTTTGTTTTAGCCCAGCACTATGACTCCAGGTTCAACTAATTAACTAATCATGTTCCTTGATAAGTATAATCAGGTATCTTAGTGCTGGGCTAGAACAACAACATGCACCCACACCGGCCTTTTTCAGATAAGGTTGGACACCACTGGTGGAAGATAATCATTATGTTTGAGCATACTATAAGCTGCATATTATTGAAAATTAATGTTTTGTCTCTTTATTGTATTGCATTTATGTGGGTTCTATGGATTAGAAATAAATCAAATTGAAAGTATTGGTAGTTTCCAACTGAACAACCACTAATTGTCAATTTTGCTTGTGAACTGGTGCCTCGTTATTGGAGAAAAGCCATGATCCACCCCTGAGATAAATAACTCATAAGACTGGATATTTTAATAGCCACCTAGCATCACTGCGGCACAATAAAACATAATTAATTATATAGTTCTGTTAGCAAACACGCCACTCGCCACGTATCTGTATGAGAAAATAAAGCAATCGATGGGGTAAACTGTCATTATTGAATCGACAGCTCAGTACCACCTGACTAATTAGAGGCTGAGAGAGCGCTCATACCTTACCCCAGGGAACGGGCTCATACCTTACCCCAGGGAACGGGATAGGCAACCCAGCCAGTCAGTACAAATCAGCTTATTTCCATTTTTTACAATTAAAGCTTCGTCAAGGGTTAAAATGAAGAGTGGGGGACCATGACCAGGAGGGTGCGGGGTCAAAACCGTGCCCTCGGCAGGGCTGTACCCCGACGCGCGGGACGGACGAAGGCCAAGACGGACCGTCGCCATGGACTCTCGCGACTCGGATGCCGAGGCGACGGAGGGCTGCCAGCCCCCTCGACGAGGAGGGAGGGGCCGCGGGCGGCGCTGTGCCTCACGCCTCTTTTCCCAGAGCTGATGAAAGGGAAATTAAATCTTGTTTATGAGGCAGCTTTGATGGCGGATGCAAAGTGAAGAAGCAAGTGGCAGTCACAGGTCGTCTGAAGCAGACTGTTAGAAGTGTCTACATGATTGACTAAGTGAAAACATATGGCACGAGAGGCCCAGGGGACAGCTGCCTCTCCAGAAGATGCGATCGCGTGCGCCACCCCACCCCCAACACGCCCCCCCCTCCCCTCCCAACCCGCCACCCCCACCACCGCACACACTTTCCAGTTGACTGGTTGGTAATTGAACTGGAGGTGCGTTCCACAGCAGACGCCGCGATGGGGTCAGAAACGGAGGCGCGGGGGATGCCGCTTGTTTAACCGGGCATCGCCACCGTCGCCGTGTCTGTCAATTTAGCCAATTACGCCCGCGAGAAACACAATATTCTGGATGTTCGGCCAATTATACAAAATAATAATTAGAGTGCCAATTATACTAGATGCCTGCTCTTCTCCGCAGACAAAAGAGCGCGCGGTCCGCTAATGTTCTCTCTTCAGTCGTCGATTCATCGGGATTATCACACGTGCCTTCTGATACGCTTCTGTGTTTGAGGTGACAGCATGCACACAGAACAGGACGCTGTACATTTGCATGCGTGAGAATGCGCAGAAAAAAATATAAATAAATAATCCCTCTCCAATGTAGACCCACATTATAGCACATATGAGAGCAAAGGTCTGATTTGTCACCATCCCTTCTGCCCTCGAACCTTCCCAAAGGCCAAAAAAACAACTAATTTCCTTCTCTCTCTAAGACATTCCACATTTCAAAGAAGCTCCAGCACTGCTGTGCGCCAACATTCTAAATCAAATCAAATCTGCCCACTAGAGGAATACGCTGATACAGTACACTCTTTCTGCCTTTGTCTTTCTCTTCTTATTCTATTATTAATTATTATATATTATTAATCTGACCAGTCAGTTACCCATCATATTCAGTGAAGGCATACTGTGAGAAGAATGGCACCGGAATATTCTCTTTATGCGCCATGTTTTCCTGAACTTAGAACTGAGGCGACGGGGGTGACAGCGCGACACCAACCTATATATTTATGTATACTTGTTTGTGAGCTTGACATAGTCATTCCCTTAGTAAATAATCACCCTTTCTGCCATCGCCCACTTCACGGGCTCCCTTTGATGACAGGCGTGAGCCCGGCTTCCTGGATGCACTCCCACGGCAACAGTAAGAGTTCGGATGTGGAGTCTGTTGCAGAGGAAGACGAGAGACCCCCCTGCCGAGAGGCACTTTTTTCTCAGCCTAATTTGAAACCCCCCACTTTAGCGGATCACGTTCGCAGCTGCCAGCGGACGACGTGACTGTAAACACGGAGCGGGGCTCTGTGTCCCGGCCGCTCGGCAGCGGGAGTAGAGCAGACCGGATCAGAGGTGTGCATAAAAACAGATGGCTCTCCGTATAAAACATGCTTCCCAGCTAAACGGCTTAATTTCCAAAAAACTCGGTTTTCCGAAAACCCGCCTGTGGCGCGTCGAGCATCTCGGCGGAAATCAGCGGCTGGCGGGGCCATGTATTCAAGGGCTGTGTGTGTGTACATGCATCTGTGGTGTGTGTGTGTGTGTGTGTGTGTGTGTATACATGCACATGTGTGTGTGTGCGTACATGCATGTGTGTGTGTGTGTGTGTGTGTGTGTGTGTGTGTGTGTATGAGAGAAGAACTCCTGTGAAAAATGCTTCCCTCTGGATAAAGGGAGCCTTAATTTAAAAAAAAAAAAAAAAACTGTGTACCTGTACATTGGTCCCTCCTCCAACACAGAAAACCGTTATACACTTCCTACATGCAATTTCACAAGCAGAAAACATTTCACTCACTTTCTGTCTCAAACTGTCTCAAAAAACCTCATTAATACTGTATACTTTATTGATATTTTCAACATCTGAACTGTGACAATAAATCACCCTGAAAATTCACAGTCGAAGCAGGAATTTTTAACATGTTGTCTCCATCAGGCAGTAAAGGGTATACTGTACTGTAAGGATAACTTTAAAAAAAAATCTGTGGTCTAATCACTCTATTCTCTATTTCTAGTGTACCGTACCGCCACTGAGGGGGGAAGCAACTATTCTCACAACAAGCTAAATATGTTATTTGTCTCTCACACACCCACACACACGCACACGCACACACACACACACACACACACACACACACACACACACACACACACACACACACACACACACAATATCTCAATATTTTTTAGAATACAAAAAGAATAGCACAGTAATCAGGCTGCAGAGGAGACAGAAATAACAGGTGCAAACTCTGCTGTCAAACGCATAGCTAGTGCATAACTTCAGAAATCAGGCCTACATAAAACAGGTGCTGATTCAGGAACTGCACAGACAGAGCGGGAGATTTGTTGCGATACACCGGCGAATCTCATGAACTGTGCAATACCTGGGAAGGTGAGGTAATGGACTGCATATCCCTGTGCTATAAATTCTCACCAGACCATGGCACATTGCTTCTCTGTGTCAAGGGACACAAAGACAAAATCACAACCTGTCAGTGGATACCCAGATTTACCGTGGGCCAAATATAAATGACAACACCGGCGTTCCTAATAGGCTACCTCTTCTCCTGGCTTTCAGTCACCCCTCAGACGCCCTCTGCAATGTATAAGGATTCCTGTTTTGGCAAATAACCGAGCGACGTGACACTGCCCAAATGTAGCATTTCAATGACATTATCAATCACCTAAAAAAAGGGTATAAAACACACAACCTCCCACTATGTCTTCAGAAGACATAGCAGACCCTTATCCTGGAGCAAAGCAATCAAGGGCCACGGTGCTCTCAGCAAAAAAATGACTTATCCGTAAATAACACTAGAGCTTTAACAAAGTAGCTAATACTGTATGAGCATCGTGCATTAATTAAAAACGAGAATAATAATGAACTACTGAATCAAACAGTGGTTTATACAAATGTAAATGGTGTCATTACTCAAAAACAATAAAAAGAATAACAACAATTAATTTGAAGCCTTTACCCTGTGTTAATATGCATAGTGCTCATGGATAAGAACTTGCTAAGGTAACTTGCTAAGGGAACTTGCTAAGGGAACTTGCTAAGGGAACTTGCTAAGGGAACTTGCTAAGGGAACTTGCTGACGTCTATTCTGTGCACTGGGAGAGTTGTGGCCTTTATAAGAAGCACTAGTGCTTGCTAGATGAGAGAGGGACTGGAGGAGCACACGCCATGACCCATCCTAGCCAAAAATAACATCATAAACCTGCACCAATCAACAGGAAATGCATGCTAAAATATACACTTCAAGTGTGATCAAAACGCTTTTAATTAACTGAGCATGCATAATGGTGTTTTTCAGGGGCAGCCAACTGATTCATTCCAATAAAATATTCACTAGATAACGTTCTATACAATGACTATGAGAGAACTTTCAGCTGAAGTGAATCATTATTAATTTTCATGAATAAATAATTTCTTCATGCATTAAAAACACTCTTAATTAGGATATTTGTCTTTCTGCCCTTTAAAACATACCGGGCCAGCATAATCGGAATCAATCTTTTAAGTGTGAATTTTCTTCTTCGCACATACAAAGCTCATAGATGGGCTATAAAAAGTAATTTTCCACTAAGCCAGGGCTCGTCCTGTCCATGAAAAAACACAGGAAAATGCCCCAAAAATGGTCTCATATTAGCTATACTCTCAAACAGAACTTCCCTTTACATTCTGAGCACCATTTAACCAAAAGCAAAGTACGTCACATATTTCCGTATACAATATTCGCAAGTGTATATGGACAAATGCAGGCAATACCTTGGCAACTTGATGGCTGACTGCTAATTTTATTAAAGTCTACCCTGTGGTGGTTTGTGTTGCTCTTACTTTCGATAAATACAAAGTCAAACGTAAGGAAACTTGATTAAACTGTCAACCTGCATGAATATTACAGGCAGACACTCTAACAAAGGCGCTGTGGTACAACCGAGAACAATGCGCCCTTCTTTCATCGCTGTCTATCCTGCATCAATGTCGTCAAAACTCATTTTTACAAAAGTCAGGAAAATGTGAAGGCAGTAAAAAAAATTAATTTTAAAAATAAAGCTCACAATAAGCTGTGCTACTCAAGAACAAAATAAGAGGTGTTATTCTGTTTCCTTGGTTACAAACATTTGTGTTTTTGTGAGATCACTTCACACCTTTTATTGTATTTGACAGCACAGACAAGTCCCAGGAGAAGCTATGCATCTGCAATAAGCAATGTGTGGCAAAACACACTCACAAAACGCAGAAACATTGTGAGCCCGTGTCCCGTTTTGTTTGAAGAAATCTGTGTATTACCCAAAGTATTCTGTGGTGAATACATCCTCGAGTCTAAAGGAAAAACAGAATAAAGTAGCAGGCCATTTATTTTCATAAGGATATTTACAGCAAAGGCAACGTATTTGATGTAAAAAAAAAAAAAAAAAAAAAGTCAGTAGATGGGCTTCACATTCTTGACTGTCCACATTGGCAGAATCAAACAAACAGGAGCTGCTCTTGCGCAATGCAAAATGCAAAACTGTTCCTAGGACTTGCACAGATTAAATGATTTTTTTAAAAGTCCCTTCCAAAGTGTTCTGTCTTGTGGCCAGATGGACCGTTTCTATTTTTAACTTGTCGCTCTCCATATTACTTGCAGGCAGAGTTTTACATTAGGAAAGCACTTGCGATTGATTTGTCTGGCTCATACTTTGAAATATGTATGACTGGCTTACTCTCCTGGCAGTTATAACAAGACCTGTAGACGGCAGGTATCCAGAAGAACCCCTCAATTATACATCGATACTGTCAGAGGATTGTGTGTGTGTGTGTCTGTCCGTGATTGATTCGGTATCAACACGAAGAGAGGAACAGATTAATGCACAAAGGGGAAAATGGGGGGGTGGTCTCAAATGCGGACCTGATGTTTCCGTTGATTTGATTTGATGTGGGAATTCTGTTGTTCACGCCGGTGTCTCAATTCAGTGCCGGCATCTACTTAATGCTACACTGCATACATTATCTGTGATCTCATCCCGGATGGAAATGCATGCTGAACAAACAGGGGTGGCTTTCCCGATTCCGATGTGTCTTCAGAATTCACAACACATTTCACGATCTCTTTTAGTTACGAGCTTAGAGTATATATATAATGGGTTACGAGCACTTTCGGGAAAGCGTCGTGAACGGCAAGTATATCTTCACGACACGTTTCACGACATACGTTTCGCTACGACATGCTTTGGGAAAGCCACCCCTGGATAGTATCCGAACATTTGGCTGTCAGTTTGGGGTTTGGTCATTGGGGTTTGGTCATTTCCAGTCATTAAAATAAACTTTGCATTACCCATCATTTTGTTTTCTCTGGCATCTTCTTTATTAAAAGATACTGCAGAAATCTTTATAAATGTCTGACCGAATCCATAAATACAGAACAAGCACTGTACAGCATAGAAAAAAAGGTTTTTTTTGCCTTTAGCATTGCTAAGAATTTCCTTCACACATTCAATTGGCTGCTTCATAAACAAAAATATTTTTGAGTAATCACAACTGTTACAAAAAAATTATTCTATGAATTAATTAATTTTAGTTGAATTGGTGTAATTATCACAGTTTACTCCATACTTCCAAATTTATGGAAACCATTACAGCAGTAAGACAAGTCAACAAAATATGATTGTGTGTTCCAAAATAAATAATAATAAAGACATCATTAAAAATATATATTTTTAAATTAAATTAATTTTTATTTATTTGTTATGCCTCAAATAATTTTCCAGGATCTGCTAACCTCACCCAGACGTGATGCTAATCCCAATGTTACTAAGGTCAGTGGATGTGGGCATCAATTAATTTTAGTTGAATTGGTGTAATTATCACAGTTTACTCCATACTTCCAAATTTATGGAAACCATTACAGCAGTAAGACAAGTCAACAAAATATGATTGTGTGTTCCAAAATAAATAATAATAAAGACATCATTAAAAATATATATTTTTAAATTAAATTAATTTTTATTTATTTGTTATGCCTCAAATAATTTTCCAGGATCTGCTAACCTCACCCAGACGTGATGCTAATCCCAATGTTACTAAGGTCAGTGGATGTGGGCATTGCGGGCATACGTAAGCCATAGGGACATATTATCGGAGAGATAAAGTGTATCACTCCTTACATGAGCGCCTGAGCATGTGTACGGGACAATACATATCAGGTATTTCATGGTTTGACCTGGTGGCCTGATGGCAGCCACAAGATCATTGCAAACAGGGAGAGAAGGGCCCCAGTTATGCATGCCAAAGATGTCGGGGGCGGAGACAGTGTTCTGTCCAATGAGAAACACACTAGGGACGCGATGGCGATCAGGTGTTCTAAATATGCATGCCAGGGTGAGCCTGAAGCAGAACTCAAATCCATCTCAATATTACATGGTTTCTATTCTCACTGCTATTTATGATTGTGGGTGGGATGATATGCATTTCCAATAAATTGTCGGTTTTCTCTAAATCCGGAGATAAATTCCGTCATCGTATTCCATTCCGGAAGATTTTCTGGCATCCGTGTGAATGCTGTAATTGCAGAAGACTAACCAATGTTCCTAGACACCAGCATTGTCAGAGCCCGGCAGCACAGGAAGCATCGACAGAACAGGAAGCATCGACAGAACAGGAAGAATCGACAGCACAGGAAGCATCGACAGAACAGAAAGAATTGACAGAACAGAAAGCATCGACAGCACAGGAAGCATCGACTGAACAGGAAGCATCGACAGAACAGGAAGCATCGACAGCACAGGAAGCATCGACTGAACAGGAAGCATCGACAGCACAGGAAGCATCGACTGAACAGGAAGCATCGACAGCACAGGAAGCATCGACTGAACAGGAAGAATCGACAGAACAGGAAGCATCGACAGAACAGGAAGCATCGACAGAACAGGAAGCATCGACAGAACAGGAAGAATCGACAGAACAGGAAGCATCGACAGCACTGTTTTTAACCATTTCAGTTATGCGTGTTATTTCAAGCATTGGGCTCAAATATTTGTGATGATATGCAACGGCGACATTTTATCATATGTCCACCTCTGCAGTCTCAATGCTGGTTGTGGATTTTTCTTCCTCTTAATTATAGGGTTCTTATAGTTTTAAGGTCTGCACACCGTTGCTATGTTAAAGGTCATTTTGAAACATTGATTCTCCGATGTGTGTGTTCAAATGGGCTTAAAATTTGTATGTCACACACCTGGCAGGAGTGTGTGGTGTGAAATCCCCTGAGATCTAGTCCTAGTCGTTCTCATCTAACTGGAATATCTATTTTTCTGTCTGTTTATCTAGTTATCTAACTAGATATCGACCTGTGGACTTAACTGCTTTAATAAAGTAAAAGCCTTATATATTAAAGAAAAAAAAAACATTTGAGACGAGAGTAAGAGTTGGCAATGCTGAAAAAGGGGATGGTCGTGTCAGTGATTTCCAAGACATCGGAAATCCACATCCAAGACGGCATTGCAAAATGGTACTGTACAATATGTGCAATTTCATTTTCAGACCTGTCAACTCTTACTCTCACTTAAAACATTTTTTTTTTCATTTGTAGGCCTAATGGTTATTTGTGATCTGACAAAGTGAATGATTTATAAGGGGCCTGAGGTAGTCTATTCTAGGCTCTGAACAGTCAAATCTGACTGCCTACATAGATGGATTCTGAAATGGTTAAATTTTTTATTCTGATCATAATCACACCCTGCAAGTGAAATGTAACAGTTTATTTCAGGCCCACAAAAGACCCCGATCCTTATTAGACTGCACACAGTCAACAGTCATGTCTAGGTTATATTCAAAATAAAAAACATCACATTATAACATCTGACACTGTGCAAAATTAGTGGCTACACTTGCTGCTTAGCCAGATAATAATAATAATAATAATAATAATAATAATAATAATAATAATAATAATAATAATAATAATAATAATAATAATAATAATAATAATAATAATGAAAACAAGGTAGCAAACTCGCTGTTCAGGGAGAATTGACATTACCGAAATGTCTAGTTATTCCAAGCTGAACAGCAGCACTAATGCTAAGACAGGCAATACAACTCGCTAGCAGATTTAAAATGTTTACAACAAAGCAGATCTAATGACACTTGCAATGCTACTGCTAACATCAGCTGGGAATGCATTCGTGTTGTTAAGTCGCATCTGACAATGTGTGATTTTAGCAATAATTAGCTACCTCTATTTTTGTAAGTATAATAATAAAAATAAATATTGGCACCTGGTATGCTGCTGATCCTGCACTGAAATAAAGCTAGGAAATGAAAGTAGCATAACTCATGTTCATTATCTGGTTTTCCCAGACGTGGAAGGTTGATGTGACAAACCCTAAGTCTAAGCCCTATTATTAGCTAGATAGCTAGCTAATGATCCGTATATGCCACCTAACCTGACATGAAAACTAATAGTTTGTATCAGAGCCATATCTCTAGCCTGTGCTAGCCAGAGTCAGCTGATAACTAGTCAACAGGTTGATAGCTAGTCAGCTACCCAGATAAGCAGATAAAAATATATATAAAAAAAACACTATTGGTCTTGCCTAATTGATTCTGGCCGGAGGCCAGCCTTGTTAGTAGGAGAGGTTGCTAGGAAACTCCAAAAAAAATTGTTGAAGCCAATGGTCAAGTGGAAATAATGAAAAATCTTTGTGCCCTTATAATGAAGACTGCTGGAAATCATATATCTCCGAAAGCAATAGCGGTTGTAATACCTCTAGGTAGTCTAAAACCAAGAACATGTTCTTAAAAGCAAGAGCACGAAGAATTAATAACTGGGGGATTGGAGCGTGTAATTGGACAGGTAATTAAGAAGAAAAAGCAGAAGGATGAAGCACAATGACGTTTATGGCCTTATTGCGTGGTTGTGTGTGTGTGTTTACACGTGGTCATTGGGGACAGAAGTTACTGTTTGTAGGGATTGAGAAGTGGTTGTCATTACAGTACAGTAATTTCTATTGAAAGCCACACAGGAACACCAAACTCTTATTACTGTATGGGGTATACCACCCAGCCAATATATAGGTATATAATTGCACAGTTCTGATCTGGATTCCTGAGTTTTATTTTTTTAAGTAGATGCATCAATATGATATATAGCTAAGCTATGCAGTTGGCTGATGTTTCCTTTTGGGACTGTGTGATACCTACTTAATTGAAATACATATTAAGGTGAAGCAACTTAGGCCTCCCTTTAAAAAAAAAACAAAAAAAAAACTATAAACCTATTTTCTGTATTCAGGGGTGTAATTGTGATTGTGGTCTGTTCAGATTTATTATTGTAATAACAGCTGAAGAAGCTCTTAAGATAATATTTAGTGCTGTTTCAGAAAATCCTCAGAAAGCCCCACTGACCTGTGATTTTACTGAAATAAAACCATATATGGCGCAGTACCTTTTGAAAAGCGGTGTGTGTGTGTGTGTGTGTGTGTGTGTGTGTGTGTGTGTGTGTGTGTGTGTGTGCGTGTGTGTTGGATTGCACTGTTATTGCAAAGGTCAAGTAAGAGTGCGGTGACATCCTCGTTTCAATTTTGAATCTTTTGCCATTATCTTATCTTACTGTCACTTAAGTCAAAGTTTCTTGTCTGAGACGTATTGAATAATTTATTCCTGGGTACGTTTTTGTAACGTGTCCCTGAATAGCCAAATTTACCGTCACATAATAGCAGACTGCTGTACATGTGGAGCGTGCACATTTATGTACACAAGGCGATAGACAACAACTGCAGATGGCTCCGAAATACAATATACCCTCCATCTGCGAATTTCCGCTTCCTTTGCGAGATGAACAATAACACTGAAAGCAACACTCGGGCGAACGCAAGCCAACATTCTGCAATATGCTCGAAATATTCAGCAAACAACATCATACAGCTGACAGCAATTTCTTCACCGACACTCAAAATTTCCATATCTCAATATCTCTGCAAGGAAACACATCATTGTCGTTTAAAGCAGTCCCAAATTAAGCTCGTCTTTAGTGCGCACTGAATGATGTTATCTTTAAAATAACTGACGGGAGAGCATTGCTTTATTTACCAAAAAAGACCTGCTGGTCAAAATATTGAGCCCAAAAAGGCCAGTCTATTTAGTCATTATAAACTAATGAGTGTCTGGGAATGTCACACTGGCAGAGTAAATATTAGCAGAGACTCTTCTTTTGCAATGTAAATGAATTTGTGTATTTATACTGACATATTTTATGATTACACGGTATACCCCCATCCCCACCCACTCACTCCTTTCCACAAGAGTGGAATTAATAATAAAAAGAGAAGAGAAGAGAAAATAAAGAGAAGAGACAAAGCTTGCAAAACAAAGACAAAGAAAAAAGATCACTAAATTCCTCAAGTTGGAGATAATAATAAAAGCTCCCATTAAACAAAAATGTCAGAATCTGTTCCATCACTGCAGAGATATCACCGGATCCAAAAACTTTCCGTACGAACAGATACGTCACTGTGGGATGCTGGGTATTTTTGGAGCACGGTGGGCAGAGCTTGCTAATTGTGATAGGGAGATGTGAATTTCATTTGAACAACAGGAGCAAAGAACCAGCGGGAACCTGTTTAGTAAGTGGAGTGCTTCATTTTACAATCATTTGAATTTAGTATGTCTGAAACCATTGGAAAATCGGCTAGGCTTTTCTAAATGGGAGTTTAAGGAGGGGAAATTGCCTCAAAGTTAAATGCTGGTTTAACTTGTAGAATTAGGTATACCATTTCCCTGGTGGGTAGCTGACCACCATGCAAATGGATGGCTAATCAAGGAGGAGAGAACAAAATAATGATCTGGAACAAAGTTACTAATAATACAAGCTGTTATTTCCAAGTGATTTATGGAATATGTTTTTTTAGGAATGGGGAATTAGCCTAGAAGAAAACGTCTGCCATTTGTAATAAAGCAAGCCAAGCTGCTATTTATCTAATATTTATGGGCTGTGTTTCACCAAAGTTTTCCTTATTTCTTGTGTGGGTTGATGAAAGCCAGACATTAAAAAGTATTTGCTTTTAATCAAGGAACACAGAAAAATAATAATTAATAAAAAATATCTATAGATACCCTGTATGTGAGTGCATGTGAGCATGTATGTAAAAATGACTGCCTGTGCATGCTATGTGTGCGAATATGTGTACAGGACATGTGTGTGTGTGTGTGTGTGTGGGAGAAGGAACACATGTGGACATGCATGTGCATGTTCATGTATGTGCGTGTGTTTATGGGTGAAGGAATGTGCGTTTGCATAATAAGCACATATGTGTGTGTGTGTGCGCAGGAGAATAAAGCGTGTACTAGTGTGCTTCCATGCTCCAGTCAGCACTGTGCTCCCCTGTTGCAGAGTAAAACTTGGTCGCAGATCTCAATTGAATCCACGTTCCCCTCTGACTCCTGTCAAAAAGACGTCATCTTCTCACGCGGGCCGGTTCCGCAAGCAGCTGCCCGCCAAATCGCGGTGTGCCCCCGCCGTCCCGAATAACAAACAAACAAAGCGCTGAACCCGGCCCGGAGCGGAGGACAGCCAGTCAGGGACTTAGGTAACACGCGCGCTACCTGACTCCTTAATCCAGCCGAGGGGGTTTGCCGATGATCCGGCGCTTTCCGCTGTGAGATTATAGAGCCGCGCGGGGCTTGTGAAGTTGTGCTCCGTCTCCCCCCCGCCAGAACCCTTCCTCACTCCAAACCTTCTCCGTAGATAATCCCCCACCTCCACGAGCCTTCTGAGGGCTTTACCCAGCCCTCCGCTCCGCACAACCACACCGGTCTTAACGCACAAGTAGGACAAATCTAAGACTGCTGTCAAACAAAGAGTACATTTAAAAACGGTACTTAGGCTAATATATTACAATAAACGAAGGGTATACTGTAAATATTAACCTTATCGATTAAATAAAGTGTTATAGTGTGCGCATGTCTTCTGAATGATATTGCACTGAGGTAAGAATCATGAAAAAAAAATAAAACATTGTACGAGTAACGCCTAACATTGGTTTGCGACAGTAATTGGTTTTGCAATATACAAAATGGTTTAAAAGAAGCAGAAGTATTTTGCTCAGCAGCCATTGGCTCCTTTTGAGAACAGTTGACACGTCAATGACAGCTGTGCGTAGATACAATCGAGCGCGCCTAGAAGAGCAGTTCAGCTGCAGTTCGGCGAGTATTCAAAACTTCCTCCCAAAAAATGGGAGAGCGTCTCATGGGGCTCTAGACCTGGAGGCGCATTACAATTCAGAAGGAATAATTCACAGGAGTCACAGGCAGAGACTGCAGTCTCCAGCAAAGGTCAGCATACTTACTGAAAAATGCGTAAAGGGGAAGGAGAGAGAGGGATGAGAAAGGGCTGGAAGAAAAGGCTATAAATTACGTAGGCCTACGGTGCTTCTGGAACAAGGGTGTGTAGGGGGGGGGGGTTGTTGGCGACAAGACCACTACCACCTTCCTCAACACACAGATATACAGAATCAGAACGAGAGTGAGAAAGAGATGTCGAGAGCGAGTGAGAGAGACTTCATCTTTTTTTAAACACCGGGGCAGTCATACTCCACACACTAATTGAAAAAAAAAATCAATTCATACCTTGAAATATTCTCTCATGGACAATGATGTCGGAAGATCATTTTGAAGAAACATGTAAGCTAACTCTGCACACAGCTTGTCAGCTTGCAAACAAATTAATGCAATGAGTGCTTGAATGTATGATAATGATGAGATACAGTGCAATAGCTATAATAATAAAATGTTCACAAAACGATATACCTATTTATAAAGACACAGTACTTAGCACATAACTACCAAGCAAGTATAACATTAATTTGCAAGCTCCTATTCAGAAACATAAATGAAAAAAAAAAAAAAAAACATTAAGAAAGCCATTCATACTAATAAGAATTGTAAATATGTATCCACAATAACACATTTTCTCTGGGAATCTAACTGGCTTGTAGAATACAAACTAGCAAACACTCTTAAAACTACCTCAACTCTCAACTGGCTCATAAAGCCAGTAACCTCCACTCACAATTGGTTCATGTTTGTTACCTGCTAAACATTATGACACATTGGAAATCTAAGGGAAGAAAATGTTACCTTTTTTCACACAGGGTAGACCAGAGGAATGGCTGGCCCTCACTTAGTGGTACACGCACAACATTGAAGCGCACAAAAATGGACATAATCTTGAAATTGTATTTGGAACCGGCTCTTGTCCCAAAGTGAATGCATCAAACGTACAGTGTGCACTGCTTACTAAGCCTTTATTTATATTTAAACATATATATTTACAGTGCATGCTGAGACTGTTAAGTTTATTATGCTTTCTGGCTCAAAAATAGAAATCAACATCAACTGCTTTCTACCTACACAAAACTTGGTCAGGGTATAGTACTATAATCAACTTGAGATTCGTCATATCGTCTCCTTTCACACTAATGCTAAAGCTGCTTGTGGGTCTTTTTGTCCTTAAGTTAACACATCGTGGGCCTGATTTACTAAGACCTTTTTTTTGCACCAATCATTGGCTGTGTTAGTAGGTTTTGCGTGTGCTAAAAGGATTGGCACACACTAAAGGTTTTAGTAAATCAGGCCCAGTAAGTTTCTACTAAACAAGTGGTCTTGCAGAAATATCAGAGCCTTGAAACTGAGTCTGTGTCTTCGTGTGATGCTCCAATGACATCACTCTTATGACATCATTGTCTCACAATGAGAGGATGAATTATGAGATCACTCCATCGCGTTGTATTACACTACAGTCACTTTTATGCAGACGCTCTTATCCAGAGTGATGTACAGACGCAGAGAACATCAGTCTAACTCTCAGGAATGCAAGTGTGATATCACCCAAGAAATCACAGAAAGCCCATGCATTTGTCTTCAATAAGTGTAATTTAACCTAACCCTAACAAACCCTAATTTGTATTGTAACAAAAAAAGTACCACTTGACAGATAACCGATCCTTACACAGCTAACATTATCCCAAAAGGAAATCTTAAAGTGGGTCAGGGGAGCCATGGTGAAATCTGAAAAGGTGAGTCTTTAGATGGGCGGGGTTTCTGCTGCCCGGGCTGTAGAGGGAAGCTTATTTCACCACAGAACAGATATAGGGTAGCCGGTGACGGGATACAAGCTCATTTATGTTGCCAGTGGAGGGAGACAAAAAGGGGACCTTATAGTAAAACAGGAAGCCATGCATATCCTGGAACCTTAATAATTAATATATTGTAATATATACGACAATATCAATATTGGGGACATTGTGAAAGTCTTAATATACAAATGACACAATCATTTTAATATCCACCATAAACATTATCCAGTTTCATCTCTGTAGGAGTGAAAGAAAATAAATTATTTTTAAAAAAAAGAAGAAAACAATAAAAAAAATTTTCAATGGTTTTCAATTTGACATGCACTCAGAAATCCATTATGCATGTTTTTTCATAAATTCAACTTAATATTGGAGATTGCGGATTTAGGCATATTTATAGACCCCTTGTATATGACAAGACATGTAATTATCTGTAGAAATGCATAAACACATTTCCACTTTTTATAATCGTATTAGGAGATTAGGGCTTTAAAATGGCTTATGCATGCTTGCCTATTTAAGAGCTACAGGCTTGGGCTCCTGTGGGTGAAATAACACTTTTATTTAAATATTTATTATTATTTATTATTTACCCTGCCTAACTTTTCACTAGAAGACATTGGTGAGAGCATTTACAACTTCATTTTATAATATTATTTTCTCATAAAATTGACTATCAACATATTGCAATACTTCACAGTATATGAAAATATACTAATTATTTAAACTATCAGACATTGCAACTACAACTACTCTCTCTCTCTCTCTCACTTTTGTGCATGTGAAGTTGCTTTTGTTGTTTTTTAATAAAGATTGATTGGTTCGGAGGTTTTTTTTTTTTTTTTTTTTGTCTTTTATTATGTTGATTCCTCAACTGGGCTCGGCTTTTATTTAACAATTGTCAAATAAAGAGCTTTTAAAAGTCAAAAAAGTCTCTCTCTCTCTCTCTCTCTCTCTCTCTCTCTCTCTCTCTCTCTCTCTCTCTCTCTCTCTCTCTCTCCTCTCTCTCTCTCTCTCTCTCTCTCTCTCTCTCTCTCTCTCTCTCTCTCTCTCTCTCTCTCTCTTGTGCGTGTCAAGTTGCTTTTGTTTTTATTTTCTATTTTGTTGATTCAATTAAAAGCTTTCATTTACGGATTGTGTTTCACCAAAGTTAATAAAAAAAGACTCTCACTCACTCTTTCTCTCTCTCACTCACTCTTTCACTCACTCTCTCTCTCTCTCTCTCTCTCTCTCTCTCTGCATCTGGGGTGTGGAAGGGCTGTTTGCACGCTCAGGGACGGGGATCTATTTATTTGTATATAATTGTGGGAGCTATGAAGATGGCAGCAATGATATATATATTCTATTTATAGGATGGGTAATGGTCTTTTTTTATGCAATGTAATGTACTGTGCGGGGGGGGTCATTTTTTAATTTGCGTGTGTGTGTGGGTGTGTATGTGGTGAAATTATTTTTGCTGGTGAGTAGTTTTTAGGGGATATTGGCTAATAAAGGTTGTCAAAAATCAAAAGAATCTCTCTCTCTCTCAGGGATTTTTTGTATTTCTCCAGAGGTTCAAAGAGGGTAGAGCTGGATGGCAGAGGAACCCCAGTTCCTCAACCCTGGACTTCCACTGCGGTTTTCACCATAGGGATCTGTGTGGACTGCTTTCGGTAAGGCATGCGTCAGGCGATGGACGTCGGCCAAGCCCTAAGGTTGAACCTCACACAGCACGTACAGGGTGAGGAGGCAGGGCCAAGCCCTAAGGTTGAACCTCACACAGCACGTACAGGGTGAGGAGGCAGAGCCAAGCCCTAAGGTTGAACCTCACACAGCACGTACAGGGTGAGGAGGCAGGGGACGTCCTGAGGCGGAGGGGGTTTGGAACATCTGCTGTTTGAAAAATGAAATTATTTATCGATTGTGTCGGAAGACTTATGGGACACATAGCGGAGGGCACATCACTGAGTGCCCGAGGCTTAGTGCCCATCCTCGGGGCTGACAAACAAACACCCACTTCTCAAACAGGTAGGAGACCTCCAGCATCGTATATGATTGCAATGCATCCAAGCAACATGGTTAGCAAATCCAATAAGGCTGTTTCTGAGGACTGCCATTGTGGGATGGAATATTACATTAGTTTTGTTCCTGTTCGTGGCTCCGGCCAGCATTTGCCTGTGTTAAGCAGCATGTCACGGCTCTTGGAGTTGGCACTCAAACATGCATGCAGCACTAATACGGTTTGAGTAAGTTAACACATAATATGGAAATATTTACAAAGACGTGGGCAGAAGGTGGTATTATTTGCTATATTAAAGGGAAAGATGAGTTGAATTTGGCATAGTGTAGAATGGTGTAGAATGGTGTAGAATGTTGCTTGAATGTTATTCAGGTATGTTAAATTTTCACTTGTGTTTATAACATTAAATGTGTGTATGTCCATGTGAAGTAATGATTTTTCTTCCAAATTTGTTTTGATTTATTAATACTTTTTTCTCTTTTAGATATTCACCTTTAGTTTACTTTTTTTGTTCCATTCTAGTTGGAGTTTATATATTCATAGAGTAGACGTATCGTATCACGTATATGTACGTATATAATCCTGCTCTTTAGCTATAGTTACTCATAAAGGGTTTTTAAAAGGCAAAGTCAAATAGGCGACTCTCTCCATTCTTGTCATTAATATTGAACAGTATGGTGCTTGGACTTGATTGTTAAAAGCTGGCTGGGAAACCGCCCATCAGTAAAAATAAGGCAGCCTCTGCATTTAAATACCCCCAATGCCAGGCACTACCCACTAGTGTAATCAGCAGGCATGAGAAACAGTCGACGACTATATAGTGTAGGTCAAATGTCAGTCCCCCCACCCCACCATAATAAACCAGAAACTTCCTCCCTTTCCTTGGAGGTCAGAGGTCACCAATTTTAATCATTCTGATTACTGATTGTTGATTACTTGAAAGTAATGTGACTGCACCATTTGTTAGCCCGATTCCGTGGCCACTGGGGACTGGAGTCGTTTTGGCCTGTTCTCTGAACAGTTATGCAATTATCTTTTAATCTCGTGCCTTCTGTTTTAAGACCTCAATTGTTCTATTTCTGTTATAGACATAGCACTGTTGCATATGTTAATTCACAGGCACTGAAATAATATGTTTCCTCTTTAATGAACACATTCCTGGTACAGTATTCCCTTGGTATTGTTAATATTCCTCATATAGGAATCTCCTAGTTTTACTTTAAATTAGTATGTGCGATGTCCCAGGCGGCACATCCAGTTAAAGCCTTACATCGAGGTTCAGTCAACATTTGTGCTCAAATTTGACTCGTTAAATTAAATGCAAGTGTCAGGTTTATTCTCCTCAAGAGCAGTTTGGTGAGTTAATTTGGGCAATTGCTCGCCAGACTGTGATTGTATAGACAAGGATGGAAGCTGGAATGTAATGTTGCCTGAATCCAAGCCCTAGTCTTTGATTAACAATGGGAGGTATGGTACAGAATCATATCCTATCCAGATATCAACTTCCCACCCTAATTTGAAATGTCCAATTATCTGCAACCACAGCCACGTTCATGCGCGAACACCGCTGCCAATTCAGGTGAGGTTAAACATCGGTTGTTCTCCTCCAAAACACGTGGTGTCACTACAACTTCTTGTCACACTGCGGACTACAGGAAAGCTCGCATGGGGTGGAGTCGGCAGGAAGACCTGTTGTATGTGGCTTTAACGCGCAGTCTTCAGGCACCCTAATTGACCAGTAGGGGTCAATAGAGAGCGATGAAAAGCGGACCCCTAACCGACCGAACCCTCCCATACCCTGGAGAGCGCGATCACCAACCCTATGGGGCTGTCTGCCACAGTCTGGATTCTATCTGAGGCCGTGAGGCTCATCCATGCACCACAGCGTGGCGCCCTATCCGTACGCGCCACCCAGCATCCCAGAGAGGTCGTGTTTAAGTTGGCAGGGCGTTCCCTAATTGATCACGTCCCTGTTCACTGCCTTTTCCAGCTGGGCAAAGTGCACAGTCCTCTGGAGAAACATCTGCGCTCGACTGGTACGCAATCATGGCTGACTGCGAGCGTTTCGGA
This sequence comes from Synaphobranchus kaupii, assembly GCA_029718625.1. Classification (NCBI taxonomy): domain Eukaryota; kingdom Metazoa; phylum Chordata; class Actinopteri; order Anguilliformes; family Synaphobranchidae; genus Synaphobranchus; species Synaphobranchus kaupii. The sequence goes on from CM056393.1 coordinate 10,358,191, forward strand.
AGATGTGTGCGCGAGTGTGTGCCCCCCTATCAAACTGACAGAGGAGATAGCAATGATGGGATGAGTATAGCCATGGAGAGTATCTGCTAATGTAGTTTCCATCACGATGACTAGTTCTGCTATCCTGACACACACTGCCTTTTTAATCACATCAAATTAGACTCCAGATGAGAGAGTAAAATAAAAGCATCGCTAAAGAGTTCATTGTGCAGGACTTTCCGCAATAATCCCATTAGAAAAAAAAAAAAAAAAAAAGAAGCAATTTGTTACACTTTCAAAAACATTTTTATTGCAGAGCAGATAATGTACAAAGTTGAACATCTTCAGGCAGGAAAAAAAAGATGGGATAAATTAAGTAGCAAAAACACCCTAGCGCTGCTTATCTTATCCCTTGCACAGAATTAGCTTGTAAACTGTCCAGAGAGAGAGGAAAAAATGATTGTGTTTGGAATGTGTTGTGCCGAAGGGGAGGGAAAACGCACTCGTACAACAGACTGAGGAGTATCAAGGTAATGCGTGAACTCAGGGTAGAGAGAATTATCTCAGACACATAATCCATGCCAGCTTTATTATATGTTTCGCAGTCTGCGCGTCCTTATTAAAAAAGAGTAAACAGAAGCACATTATGAATGTTTTTTTATAAGTCGGCTGTACGATGTGTCAAAGCATAAAATGACTGTAGCGAACTAACAAACAATCAGTTTAATATGCTGTGGATTTTAATGGCCCTATATTTCTCAACCGGCTGCTGCATTGAACTATTAGGAGCTATTTGAATAAATTACTTGCAATTTGCGCTCTGCAGTCTTTTAGGGAGGCCGTGATTCGGAATTCATTAAGATCCACACGCGGCCAAATAAACACGCGACCATGGACCATCGGTTTGAATGACCGCCTTCGCTAATGGTGCCAGAACGGACCCCCTGGATCGCCGGGTTTTTTTCCCGCATCATTACGCTCTCTTCCCTGTCTGTTAAGGGCCTTTAAACAACCCGGCACCTTGATGCGTGGCACCAAAAAGAGAACTCTCGCATCTGAAACCGTCCTGTAAAAAAATATGATAAAATAGCGGTTGATGTTGAGACATTTCATTCCAGTAAGGTCGGGTTCGCGCGGGTAAGGCTCGCAAGCTGACAGCGGAGACGGGAACAGAGGGGCTGCCACCCGGGGAACAAAGATCACACCTGAAATGTGGCTTTATCTGGGAGAACCTCACTTCTTCACTGACATGGTACATGTGCAAATCTATAACGCCGTGCATGTGAAGAGGTAATTCTCTGACATTGTGGGAGCCCATCAGGAAATGGAATACACTGATGTATTATAACATGGAATCTTTCAAAAATGTGATTATAAATATATTTCACTGCAGTGATAATAGAGAGAGAGATAGAGACTCTCTAATGATGATGATGATGATGACGTTAATAATAATAATAAATAAATAAATAAATAAATTATTAATAATAATAATAATAATAATAATAATAATAATTGCATTACATTACATTACATTACATTCATTTAGCAGATGCTTTTATCCAAAGCGACGTACAATAAGTGCATACAGAGACATCATCAAGATCACTACAGAACAGACAAGACAAAGCACATCCTTCCCATAATGTAGCAGCTATCCCTAGTAATGAATGTTGAATGTAGTTCACAGTAAGCTGTGGGTAAATCAGCTATACTACACTTCTATTCTAAATACTATTATAAACTATAACAAACAGACAGGAAAACACAGGGCACTAGTACACACAGGGAACTGATATTCCTAGGTTAGAATGTCAGTCAAGGTGGAGTCTGAAGAGGTGTGTCTTCAGGCCTCGACGGAATGCAGGCAGGGTTCGAGTAGAACGTAGGGGAATGGGAAGTTCATTCCACCACTGAGGAGCTAAGGTGGAAAAGCTCCGCAGTCGGGACGAGCGAGAGCCGTTGACACGAAGGGGGGGGAATAATAATAACAATAATAATAATAATAATAATAATAATAATACAATATTAATAATAATAATAATAATATATTTTTTTATTTCTTGTTCTTTGTAACCTTTGCTTTGGCAACACACTGCATGTCATGCCAAAAAAGCACCTTGAAATTTAAATTTAATTGACTGGTTGCAAGAGACACTAGTTGCAATATCTGATAGTGGAAATAAGTTATATATTTGCATATACAGCAAATTATCGCAATATGTTGATAGTCTAGTTTATTTAATGTGTATAGTGTTACGCAACACAAAGAATTTCAAACACAAAATAAATATACTTAAATATACAAATTAAAACCGGCCTTTAAAACGGGGAATCACACTAAGACAAAAGGCCACAGCAATATTCAAAATGAAACTTCAGCACGGCAGCACGCTGGCAACATGCATGAAGTTATAAAATGTGCACAACTAAAACAAAAGGGAAACCAAACCAACCAAGGACAAATCTAAACCCCAACCTCGAGCTAGAGTATGTATATCTCTTGGAAAAATCCAGCACAGGTGTCTGCAATTTCCAATCAAGCACTCAGATGAGCTGAAGGAAACTCGTTAGCATGCAAAAGATTTAAAGGGCCGCACTCACAAGGCAGCATAGGGACGTAACAATAGCATGTCCATGTGGAATGAAGAGAGTGAAGAGAATATGCCCTGGTACTACAGCAGTGAAGCTCTGCTGTACATGTGGACATGATCCTCTCTCACACTGTACAGTATGTGTATCTCTGACACTCCTGTATTTAATGCTGCTCGCCCCATTTCCTGCAGATGTAATTGACAGTACGCTGATGTCAACGTAGCATAAGCGGTTTTGCATATTTTATCATTTGATTCAAGGCTGTCATTAACACATCTGATTTTATCTGACCCACCGGGATGAATACAGGTTTAATAAAGTATTATAAAAAAATTTATCTTCGCCGCAGTTATGAATAAAACATTCCATTACTATTGGTGTTTATGTTGTTATGTCCTGTGCTAGGCATATACTGTATGTGTACACTAAAAGGACATAAACATGTCAAACAGCGTAACAATTAGTAGAGGAACCCAAATACTCAATCAATCACCAAATAATACTGCCATAAGGGCTTCATAGGCTGGTATATGATCATAGGCTGATATACTGTATAATTACAACACATAAAGCAATATGTGCACCCATACCAATTAATTTGTCAGCTTGCTATATAGCTATATTAAATATCGATGAAAAGCACCCTGCTTTTCCTGTTTATTCATTTGTGAATATAAATTAGATAGCAGATGTGATATTGCACATGGAATGGCTGGGACTGATGTGTTAATTGCCAAATGGAAACAAAAATTGTTTATACCTTAGAATTTCTACTGAGGCCACAGATCAGGGAAATGCAAAAATAAATGGTTTTAACAAAATAGCTAAAATTAACATAAAACCCGAAAAAACGGAATTGAAAAATAAAACCATTGCCAATTGTGGGTACTTGCTCAAATGGCATGATACCAGTTTTAAGACTAAATTAATTTGAAAACACCTGTCTTGTTTGCTGCTTTTGCTCTGAATAAGAACATCATTGAAATGCTTAAAATGTAATGTAACTATGGAAACACACAGGCTTATACTGTATTGTGTTTGCACAAACAAATAATTATCGATCACAAGAAAATTAATAAAAGCTCATGTGCACACCCCAGCATTTAGAACAGCAAAAGGTGGAGAGATAACACCCCACAACACCGAACAAAACAGAAACACGCTATCTATTATTTCCACTTTATTTCACAAAACTGAAACCCACAACCTCCCCATTTTCAGGCCTATTCACAGGGTCAATGATACCCAAACCTGCTACTGGCTGAGATTCTCAACTGAATAATAGCTAGCTTGTGATATTGGAATAAAGATAGCTTTCCATGTTTTGTTAATGTCCCTAGTTTTGTTTCCACATGTGAGATAATAGCCTTATAGATGCTCGATTGGGATATTTAAAGCAGCACCAACATCCTTTATTTATGAACGAGGCACATAAACCCCAAGAACCATGTCTTTTTTCTTGTGTTCAAGCGTGAATCCGCACACTGCTAACTTGAAGAAATCTGCTCGCATGTTCTCACGTCTGCGGTACCATCAGCACGTTCCACAAAGCATATTCTAATGCCTGAGATGAACCGCTTGAAGAAAAGTCTCGCTGAACTGCTTGAACAAAGACTTGTGCAATCTCACTTTGATTAGTAGGCTATGGAACTATCAGTCACCGCCGTGGCAGAGCCATTTCACAGGCCACCGTCTCTGGGAGGGAATCTTTCACCACCAAGAAATGTGTTGCATCTGATTAACAATTCCAACATTGCCCTGGCAGCGCCTCGTTCTTCCGCGGGTTAGCTCTGATAGCAGAGCGTCTGATTGGGGTTTAACTGACCGTAGCTAACGCTCGGCTTGAATCAGAGTGCAGGTTCGCCTAGATTAAACATTGTAGTTGCTTTTCGACAGTTGGCATCGCTAATTGAACAGTCACTATTGTCGTGAACTAACCCCAGGTTTTCTCAAGTATCCCCAGACACCGTTCGCATTTTCCAGATGGGGGGGAGGTGGGGGGGGTGTGTTTCCACACCTGCAACACTCCTTTCAGTGTGCAGATGTTATTTATAACTACGTGTGATGCAAATTAATTACTCTTGACTGAGCAAAAAAAAAAAAAAAACTCCAAATAAGAGGCAGGATATGTGCACTATGAGGCAATTTCTTTCAAAAAAACACTACTAAATGTATCTAATCTTGGGACATAAAGGGTACTGGTGTGGACCTAATGCAGTGGACTATTTGTCCATCTTCTTAATTTCAGCAGTGCTGCACTGCAAGTCCGACCACCAGAAAGTTTCCCAAACCATCACATGCATTTACCCTTGTGCCCTAACAAACTATCTGGCAAACTAGGCAATTAAAAACACACTACAGTACACTATTGTAGTATACACACACACACATACTCCGGCATGCACACGCAAATACATGCACACACACACACACACACACACACACACACACACTTATTCAGCTCTCTTCCTGCCCAGTGATAAATCACAAGCATGAAACATATGGAAGTATGGAGAGGTCTGACAGAGTAGTGAGCACAGTCTTTAATTAAAGTACACCACATCTGTCACCTCCACAGTTCCAATTAGCATAAAGCCTTAAAGCTACTAAAGGAATAGGTGCTTGTTAAATTCTAATTTTCCCTTGGTCGGTGAATACATTCCTCTCACAGTTTTTAATATGAAGTCAACCTGAAACAAGTGACTCAGAAAGGACATATCTTCAGCTTAATGAGGACGTCTGTCTGCTCTGATTACTGGCTTTTGTGGACGAATACAATATTGGCTAGCTGGTCTTATCATGCATCACAATCCTTTTTCTGATATGGCAAACATTAAGTTATTCATCATATCAGATTTGCATAAGATGAATTGGTTAAAATGTTGAAATTGATGAATATCCTTTCTGAAATATCTGTAATAGTGTAACAGTCTTCACCCTCTGTTTGTTAAAATAGAATATGTCTCATTATTTTACCCTGTTTAAGAGAACAACATCCTCATTCTGGTTCGTATAACACCACACCTCTTACTTGTTAAACAGTGCGTCGATACAGCATTGCAATCACAACACATAATCCTTAAATGGGGGGAAAAAATCTCTTGTATATTTCAGTCTTTAGTACCTTGTTTACCAGCTAGATCATTTCTTTTTAAGCAGATAACTATTTGGGATGCACAGATATTGCCTCAAGTCAGCAGGTCTTGGAGACAGAACGGCACAGTCTGTAGGCTGGCAGTCTCCACCCATATATCGCTTCCCTGCCATGACACCTTCTGTACTGTGATTCATTCTCTATCTGTAACTCTCTGCTTTCCCCGTCTGAATGCCGGGGCACCAGTGTAGTATAATGGTTCAGGAACTGGCCTTGTAACCAAAAGGTAGCAGGTTCGATTCCCAGGTAGGACACTGCCGTTGTACCCCTGAGCAAGGTACTTAACCTGAATCGCTTCAGTATATATCCAGCTGCATAAATGGATAATATGTAAATAATATGTAAATGCTAAAAAAAAAAAGTTGTGTAAGTCGCTCTGGATAAGAGCGTCTGCTAAATGCCTGTAATTTAATGTAATGAATAAATTGAGGAAAATACATAGCGGGTGGACCGTCCACTTTTTTTTTATAAACCATTTTTAATCATCTTTGTATACTGTTGGAAGTGTTTAACTATTTGACACTTTGGTGTGAAAGACAGTGCTAAAAAAATGAAGTTGATAGATTTATTGTTTAAAGAGAATAGCCTAATTACACCCTATTATTCCTTAAGAGAGCTGCCGACTTCACATCCTAATGCTAAGAAGGCAAGATTTCTGCATCTCGTCCCCGGCTGTGGCTGTCTTTCCTCCAAAGCGAAAACCTTTCTATCAGAAATGTGTAATGAGGATGGTTCTCAAACACGTCGGGATTTACAACTGCAGTTCAAAGTGGCGGAACTCCCCGGAGAAATCGGTTTAAGTTCACTCGGCAATGTTTCCCACCGATGCCCCTTCAAGCGGGTATAAAAGCCGCGTTGTCACAGTAACCACAAATCTCTACAAAGCATTATAAAGCCTTTGAGTAGTTGTTATTAAAGAAGCATACAGCATTCCACACACTCCATAAAGATGGCCGTGTGTATATTTATCTTCCCTGATCAATATTATTGTGTCATTCCTGTAAAAATGAAAATCCCAGCCAGGGTACTATCTCAAACATTACAGGGGCATTATACTACCAGAGGTCAGCTTGCAACATAATAGGCTGACCTCCTAATAACCTCTCATTAAGTGGATGGAGCTCGGTCTAAGACTGAAACCCTTTATTTGTCACAGTTAGAGAGCTCTCTGTACACATAAAATTAATGAATACTGTCCCTCAGAGAACGAGAGAGAGAGAGTAGAGAGAGAGCATAGAAGACTATTGACAGGAAAGAAGCCCTACTGTTAAATTATATTTCCCGCAGATGCAGATGCCTTTCCTCAAACAACCTCGATTGCATAGGTTTGACAGTCTAACTTTGTATACATTGTCATTTCCTGGCGCATGCTTTCACTGTGGATTTCTCAGCCATTTCAAAATATAGACAGATTTTTCGTCGCTTAAATTTTGGCGGATCCATTTTTTGATTGATTACATGATTATAGAAAATAGCCCAGTGTCATCACTTACTTTTCATGCTAACAAATCCAAATGGATATACTGCAATCTCTTTTGAAGTGCTGGTGTGAAAAGCAGGTCATAGAGCGGGCTGATGCTTTGATAAAGATTGTTGCAAAATGGTTGTAGAGTTTGATTTAGTAATAAACCAGAGGAAAGGCTCCACAAGCTTGTCAGAAAAGCAGCACGCGTTCCCCATGACATTTACTTCCCCTTTCCTCCCTTCCGGGTGGAACCTCTGGATGATAAGGTTCAGTGTTATCTTACATGTCCTAAAATATGATACATGATTCCTAAACCCCGTTTTTATGATGGTAATTGATGATGCCCTAACCAGCAATGAGTACAAGTGTAATTAAATTATACTGGATGATAAAACCAATTATGATTAAAATTATGATTTACAAATGTTCTCTTATCAATTATCAAAATAATACAAAAAAAGAAAATTCCTTTTTTTATGTGGACATGAGTATAATGTGATAACATATTTTCTCCCTCAATAATCGGTTTGATAAATTTTTTTGTTTCAATATGTGAACTGGCTCTCTCATGAGAAACCAGACCACCGATGGAATTGGTGGTTGTGGGTCAATAAAGATGACTGAGAGTAAAAATCATTGGTCCCAGTGCAGTAACAGGGATACTGTGCTGCAGGAGACAACGCAGTATGCAACACCAAGGGCCCGACTCACTGTGGTCATAAAATTTCCTGGTATGGCTCAAAATTCCAGATAATGCTAAAGGAGTCCTGGTGTGTACACCACAAGGAGTAACCCAAAAATGCAAAATTTGACCCAGCAAATAAATAACTGCCGAACAACTATGACCTTTGACCTCTGATAGGTGAGCGGCCCTTTTTTTTTGCGTTAGCTGAGCAAGATTTGTCACCTTCACATAAATTCCGCACTGTGACTGACTGTTCGAAACTCCAACCACAGACACAGTTCACTGAAACCAATTTCACGAGACTGCCGAGGGGAACATTCCACTTATGACCCCAAGAACTAAGAATGAGCAACAATGAATTTCTAAATCAATAATAAAATCCCATTTAAAAAAATAATAAATTAAACAGCTTTACTGAACTGAACACAATGCATAAGAAATGCATTGTTAGCACCGGAATGCAACATTTTTTATCATGTGTCATGCTTCTGTGTCATGTTTCTGTGTCAACCCAGGAAAGGAAGGCCCAGGAGCAAGTAAAATGGGCGCCAACAACAAAGGCTGTGAGTGGGCTATGTGGGAGGGCACAAAAAAGAAAATTGTGATGAAAACTGGCGAGAAGGGATTCTCAGAGTCGCGTTGGACGCTTGGTGCTCACGCCCACTATCTGAGAACCACTTGCTTGTGGCTTTAATCTTCCGGCTCATGGATGCCAATTATTAGATATTCCTCAAATCACTGTCAAGCTGCAGCAGTTGTAACGCGTAATTTAATTATGGCATCCCTAGGGTGTCATTACTAATCAGCTTTTTACTTATAAAAAAGAGATTTCAATTTATTGTTCCCTAAAGGGATTCAATTTCATGAGAAAAGGGGGAAAAAACATATCTTTCTGAATGTGATCACACAGCTCTGTTGTAGAGAGAGAGAGAGAGGTAATGGAGTGCACTGCTTTGATGTAAAGATCTGTCCGATCTGTCCATGCATTTATATTGTCCAAACTTCACTGAGTCCCCCTCCCTGCTACAATAATGAAATAATCCAATGCAATATGCCTTCTGGTGGGAATTGAACCAAAGCCATTTTAATCACTGTAATCCAATGTTTTCCACAGAGAAGCAATTACCGCACCTGTAGTTCTGACTCCTTCTACCAGCACCAGGTTAGAAAGTCAACATTTCATGTGGTCCAATGCAGAGACTATGTAGTATTAAATCAACATGTTTATGGGGGGTTGAAAGTACTGAATGCTTGTTCAATGTTTCCCATAGGCTGGAGAGATATATTTTGCTCAAATGATGGTGGAAGCTGCTTACAGCCAACCTTATAAAGCACAATGGAGATAAAAAACTATATACTGTGTGTATGTATATACGTATATATATGCTTAGAAAACAATGTAATTTATGTTTTTAATTACATATTTAAAACAGCTCTGTTATTTAGGCCCCTGATGTGGCTTATGTGTGCATGCAGAATTTAAAAAAATGGCTTGATTAATCAGACTTAACTGCTCTCCTACACCACTACACTGGGCCTGGTCTTCTGCAGACGGAGTTTGTATATAAAACCGCAATTATCTCCACCTGGAAAACAAGCAGCTTCGGTTGATTAATGCATCAAAGCTGTAACGGCTTCTGACGACCTTCAATCGCTGACATTTCCACGCTAAGGCAATATGCAATATCCTCGCCATGCCAAAATGTGTCCTATAGTCATAGGCTACAGTCTTGTGAAGACTAGCACCACTGCCAAATCATGTGCTAATGATAAACACTGGGATGTAGGAAGATAATATTGCAAATCCAGCAGAACAGGGAAACACAAACACAAACACACACACACATGCACAACAGGTAAACGTTACTGTATATTGAGCAGGTATTTGAATGTTGACCACAGATATATTAACTGTCACTTTTAGGCAACGGTCTGGTACCTTCAAACTGCTGTACAGAGCACACTAATGCTCCGTCTGAACAGAGCTTGCAGCGGCAGTCATCCAAGGACAGCCATATTTCCATCCCACAGAGAAATGATTCTTTGTGTATTGTCTGACAAGTCATCATTTGTGCACTCTCATGAACGAGCGGCTCGCATGGTAACCGACCACGTGGATCAGAAATACCATACAGCACTGATTAATACTGAGATAATGCTAACAAGAGAGCCTGGGGAATTCCGCCACACAATTAAAATGCCATCAACTTTATTCACACACACAGTGAATTATGGTTCACAAAATAGCATGTCCTCTCCACTGAATTGTGCATCTTATATCTGCCCTAAAAAAAAAAAATAAAAAATAAAAAATATATATATATATATATATATATATAATAAAAAAAACCTATGCATTGCCATGTTTTTGGCTTTCTCGATCACTGTGCAGTATAAATCTAACTGAGAATATTTGCCTTATTACATTTTTATGATGCATACTGAATCCAGACCTAAAGTCTCTCTGAGCTGCCTTCAAAAAGCTGCTCTGCCCGGAAAAATCTACTTCTTTAATTTGACTTACACAGATCACTGAGGCTTTACGTAGCGCAAACGTGTTGAGAGATATACTGAGAGCACAACACTAAACATTTGAATAGACTCATACGTATATTCATAGGATATACTGTATCTTGATGTTCTGTTCTTTGGAATGCACTGTGTTGACCAATTGACTGTGTTGACTGTATTTCTGTATAACCTTATGTTGAGCTGTGGAGGTATATATGCTTCTTTGAAGGACAACTACTTGTTCACTTTTACATGAGACTTTCATTCCAGCCATTGCTACAACTTTACTTAGCATTATGGAGAGGCTGAATTTGCATCTAGCTTGTCTGTCATCTAGGCTATATTTTGTATGACTGTAACACAATTTTACTGACAAGAATAGGCCCTTCAACCCATCTTGACTTATCATTTGCCTTGTTATTTGCCAAAATATTTCTTTTTATGGACATAACAATAATTGCAATAATGTTATGAATGTTGAATTGCATAGTCTGAATTACAAAAGCCCATACGACTTGAAAGCATTTCTTAGTGCTTTTGTATGTCTTTGCTGGATTCAGCTCTGACTAACACAGGGCCATTTTTATATCTAGACCAAATCATTTTCTCTTTGACCTTCAGCTTCTGTTAAGAGCAACAACCAGCTTAACAGCATTTTTGCAATATTCAACAATAAATTAATAATGAGCCACAATTACAATCCAAAACAGAATATAAAATTTTTAAAAAGACTAAAAAATAAGCACAGAATGGATCTGTGGATGACAGGTGGTCATTGGTAAGGCAGGTAGATGCCTTTAAGGGTAGTTTTCTTTCTTGTTCAAAATAAAATATATCAGACAGGAAAGGAAGGAAAAAAATACAATATATCTTGCATATTAATAATACACAAAGCACACTCCAGTAGCGAGTGATATTCAAGAAGAACGGTGTGGATTACAACTTTTTCCTCAATACTGCGCTCTTCCACCACACACATACACACGTGCACGCACGCACGCACGCACGCACGCACGCACGGACGCACGCACGCACACACAAACACTGATTGCATTTCTCTTAATTTGCATAATTATTTCTGGAGTCCGGACCCAAGTGGGTTTGGTTGAATGAGCACTGAAGTGATCCACTGACTCCGCTCTGTCAGATTCCCCCACATACCTTTGCTCACAGTGATAAGCAGACATGATAACATGCCGATTAAATGCTCGGCAGAGCCGTTCATCCCAACTAAAAGCCTCCATTCTGGCTCTTCTCCATCGCCTACTAACTGGTCAAACATGAGAGCGAAAAGCAAGGGTTTATCTAACATACATGTTGGGCACCCAGAGTGCCATGGCCATGGTCTTCTGCCCATCATAACGCCCACGACACACGACTCAGACGCGCGCGACCAGCATCTGTTGTGTTCCAGCCGCCGCTCGAGTCAAGTGTTCCGAAACTGTGTGCGACTTTACCGAAAGTATATTTTTACTGATTTCTTTTTTGTGTTCCTCGGTTTGTGCACTGTTAAATTAACATCTTTCATTTGAAAATAGAGTACAGCACTTCTCAGGAGATTATTTAAGCATTGGGTCACGGGAGGGAGCGTGTTGTTGCAGGATATCATCGCGGCTGTGACGCGCAGCAACTAGGCCGCATGCCACAATGACATCCTGCAACAACACACAAACCTCGAGTGATCTAATGCTTTTATACAACAGTGCTTTTATACGAACCCCAATTCCAAAAAAGCTGGGACAGTATGTGAAATGCACATAAAAGCAGAAAGCAGTGATTTGTAAATTCTCTTTAATACATATTTAATTGAAAACAGTACAAAGAGAAGATATTTAATGTTTTACCTTATCAACTTTATTGATTTTTGTAAATATAGTTAATATATATGAGAACTTGGTAAAGTTCTCAGTTATCCAGCTAACTCAGTAATCCTGATTCGTGATACAGGCACCTGGGCCCAGTAGTTCAAAACCTTTAATCCCATTCTGATCGGCTCAGATTTTAAAATCCCATATTTTCTGATCCGGGATCAGACAACTCAGCCACATTTTGTCCCGGTTTTTCAGAGCAGTTCAGGATAGGATTGAGAGTCAAGAGACCACTGCAAATGTGTCAAAAAAATAAATGAAAATGTATCAACCATAAAGGCTACAAATGATGTATTATTTAAATTTACATTTTGCTCCGGTATTCCACTCTAAATCCCCTCCCCCCCCCCCTCCAGTTGGATCAAGGCAATCAAACTGAAAGTGTTTTTGTTTTGAACTACACATTTTGAAGATTTGATCCAGATTAAAGCTTGGTTGATTTCCTGATCCGAACGGATATCAAAGTGATCCCAATCGTGGTTTTGGTTTTGAACTACCCAAAATCCAAATCTGATCCAATCGGATAAGGATTAAAAGTTTTGAACTACTGGGCCATTCAAAAGGTGTAACGGCACATCTCCCATTCATTAGACACTGATGGAAATTAATAAAATGAAAATACTTGAAAAATATTTGAGAATTCAGGTCCTTGGCCGCCTGTCAACCTAGATCTGAAGTTTAATCAAAATCTGATCAGAATAGGTGCTGAGGCTGATATGGACAGGCAAACAGACAGGTGGACAGACAGACACATGGATGCAAGTGATTAAAATACCATCGCTCACAGCACTATAACATCCAATTTGGTGTTGAAGTGACTTTGAGAGAAGTGCCTATAGAAAGCTTTGGATGCTTGTATATCTATAAATCTGTGAATGGTTGATGTTTCATCATACAATTCACTAAAAATTACATAAATATCTAGGGCCACAACACTTTTATTAAAATATTTTTTAACACATTTTAATTGTACAGTATTCACCTACAAACATTTGTGTTTAGGGCCACCAAAACCTGAGCGTCGCCCGGTTCTGTATTGCTTCCATAAGTTCACTATTTGTATGCATATTCTTTCCAAAGCAAACTATAGAACCATCCAGTTTTCATCATCATGATATAAACATTAAAAAAACCGCCCCAGAAATACATTTACAAGAACCTACCATGGAGCAAAAGAACCAATTTGATCAATTCAAAGCACAATTTACCTCAGGGTCAAATGAAATATTCTCTGTTTGATGTTTTGGAAGGCCACATTGTGAATCTTTGAGGATTGGGCGGCAAAGACCCAGAGAAAGGAGGACATATGCTTCCCTTCATCTTTGTACTCCCCTGGCTGGCTGTCAATCATTAATTAAAATCTTCATTTAATTTGTTTGAATGGACACAAAACACTTTTAATGTTAACATGTATACTTAATTAAAAAAATGTAATTTACATTAACTCTACTCAATTGCATAAGGAACAGACCTGATGGCAAACAGCCATTAAACAATGTTGAATAATTGCATGTTATTGCAATGTTAAAACGCAGAAGTGAATGCTTTTTTTGTAACTTGTCTAATTATTATTTACGGTCATATTAACTCATACCATGAAGGAAGCGGCTTTGTACCAGGGAAACCAAGTACACAGAAGTGCTAATAAGGAGAGGGCACGGCCGTGTGCAATTACCTCATTACACAGATATTTTAAGCAGAAAGCCACGGTGATAACTTCCAAATGTAATGCAAGAAAAACATTTCAAATATTTAAATGAGCAAAAACAGTAGATAAAATTAGTTCATTAACCTTGCCTATATAAATTATTGCACAGGCAAGGTAAATTAACTCATATACAGTAATATCACTAATTTATAACCGCATTGAAACATATCATTTATTTATAACTTTTGTTGTGTGGATGTGTGTAGGGACTGGGGGTGGGTGGAGCCTTGACCCCATCATATATGGCTGTGTGGCTTTGAAAATCGTTGGCTGATTACTCCCATCAAGCATATCTATCCAGAAGTATCTTAGGCAAAGGCCAGCATTTGCCAATCCCTCATTAGATGAGGATCATTAAACTGGTTGAAGCCGGGGATGGGTTAGACAAAACCAAGCTAATCGAATTTGGTGACTGAATTTCTCTGATAAGATTTCAGCTTGAGCCTTTCCCTCCACTGCACATTTATTTGCCAGAGTAACAAATCCATCTCTGGTGACACAGGAGGCCTCTACCTGACTGAATTTTCCACTTTGCGCTCCATTATAGCAAGTGGCAGTTTCCTTCATTTTAATCCGCTGCTAAGTGATTGTTTTTCTTTCTGATTTTTAATCATGGCTTTGCAACATTAACAGTGCTCTGCTTCTCCTGTCATCCTGTCAAGCCCTACATAGAATGAAGATCAATTAAGACACACCGTGATGTAAATAATTAAGTAACTGTGTGTTTGAGAGAAAGCGAGAGAGAGAAACAGAAAGAGAGAGAGAGAGAGAGGGAGAGAGAGAGACAGAGAGAGAGAGACAGAGAGAGAGAGAGAGAGAGAGAGAGAGAGAGAGAGAGAGAGAGAGAGAGTGTTTGTTGCACTTAAACAGCATGTTTTTTTTTCAATATATCTGCAAGGTTTCCTCAAAGACACGGCTTTATCTGAAAAGAGCGCGAGGCAGTCCATTGCTCTAGCTATACATATAAAGCAACACTCTATCCTAATCAGATGCCAGTGGCAGCGTGAATACAAAAGTGTTTGACCGCCACATGACTGCCTACGCACAGTCAAGGTCCAGATTATGCCTTCAATTATTCATTACCGTGTGCTTTTTTTCCCCCTCTCTCTTTGCTTTTTCTTGGTGACACGGAAGGTCCTCGCCCACCTGTCAAATTTCCACAAATTCTAGCACGCCGCTTCTTTGTTATGCTTGTCTCTTTTTTTTTTTTTCCAGTGCGGGCGCCATGTGAGCGTTGCAGCGGGAGCGGTCCGCTGGTGAGGCGGATAATTTTTTTGAGGGGGTGTGGGCACCGGGCATGTGACTGCCCCCTCACCGCCAACCACCAGGCCATAACAGTGTCCCCGTTACCCCACCACTCCCCACACTCAACTCACTCATACACCCCCACCCCCCCCCCCCCCCCCCCCTCTCCTCCCAATCCATGGTTCAATCACAACCTCATGCATTATTCACCATTCATCATCCACAATCTAATTATTTATCACCCAAATATGAATAATAAATATTTAGCACATCTCTCTATCTCTCTCTCGGAGGTGCAGTCGCGTTCACTGTGCAGCGGGAGCCTCCTCTCGACGCACGGTGTCCGCGTTCGGCGTCCCTCCAACCCTCCGCTCTCTCTCTCTCGTCATTCCTATTCAGAGGCTCCTGTGAATAATTCCCATTGAAATAATTGATTGTTTGTCCAGTGGAGGAGGTGGTAAATAATGGATGGGGTTTGTCAGGAGGTTGGATGAGCTCAGAGGGGAGAGTGACTGCTGTTTTAATAAACCACCCCCCCCCCCCCCCCCCCCCCCCCGGTGGGAGCAGGGGGGGCCAGACTCTCACACAAAATTATTCATTTTAATTACTACAAAATGAGAGCCAAATGGCACCAGTGGTTTGCCTTTCTTCTTAGACCAAAGCCAGGGCATATATTCTGGGTTTGATTTAAGTTTTGAGCACACCTTTGTCTAAAATGTTAGAGGCCCTTTGATTATTCTAAAACATGACTTTAGGAAGGGTTAAAAGGACAGTGCAATTCCTCCAAAATACATATAAAAACAAATGTACTGAATATATATATATATATATATATATATACAGTACATACAATATTCAGTACATAAAATATGTAAAATATTGATACATTATATATATTGTAAAGTAAATGAATTAATAAACGCATAAAAGCAAGGTATATCCCCTGATTAATAGGTAATACAGGGACCGCATGGATTGTTTATCTCACTATAAGAAAACAACTTATAACAAGGACGCCCACATCACTTAAATTGACAGCGTTCTCTAAAAACGAATTTTCAGCTGAACATTTCAAAAATAGACAATAGTGTAAAGTTGGCTGTGGTCAACAACATCCTATAGAGGGCAACACTCTAGTGTGCGTGGGTGAATCTGAACATTCCGAATATTTATGAGCCAGGAACTGTATTTCAGGGAACACATGAAAAAAAGCAGATGAAATGTTAAAGCAAAGATGCTTTCATTCAGGCCCACATTAGTGATCCGTGTAGAGCCCAGTAGGGTGGAAACCCACGTGCACTCAATGCATATTATTATTCATTTGCTTTTAACTTATCCTCGTCCGAGAATACACAGATAACATTTTTACACATTATCCACGGGTACAGCCGCTCTGTCCCCGATGGGATTTGAACCTGCAGTCTTCTGATCTGAAGTGCAGCTTTCTAATCGCTGACCCCATGAATTTCATGTGCCATAAGGTATTTATCATTTCTATAATCATTTTTAATATTTTATGTTCAACCTGTGTTAATATACTTGCCCGTGACAGAAGTTTTGAGTTGGGGCAGCTGATGTCTGAATAGAATAACTTTTATTTTCCTGCTAGGGAACTTCAGTTGTAGCCACAGCAACAACAAAAAAAGACATAGAAACAGACCCACAACACACAGACATATCAAACAAAGACATTCAATATAACCATTGCATTAATCAAACTAATTAAGTGAATTAAAGTGGAATACAGCCATGATTAAAAATAGCCCCCGCTGTCCCGAGATGTCCAGTGTCATTATTAAGCAGGTGGATGTGTTAAACAGGGGTGTCAAACGCAGTGTCTGCTGCTTTTTGTTGTACAAGTGATTAATTTAAGTCATTGATTGGCTGAGGAGTCCGCAAAACTCGCTCTCAATGCCTTAACTGGCTACTGATTGAAAAATAAACCACAAATACCAGCAGACACTGCGGCCTTCCAGGACTGGAGTTGGACACCCCTGTGTTAAATGAATCGTAGGCTACTTTAAACGTCTGATGTCTGTGACTTTGCACGCTTTACAGTGCATGCACACAAGCAATGAATGTAACTGCTTTTCCAGAAGATTCTATAATACCACTGCAGCATAGCAAACCCATTACAATGCAAATACTGCCCATCAGGTAAGCCACAGTTGTGTACATACCAGTTGAGAGAAGCATACATTAGACACGTGTAAGAATTCTAGTGAATGAAGAATTTCTAGTGTTTCTAGTCAGAAATACATATGCACATTGCAAATGCATAATGGATGTGTGAACATGTGGTACACGTAATGATAGTATATATATATATATATATATATATATATATATATATATATATATATATATATATATATATATATATATATATATATATATATACTACCGATAATAGTGACATTCACCTTTTATGTACAATGCACAGACAGCACGGAAAGAATGTTCCGGATTCTCACCCCCACAGAATGCCTGAGCAGCAGATTTAACCTTGGAGGCACTCAGGTGAAAATAAAAGTTGCTGCCGTCCCTACTCAGTATTCCGCTGCGTTCAGAAGACTGCCGTCGCCGCGCAGCCGAGATGCCAAATTAAATTCAAGGTATTCAATACCCATTTGCATCATTCCGCTGTGACACTTTAAAGGACTAATTAAAAAAAAAAGAGACTGCCGAGTAGAAAAGAGGCTTCTGTTTTAATGAACATTTTCAAACTTTTCTTTTGAAAGCTGCAGCGTTTCAACTATAAAATGAAAAAGAATCATCCGTCCTGTTGGCCTTGGTTACACTTCTCTCAGCCGTATCCTTTGGGGCACAAAAAGGCACGCCCAGGATCACAGCTTCAGCTAAAATAAGAGACAGTAGGTGGGGTTTGCCAGGATCACAGCTTCAGCTAAAATAAGAGACAGTAGGTGGGGTTTGCCAGGATCACAGCTTCAGCTAAAATAAGAGACAGTAGGTGGGGTTTGCCAGGATCACAGCTTCAGCTAAAATAAGAGACAGTAGGTGGGGTTTGCCAGGATCACAGCTTCAGCTAAAATAAGAGACCGTTGGTGGGGTTTGCCAGGACCAGAGCTTCAGCTAAAATAAGAGACTGTAGTGGGGTTTGCCAGGATCACAGCTTTAGCTAAAATAAGCGACCATTGGTGGGGTTTGCCAGGATCACAGCTTCAGCTAAAATAAGAGACAGTAGGTGGGGTTTGCCAGGATCACAGCTTTAGCTAAAATAAGAGACCGTTGGTGGGGTTTGCCAGGACCAGAGCTTCAGCTAAAATAAGAGACAGTAGGTGGGGTTTGCCAGGATCACAGCTTTAGCTAAAATAAGAGACCATTGGTGGGGTTTGCCAGGATCACAGCTTCAGCTAAAATAAGAGACAGTAGGTGGGGTTTGCCAGGATCACAGCTTTAGCTAAAATAAGAGACAGTAGGTGGGGTTTGCCAGGATCACAGCTTTAGCTAAAATAAGAGACAGTAGGTGGGGTTTGCCAGGATCACAGCTTTAGCTAAAATAAGAGACAGTAGGTGGGGTTTGCCAGGATCACAGCTTCAGCTAAAATAAGAGACCGTTGGTGGGGTTTGCCAGGATCACAGCTTTAGCTAAAATAAGAGACCATTGGTGGGGTTTGCCAGGATCACAGCTTTAGCTAAAATAAGAGACCATTGGTGGGGTTTGCCAGGATCACAGCTTTAGCTAAAATAAGAGACCGTTGGTGGGGTTTGCCAGGATCACAGCTTCAGCTAAAATAAGAGACCGTTGGTGGGGTTTGCCAGGATCACAGCTTCAGCTAAAATAAGAGACAGTAGGTGGGGTTTGCCAGGATCACAGCTTCAGCTAAAATAAGAGACAGTAGGTGGGGTTTGCCAGGATCACAGCTTCAGCTAAAATAAGAGACAGTAGGTGGGGTTTGCCAGGATCACAGCTTCAGCTAAAATAAGAGACAGTAGGTGGGGTTTGCCAGGATCACAGCTTCAGCTAAAATAAGAGACAGTAGGTGGGGTTTTCCAGGATCACAGCTTTAGCTAAAATAAGAGACCGTTGGTGGGGTTTGCCAGGATCACAGCTTCAGCTAAAATAAGAGACCATTGGTGGGGTTTGCCAGGATCACAGCTTCAGCTAAAATAAGAGACCATTGGTGGGGTTTGCCAGGATCACAGCTTTAGCTAAAATAAGAGACCGTTGGTGGGGTTTGCCAGGATCACAGCTTTAGCTAAAATAAGAGACCGTTGGTGGGGTTGCCAGGATCACAGCTTCAGCTAAAATAAGAGACAGTAGGTGGGGTTTGCCAGGATCACAGCTTCAGCTAAAATAAGAGACAGTAGGTGGGGTTTGCCAGGATCACAGCTTCAGCTAAAATAAGAGACAGTAGGTGGGGTTTGCCAGGATCACAGCTTCAGCTAAAATAAGAGACAGTAGGTGGGGTTTGCCAGGATCACAGCTTCAGCTAAAATAAGAGACCGTTGGTGGGGTTTGCCAGGACCAGAGCTTCAGCTAAAATAAGAGACAGTAGGTGGGGTTTGCCAGGATCACAGCTTTAGCTAAAATAAGCGACCATTGGTGGGGTTTGCCAGGATCACAGCTTCAGCTAAAATAAGAGACAGTAGGTGGGGTTTGCCAGGATCACAGCTTTAGCTAAAATAAGAGACCGTTGGTGGGGTTTGCCAGGACCAGAGCTTCAGCTAAAATAAGAGACAGTAGGTGGGGTTTGCCAGGATCACAGCTTTAGCTAAAATAAGAGACCATTGGTGGGGTTTGCCAGGATCACAGCTTCAGCTAAAATAAGAGACAGTAGGTGGGGTTTGCCAGGATCACAGCTTTAGCTAAAATAAGAGACAGTAGGTGGGGTTTGCCAGGATCACAGCTTTAGCTAAAATAAGAGACAGTAGGTGGGGTTTGCCAGGATCACAGCTTTAGCTAAAATAAGAGACAGTAGGTGGGGTTTGCCAGGATCACAGCTTCAGCTAAAATAAGAGACCGTTGGTGGGGTTTGCCAGGATCACAGCTTTAGCTAAAATAAGAGACCATTGGTGGGGTTTGCCAGGATCACAGCTTTAGCTAAAATAAGAGACCATTGGTGGGGTTTGCCAGGATCACAGCTTTAGCTAAAATAAGAGACCGTTGGTGGGGTTTGCCAGGATCACAGCTTCAGCTAAAATAAGAGACCGTTGGTGGGGTTTGCCAGGATCACAGCTTCAGCTAAAATAAGAGACAGTAGGTGGGGTTTGCCAGGATCACAGCTTCAGCTAAAATAAGAGACAGTAGGTGGGGTTTGCCAGGATCACAGCTTCAGCTAAAATAAGAGACAGTAGGTGGGGTTTGCCAGGATCACAGCTTCAGCTAAAATAAGAGACAAGGTGGTTGCCAGATCACAGCTTCAGCTAAAATAGGAGACAGTAGGTGGGGTTTGCCAGGATCACAGCTTTAGCTAAAATAAGAGACCGTTGGTGGGGTTTGCCAGGATCACAGCTTCAGCTAAAATAAGAGACCATTGGTGGGGGTTTGCCAGGATCACAGCTTCAGCTAAAATAAGAGACCATTGGTGGGGTTTGCCAGGATCACAGCTTTAGCTAAAATAAGAGACCGTTGGTGGGGTTTGCCAGGATCACAGCTTTAGCTAAAATAAGAGACCGTTGGTGGGGTTTGCCAGGATCACAGCTTCAGCTAAAATAAGAGACAGTAGGTGGGGTTTGCCAGGATCACAGCTTCAGCTAAAATAAGAGACAGTAGGTGGGGTTTGCCAGGATCACAGCTTTAGCTAAAATAAGAGACCGTTGGTGGGGTTTGCCAGGATCACAGCTTCAGCTAAAATAAGAGACAGTAGGTGGGGTTTGCCAGGATCACAGCTTCAGCTAAAATAAGAGACCATTGGTGGGGTTTGCCAGGATCACAGCTTCAGCTAAAATAAGAGACCATTGGTGGGGTTTGCCAGGATCACAGCTTTAGCTAAAATAAGAGACCGTTGGTGGGGTTTGCCAGGATCACAGCTTTAGCTAAAATAAGAGACCGTTGGTGGGGTTTGCTCAGCTAAACATACCAAGCGGGAACATCCAACAGACGTAGTGAAAAATTATTTTTTGTTCATGATGTAGTCACTTTTAAGTTCAGAGCAGATGCTTAAATCCTCTGTGCCATATTGGCATCTATCTTGGCCAGTTCTCCCCAGAAAAGCATGGGACCTCCTGGATAAATAAAATGTTAAAGATATGTTTCTGTATACTTAAGTTAATTAATGAATGAATGCTATTAGCTCACATTAGCCCACATTATCGAATGCATTGAGTCCACTTGTGTCATAGGCACCACTCATATACATATATATATATATATATATATATATATATATATATATATATATATATATATATACAGATCCTTTCCAAAAAAATTGAATATCATGGAAAAGTTATTTTTTTTCCATAATTCCATTCAAAAAGTGAAACTTTCATAGATTATAGATTCATTACACACAAAGTGAAATATTTCTAGCCTTTATTTGTTTCATTTTTCATAATGCTGATTTTCGACACACTATTCTAATTTCTTGAAATACTGTTTTGGGGGTTTTATGGAGCTGTAAGCCAAAATTATGAAAAATGAAACAAATAAAGGCTAGAAATATTACACTTTGTGTGTAATTAATCTGTAATCTATGAAAGTTTCACTTTTTGAATGGAATTATGGGAAAAAAACAACTTTTCCATGATATTCTAATTTTTTGGAAAGGATCTGTACTATATACAGTGCCCTCCACAATTATTGGCACCCCTGGTAAAGATGAGTAAAAAGGGTCATAACAAAAAAATCACAACCTTTAATTGAAGTAAATGTATTATCCATCATCAAGAAATAATTATTTTTCACAAAACCACGTGTGCCACAATTATTGGCACCCCTGCATTTATATATCGAATAAAGTAATTCATAATTTTTAATATTTGGTCACATATACTTTGCATGCCATGACTTCCAGATGTTTGTGACCCAACAACATCAAAATACTTGATATCTTATTTTCTGGTACTCTTACAAGCGATACTATAACGTCTCTGCGTTTGAATGGATCTCTATGGGAATTGGGGGGTTGGACTAGATTTCGCTGTAAATTATACTGGAACCGTATGGAATATATGGTTGGTAAAATGGCTGTCATCAAGGGTCTGATGTATCAAACAAGCCTTAAACCATCACTCTGCTGCCAGAAATAGAGGAGATATGGATGGATAACTTGAAGGGTTTCTTCTCCTGACTTATTTTTCCATCGAGTTCAATAGGAAAATTTGTCAGGAGAAACAACCCCTTAAGTGATCCATCCATATCTATCACATACCTGGCAACAGAGTGATGGTTTGAGGCTCGTTTGATACCTCAGACCCTTGATGACTTACAGCCATTTTACCAACCATATATTCCATACTGTTCCAGCATAATTTAAAGCTAAATCTAGTCCCATCCCCCAATTCCCATAGAGATCCATTCAAATGCAGAGATTTTATAGTATTGCTTGTAAGAGTACCAGAAAATAAGGTATCAAGAGTCGCCCCATATCCCCCATAATGAACCCACCGCTACACTTTTGTCCTTTAAGACTCTGGAGGACACAGATGTATTCCAACTTGTAACACACCAGCGTGCAACCACCTGCCCACTGGACCCCATCCCTTCAGCAGTCCTCCAGTCTATATCCGGTGAGGTCCTTCCATATCTGTCCTCCATTATCAATACCTCCTTAACCTGTGGCTATGTTCCTGCCGTTTTCAAAACTGCTCGTGTTACCCCACTCCTTAAGAAACCTAGCTTAGACCCCTCTGATGTCAGAAACTATCGTCCTGTGTCTTTCCTGCCCTTTCTGTCCAAAGCTCTTGAACGAGCTGCCCTTAACTAACTGTCTGTTTTTCTCCACCAGAACAACCTGCTCGACCGTCATCAGTCCGGCTTCAGAACCAGGCACTCTACTGAAACTATGCTCCTGGCTGTGACCGAGGCACTCACCACTGCCAGAGCCTCCTCCCTCTCCTCTGTCCTGATTCTCCTTGTCCTGTCTGCAGCGTTCGACACGGTCAACCACAAACTCCTGATCTCCACACTGGCTGAGATGGGCATCTCTGGAACTGCCCTCTATTGGTTTACATCCTATCTCACAGATAGATCCTACCAAGTCTCCTAGAAGGGCTCTGTCTCTGCACCTCTTCCACTTTTTACAGGAGTCCCGCAGGGACTGTACTGGGTCCTCTGCTGTGTTCTCCATTTACACTAAGTCTCTTGGTTTGGTTATTAATTCAGATGGCTTCTCTTAACATAGTTATGCTGATGACACTCAACTCTTTCTCTCTTTCCCTCCTTCTACCCCACAGGTAAAGGAGAGGATATCTGCTTGCCTGGCTGACATCTCTGTGTGGATGTCTAGCCATCACCTGAAGCTCAACCTTCTAGACCTGTCCATCACCGTCGACGGAACCATGGTGACCACCTCCCGCTCTGCAAGGAACCTGGGGGTGGTCCTGGACGACTAGCTGGACTTCAAAGAACACATCAGGGCAACGGCACGGTCCTGCAGGTTCCTCCTGTACAACATCAGGAGGATTCGGCCGTACCTGACCAGCTTCTTGTCCAGACCATGGTCACCTCATGTCTGGACTACTGCAACTCCCTTCTCACAAGCCTACCAGCCTGTGCCATTCTGCCCCTACAACTGGTCGGCTTGTGTTCAACCTCCCGAAGTTCTCACACGTCACCCCCCCCCCCCGCGCTGAGGTCACTCCACTGGCTGCCGGTCGTGGCCAGGATCAGGTTCAAAGTTCTGACCCTGGTCTACACTGCAGCCAAAAGGTCAGGCCCTTCCTATCTACAAGACTTAATCCAGCACTACGCTCCTGTTCGACCACTTCGCTTTGCTGCTGCAGGGCGACTTGCAGTTCCCTCCTTCCGTGTTAACGGCTCCCACTCGTCCCGACTGCGGAGCTTTTCCATGGTCTGAAAACGCACTTTTTCAGACTCAACCTTGACTAAACTACCTATATATGGCTAATTTTATAGTACTCGCTTCCTGTTTTTTGCTTGTTTTCGATTTAACTTTTGTTTTTGTTATTTTGTAGTTCAGAATGTATAGCTGACTGTGTGTACTATTCATGTTCATTACTAGGGATAGCTCCTACGTTGTGAGAACGTTGTGCTTTGCCGGCTCTGCTTTGTAGTCGTGTCAATGACCTTCGATATGCACTTATTGTACGTCGCTTTGGATAAAAGCGTCGGCCAAATAATTGTAATGTAATGTAATGTCTTTTGATGATGATGGAGATGATGATGGAAATCATGTTAACGCTCCTCCCCACTACTACTGCTAATGAAGAAGCAAAGTTGTGTATTCTAGAAATCACCGGCCATTTTCAACATTTTGCCAGCCACATTACCCATTACAATATAACACAACCAGGTTGGTTACCTGCAAAATGTGGCTGCTAGAGTAGAAATCTTCCCTGCCACAATCTAAATTTTACCAACATTGGGCTGGTGTGAAGCAGCATAATTTGAGATAGTTGGGAGAAAGTTTTGTTCACTTCCTCAACACCGAGCAGGATAGGGAATCAGTAAATAACCCTGTCAGAGGCATCCTCATTAAGGCCTCAGAACAAAGACCCAGTGCGGCGTGAAGGTGGGAATCATCACCGGGCAGACACCACCACATTGACCCTTAACATCTATTTATTTCCACAACGGCATCCATGACTGTCATCTCTGTGCTTGCGTTTCCCAACTACAGGCGTACGCGAGAGACTGGACGACTCACTTCACCAAACATCACACTTTTAATTACTCTCAATTGTTCAGGTTATTGCTGCGATTTCAGATTTACTCTTTCGAGCCAGGAGGGCCTCCAAGCCCCAGGGCCCATTGAGGTCGATCCAGGGGCTCCTCACAAAATGAACAAATCTACCAGCTAGGTCTCACTTCAGTAGCTTGCCTGTTCCCCCTTTGCTAACAAACACGGCTTCAATGTTGTCAAACTGTGCAAGTTATTTATACAATTACACTGATAATTCTTCCAATGTGTGCAAATGGCAAGATGCAACTAATTACCAGCAAAAGTAATTCTACAATTCTGAGACAGATTTGTACCAGTCTGCTGTACTTCAGTCTAAACTACACAATCAAAGCAGTGCTGTAACTATGTGCTACATGTGTTTTCTATATATTATTTATTCCTTAATTTATTTTATTTGTGAACATTTTGTTATTGAGTGACCACAGTTAGATGAGTATGTCTGTTCATATTTTATGGTTTTAATTTCTAGGACTGCGGGTAGTGTTGTATGAGTGATATTATCACAAGGGGCCCTTCACAGGGTAGACTTGGAGCACACACTTTACAATGCACAGTGTATTAAAAAAAAAACAGAAATGTACTGTTTTACGTGAAACTGAAAGTGACAGGTTCACTCCTGTTCAATAGTGAACTCATAATTGAAGCATTAGATGAATTTGTGTAATGCAATGCTAATCAATTCAAATCTCATGTGGTTTTCACGAGGGGATTTTGCTACTTTGTTACTGTCTTATTCTGGGACCAATATTAGGCCACAGAGAACCACGGGATATTCTATGAACTGAGATTGGGAATTAGCCAATTAGCCTTTATTTATTTGAATTGATTCTAGATCATGCATATCTGTAATCTCATCAAATCTTGATGAATTGTTTTGTTGAGGCCCCCATGCCTCCGGGAATCCACCGTAATGCTGCTATGAAGTCTTTTCCTATTATAAGGCTGTTATTGTGACATTATCCAATAATGTAATAAAAATTTTTATGAAAAGTAATCACAAGTCTTACAACAACTAAACAGTTGTGGTTTTATTAAAAGCAAAAGGAAATGTTAAGTAATACTGTAAACCCACCACACAGTCTGCAATACCAATAGTCAGACACAACAGTGATCAGGAACTAGGCTTTCAGGGTGCACAAACTCTGCGATAATAAATTATGCAGTAATGCTCTGGACTGCAGTCATATATCATCTGATGTGCTAAAATTTCCAGTGAATCTAAAGAACATTGTCCCTGAGAGACAGACTCTGAGAGAGACATGTGCTTGGCTAGACCCTATCTCACACAGAGAACACAACAAACAAGCCTGTAGGAGGATCTATTCTTATACTGTCTGAGCGAGAGTTTGAAAAAAACTCATTAATTTTACCAGTTCACCGCTGGAACAAGAAGTTGAGACAGATAATGTATTTCTTTTTTTCTTTTTCTAAGGGCATCCCGTGGCAGATTCTGGTGAGTTCGACCCACGGCGGACTGACAGCAGCCTCTTTACTGGGTCCTTGGTTCTGAGAAGTTCCCTTAGAGAGAGGGGGAATGTGGAGTGTGTCCAATCAGTAAGCGTTTCAGTTGAGCTGACCTTTGCATTGCTAAGCTCTGGACATGCACTAGTCTCTGACAGCTTCAGTTACAAGCTCAGTAGATATACAGCACACAATCCATTTGGATATCCATTATATAAAGGGTGCATTCAGAAAAGTACAATTACATTTGCCTTTTGGATCAAATCCAAAAAAAAATAGCACATATTTTGATGAAAATGCCTTTTTTTCAGTGGCTGGTGTAGTTTTCCACCATACCTGTTTCAATTAACATAAACCTCAGTATCCTTAATTAATCCAATTATAAATGTGTGTCATGGACATAAATCAGAAAGTCAGCTCACAAAAATATCAGAATGAACACAAAACATATAGGGAATACCATTTTTGTGTTAAATTTCACACACACACACACACACACACACGCACACGCACACGCACACGCACACAAACACATACATTTATTTCTTGCTCTGTACATTAAGCAAAGAACAACATGCAACATTAGAACTGCATTTCCAACGCCCGCCACGTGCACACAGACAAGTTTGCTTGTTTAGCCTTTCGAGCATGCGCACTTGTCATCTGGGAATGTCTCGTCAACATCATACACCACATCTCCGAGTCTCCCGGGAGCTAGAATGCCGGGAGGGTAGAGGATATACCGCAGGATATCACACTGGACTGTTCCCTCCCAGATCCCTCCATTGCACGGAGCTCCAGGCCATATGGCTGTCTCTGGCATGTCAAACATTGAGATTATATAAGATCGGAATGCTGTTGAGTAAAAGAACAAAAGGAAGGGGGGGGTGGGGGGGGCAAAAGAAAAAAAATAAATAATCATGTGGTTTTTATTTTAATAAAGCCCACTGGAAATACTCTACATGCAGGCATAAGCTCTTAGGGACTGAGGTCTCATGTGAATTGCAGAGTCACAACACAGTCAATCTTTACTCATTCGGTCCTAAATATTTTATTTATTTTTGGTAATTTGTTTAGTTTTCTGTTTATGGGATTCAGAAATGAAGGCCTGTGACAGGCAGGGATTTTAGCACAAGCTGCCTATCAGCTGGACAGATTGCTACTGCTGCCAGCACACACATGCACAAAGGCACACACACACACGCGCACACACACATGCACACACGTACACACACACACACACACGTGCGTACACGCACACGCACATGTACACGCACACATACACAA
Organism: Synaphobranchus kaupii; assembly: GCA_029718625.1. Classification (NCBI taxonomy): domain Eukaryota; kingdom Metazoa; phylum Chordata; class Actinopteri; order Anguilliformes; family Synaphobranchidae; genus Synaphobranchus; species Synaphobranchus kaupii. Next base: position 10,385,979 of record CM056393.1, read on the forward strand.
TACAAAGACACAGTTGGAACACCCACATTCACACAAATACTAATGTACACAGTCTTTCTCTCTCTCTCACACACACGCACACACACACACACACACACACACAGATGCACACGCACAAAAAAAGTCACTCACACACATGAAGCTGGCACTTTGATCTGAGTGTGGATGCGCTGGATCCCGGACAGCATGCAAGAGGGAATAATGGAACAAATCCTGGATTATGGAATCCCGGGAGGCAGAGGGTACGTGTCCCGTTTGATCCCACGACCACTGATGTTCTTCCTTCATCAAAATAGAGGGAGGTTGGGTGGGGGTGGGGGTGGTCTTTGGGGTGGAGGAGGGCAGAAAAGACTGGGTGCTTTGGGGTTCTGGGGGGGAAGCACAGCTATACAGGCTGTCACTCCTAAATTACTCACCCCTCTGTGAGATCAGTGCTCTCTAGAAGAAAATGTTCTGTGATTTTAAGTAACACAATGTAAAGGCAAAATGTCTCTCAAGCACAAGCAACACTTATTCAAAGGTTTGAGGGGAAAAGTAGAGGGGTGATTTTGACCAAAACAAGCGCTTCCAAAACAAGAGATATGGCGCTATAACTGCATAAAGATAGATATATACCGATATAATTTGGAATGATAAACACGCACGCGCGCACACACACGCATGCACGCACGCACGCACGCACGCACACACACAGAACAGAGACGCATGCTTTACACAGTTTCAGTGCATTTTTGCGTTACGGAGATTCTTCCATCAATTTTGAGGCTGCCACCGTTTGTTCTTGTTTCAGGCGATTCCGAGTGGCTGCTACGTCGGCTCTCTCCTGGCAAGATATTACATCTCACAGACATTTTAATGCGCTCCCCCGTCTATATACCTGCCATTAGGGGAGATTAAATGTGATTCGGTAGAGACCCTCTCCTTCACGCTGCCCTCTCGCGAATTTCCCGTCACTCACCGAAACGGATGAGATGCAAACATGCAGACGCAATCCCCAAAGCAGGGATGCGCACTCTGTCTTTTTGTGAAAAATGCGTCCGCTTTTAATTGGAGGCTCCTCTTTAGGCTGCGGAAAGCAAAGCGATGCCTTCCCCTCCTCGTGTGCACCGAAGCGTGTCTTTACTGAGAGAGATCACCACTCTGGTCCCCGAGAGACAAATGTGGCCCCGCCGGGCCCCTTTAATGGGTCACCAAACAGGGTCAAGGGAGGTCACATGCATGCATGCACACAGACATGTAACACACACATGTGCACCCACAGTAATAACACAACCAGTTGCGCACATGCAGGCATTAATGTGTGTGTTGTGTATGTGTATATGAATATTCTATATTCTCTCTCTCTCATACACATACATGCAGACATACATAAATACATACAATCACACACATACACACACACACATAGAATACTTGCTACCATATGTAGTCCAGTATAATGGGTGAAAGAACTTTGCTTCTAGTTCAATGTCTATTCCCAAACTGCACCCAAACTGCATTGAGCAAGATACTGAATTTAATCGGAATTGTGCTCATCCTCCATTTCAGTCACAGGTGATATTTTTCTATATTATTTTATTTAAATAATTCTGGCCATAGTATATGTGCACAATATGGAAAAAACATCACCTGTGACTGAAGTGGAGGATGAGCACACCTGGCAAATAAATCAATACTCATAAATACGGGCAGCGCAGCTGAGAAAAGCAGCCTGAAGGCTAGCAGAGGCGCACAGGGATCTGTTGCTTTCTTCTGTTTTCACGTGTGCCGGCGAGGTCACGCACACGCGGAGGAGCCCACTGAGGGCCGTCATGGCAACGCATCAGATGTCCGTGCCTATTGTGAGATAAGAACTCAGGTGTGAAGGGACAATAGAGAGAGAGAGAGAGTGTGTGTGTGTGGGCGCGTGTGTGTGTTTGTGTGTGCGCGTGTGTTTGTGTGTGGTGGAGAGGCAATCGCTTTTGCTCCGCATTTGAGAGCTGTGCTCTTTAGAATAAGGATGGTCTTTGTAATTGCATGGTTAATTGACCTTCATAACCATGTTTGGCCAGAAAAAAAGTAAACCCCTCATTAAGACGTCCCCCACCCCACATATGACCTCTGTAATGCCAGGGAGAGATCAGCCACTTCTGGGAGACATACAAACAAAAATTGTGGTTTGGCTTTGATGTGTCAAAGTTATGTCCAATGAGTTAGCCTGTTTACTCCTTACGGACAGAGAACAGAGACATTTGTATATCTTACCTTCTACATGTTTTTTTTCTTCTATTTTTTTAATAGGGGGGAGCGAATCTCCACACCAATCCAGGCTCAATGGTGAACAAGCTTTGTTGGTTTCAATTAGTTTTATTGGCATGACAAGCATATATTCTTAACACCAAAGCCACAACTCCACAGCACTCCAATCCCCTGAAAGGCCGATGCACAATATATGAGTCATGTTATATTTTTGTATCTTACTGGGGACCTTTTGAGGAAAGATGGGCGAATGAAGCTTCGTGTGTGTAGCAGCCAAGTCCTATCAATCACTTATTAGGATCGGTTTAAACCAGTGAGTCGGTGACGACAATTAAAAATGACTTAATTTAATCTCACTCTTCAATCGCTGCATTTAATTGGAGGAACAGCTGGCTGAGACTCACGGTTAGAGGAGGGGAGGCAGGTAAAGAATTCTCACATTTGTCCAAAATGGTTGACCCGTGGATTGTACATATTTCAAGGCAAACTGTCACACAAAGTGAACAGCTTTCGTTAGCGGTCCGCGACACGCTCCTCCCTCTGGGCGCCGCATTGCGAAACATTTGCTCCTCTGACAGACTTCTTCTGAAGGTGCCATTATTATTAATGTTGCCATTTAACAGAATACCTCACATAGGGTGACTTATAATGCCGAAGATAATTGCATTCAATATAATATCAAATAAAAAAACACAATTGAATATATCTAGAACATGTTAGACACGCTAAAATAGAGACACAGTGAAAATGTGAGAAATTTAATACAGTTAAAATTCAAAAATGAGATGACGAACAATATATGTGAGGGAAGAATGGAATCGTGGACTATTTTGGATGGCAAAATTGAAGGCTTTAAATGAGCCGTGAAATTAAATTGAGGTCAATGTTTGAATGAGGTAAGCCGAAAGGGCGTCACATCTTCGTCCTTTTTTCCCAAGGAATTCTTAATGTCGAAAAAAAGCTAGCTAGGGCACATCAGCAGATTCAATGTTGGAGAATTGCTTTGGTCACATTAGATTTGATCATGCTTTAAGGCACCGTTGCTTTTATCTTTTATAGATCACTTTCAGGCTCTGGCTTCACATTACAATCATGAAGATGGTTTGCCATTACGGATTATTGTTTGGCACTTTTTCATATTTATTACATTTCACCTTTACTATTATCATAATTTTTTAGTTTGCACAATTTCATCAGCCTGATGCCCAAAGTCTTTGTCTTTGTTGTTGCTCCAGTGTTCGAAATGTAATGTACAACATCATGCAATTTGATCCAATATCACAGCCTTTCATCATAGCTCTGGATGAAACATCTGTACATTCAATGGCAGTGCAATTTGAATTAAAATGTGCTTCTTTACAGTACTAGTCATTTCACTTCCATTTATGATGATTTGATTTGTGAATGAACTTGACAGAGAGGACTTAAAGGGATAGTTCGGAATTTTGGACATAATGTCTCAAGTACGACTTACCCATGATGTAGTTGATTGATGGAAACCATTTTCAGATAATTCCATGCTGTCCCTTCTTTTGGACATACACACGTTGCTAATGCTAGCGCAACTCTATGGCAACCGGTAGCATCCACTACCAAACGCACTTAAACACTCCACAGTGCACCCAAAGCAAATAAAATACGACGACAGTCTATCGGGGTTATTTTGACTGTTTATACCATCATTTTTGAAGTCAAACTATCGTTGAATCCTTTACTTTGTGCTGACCTAATATTCTCTGTGGAAGTACGGCGGCGGAGCGAACGTGGCCATTGCAATTTGTTACTCTTCTTTGTTGTTGTAGTCGACTAGTGCCGGCACTACATTCGTAGTAGTAGGTTTTTTAAAATGCACATGCCAACCACATGCCATCTCAAATAAACGTATGCTTTTTGGGGGCATTAGTAGTGGTGTGCATCCTAGCTCAAAAGCCGCAATGTGAAAAAAAATGGTTGGATATTAAGCGAAAAAGAAAACAACCCTTTACAAAAAAAAGTTCTGGTGGTACAGGTGAAGGAAAAGGCATCCCAGACTTCTCACCTGCAGAGAAGAGGATGGAGTATATCATATATAAGATAGTGCCAGCATATTTTTCGTATTTTATTTGCTTTGGGTGCACTGTGGAGTGTTTAAGTGCGTTTGGTAGTGGATGTTACCGGTTGCCATAGAGTTGCGCTAGTGAGTATGTCCATAAGAAGGGACAGCATGGAATTAGCTGAAAATGGTTTCCATCAATCAACTACATCATGGGTAAGTCGTAATTGAGACATTATGTCCAAAATTCCGAACTATCCCTTTAATAGACGCTTTGGGCTCTGCATCGCCAATCGCAGCAGAATTTGTTCCATGGTGTCATCTACATCTATGAAGGAGCCATTTTAGGAGATCAACAGCAATATGAGATGCTCATGCGTAATTACACAAGGACACTTGCACTTACTGAGACCCAGAGGTGGAAAATCCAGGTTCAGAAAGTAAAAGTCCACCCCAGTATTTTGTTCCAATCACCGGGATTTCCTAATTAGCACGGTCCTTCCGCCAGGAGGTAGAACTAGTCAGTGAAATCAGCTGGCTCAGTTCATGGATGTAAGAAAAACATGGCAGGACTTTTACTTTCTGACGCCTGGACTTTCCACCTCAGCCGAGACCCTCCTTCCTCTGGAAAAACGCGGTGGCCAGTTATGAGCTGCCCTGCACGGACTCCAGCCACGGTCGACCATCACCCGGCTGACACCAACGACTGTGTCAGTGTGAGCAGGACGAGCAAGATGGCGGCCCACCAAGCCAACATTTTTATAACTGCTAATTGACGTCTCTCTGCCTGGACAACGGCTTTCCAGTCTAGTCCCCAGTGGAGTTGATACACTGGGGGTTGATGGGGAGGATAGGGATCTTATATCAATGCCTCATTTCACTGAGTAGTCATTAGTCATCTCCCGTGGAGCTTGCTATGGAGCTGCATATGATATCTCAAATTTCTGCCCGGCTGGTCAGTCTGAGTTGAGGCCGCCCCCCCCCGCTATATCTGTAAGGGAACTGACGTGGGTTGAATGTTCCCCCTCCCCACATCCCTATCCCAGATCCCAATGGACAACATCCTGTCATCTTCAAATCGCCTGCCTAAAGAGCGGACGGGCACAGATGGCCCTGTCACAGCTGTCAGCCAATTACACGTCCCAGAATGCACCTGTGGCAGCGAGAACATGTGCTGAAGCCATCACGACTAATTATCTTGAGGAGACCATCTGATTTTGACGGAGAGGGCACCTAATTTGACAAGGTAGCGGTTTCGGTGGGGGGAGGGGGGGTGGTATTGCTCCTAAATCGATGAAGTGGGCAACATTTAAATAAAGATTTGCTCCTGACTCTTAACAGGCAGAGAACCAAAGTACTCTCAGCATTGACTTATATTTTACATGCACAGGCCATTGGACAATGTGTGTGTGTGTGTGTGTGTGTTCACATGTGTATTAGCATATGTGCAATGTTCCGTTCCCATCCTGTCCTTTTTCCATGTTTTGCCCTTTCCCTCCGTGTCATGTTTGATTCCCATTGTCCGTGTTTTTCCCGTTGCTGCAGACTGGGCGTGTTCCCTCCGTTTGTTTCACTCCTTTTCCCCACTCCTGTCTCAGCCTATCTCCTTCCTCCATTTCGGCATGCATTCCTCACACTCCGCTCTGTTCAATTACCCACGCTTACATTTGCACGCTTTCTTAATTGTTTCCAAATCTCACTCCCTATTTAACCCTCCTGTTGGCTGCTATCCAGCGCCAGTTTGTTAACGTTGTTTCGTTTGTATCCTGGTCTAGTATTCCCTTATCTGTTTATCTTGCTACAGTTAGGTTCTGTCTCGGTGCTTAGATGCACACTGCCTACTGTTGTTTGCTAGTCTGTCCTGTTTATATGCGGTCCTACCTGCCGCGCCTTGCCTGTCTCGTTACCCACTACTCTATTGTTTCTGCCAGTCTGCAGTTGTGCGCTACTCCCTGATTGTGTTGCGGTACCCCCGCTTCCACCTGACGTTGCGCCCACAGCGGGGCGTTCTGCTCCTCCATTCTACAGTGGTTCCTGTCCGGCCGTGGCTACCGCCATTGTTACGGTTCCGGTTGCATCTACTGCTGTTGCCCTGCTGCCTCAACTGGGCCAACCCGAGGTCCGCTGCACTGCCCTGCCCTGCCGTATTCTGCCGCAACCCCTTCCTCTGCTTCAACTACCTGGTTACCTGTTACTAGTACACCCCGGTTTCCCCTCCTCTAAATTTCATGCATTTCCATAACCGGTTGTCTGTACTTTATGTCCTCCCTCGCTTCAGGAGACAAGTTTGAAGCTTATTTATTGGATGCCTAGCGCTCCCCCTATCCGTCCCATCTGTCCCGTCTGTCCAGATCCGCCAAGTCCAGTTCCGGTTTGGAACTATTCCTGAGAGACCCGCACAGTCCAGTTCCGGTCTGGAACATTCCAGTGTTCCAGTTTGTCCAGTTCCAGTTTGACCCGATCCAGTTCCTGTCCAGTCCAGTTCCGGTTTGGAACATCCAGTACTCCAGTCTGGTCCAGTTCCAGGTTGACCCGATCCAGTTCCTGTCCAGTCCGGTTCCCGTTTGGAACATCCAGTGTCCCGTACCAAGTCCAGTTCCGGTTTGGAACAACCCAGTGCTCCAGTTAAGTCAGGTTCCGGTGTGATCCGGTCCAGTTCCCCGTCCTGTCCAGTTCCGGTTTGGAACTCCAGGGTTCCAGTACAAAGTCCAGTTCCGGCCTGGAACATCCTGTGTTCCAGTACTAGTCCAGTTCCGGCTTGGAACATTCCGTGTTCCAGTTCAAGTCCAGCTCCGACTTGGAGCAAAGTGAAGTCCCGGAGAATCCCCGGACTTTATTGTTTTTCTGTTTGTAATCTATGTACAGCTTGGGACTGCCCCAAGCTATAATAAACTACCTTTTCCTGTCCCTCTGCCTCCTGGTCGTTGCATTTGGGTCCAGCCCGTATTCAGGTTCATGACAATATGAGTACCATTGAACATTAATTTGAATACAGATGTATAGTTTTCATTTCAAGCGTTTGGTAATTTCATAACTGAAAATAAAAAGAGAATGCTTACATGCTAAATCGCCAATTGAATTGTGGTTTGTGGAGATTTTCTACACTTTAAATAAGTACAAAAAAAAAGAAAAATTCTGTCAGAGCAATGCTGTAGTACATATGTTAATTGTTATAATAGATTCTATAATAGTTGCCTACGGGCTGATGCTTTGATGTTGTTATTGAAGTATTTACATATTTGCATATTTATTTTGAACAATAGATGTATGATCTCTTCAATCACATAGTATACATACAATTAAATTAAAATCTATTGGGACAGTTACACAATTGTTGTTGTTTTAGCTCTGTACACTAAGCACAGTATTTGAAATAAAACAAGGAATATGAGATTAAAATGCAGACTGTGAGCTTTAAGTTGCGTGTATTTACATCCATGTAGGGTGATCTGTGTAAGAAATGGTGCCATTTGTATACATAATCTCCCCATTTTAGGGGAGCAAAAATAATTGGAAAAGTTTCTTGGCCAGCTGTGTGTCTTCGCATCATTAGTTCATTCACATGAAAGCTAAAGGTCGATCCTAGGTGTGGAATTTGCATTTGAATTTGCATTTGCAGTCTGTTTCTGTTGTCTCAACGAGAGGATGAAAGAAGTGTCAAGCAGACCATCATGAGGCTGAAAAATGAGAACAAATTGATCAGAGACTTAGCCAAAACAATGTGAGTCAAAAACAAACTGTTTGGTACATTGTTAAGAAGCAAGAGCACACTGGTGAGCTCAGCAATATCAAACAACCAGGTTGACCACGGAAGACCACTGTAGGGGATGGCCGAGGAATACTCTCAATTGTGAAGAAAACTGTTGAGCAGATCAAGAACACTATTTGGGATCTAGGCATAGATGTGTCAAAGCCTACCATAAAGAAAAGACTACCAGTATGGCATCAGAGGGTTCACTGCAACATGCAATCCACTTTGAAGCCTCACAACAGAACTAGAGTTTAGAGTTAGAGTTTGCTCAAAAAATCCACATAAAATTGTTCTGAAACAAAGTCTCATGGGCAGATTAGCCTCTACTAAAGTGATGGGCAGAGGAAACTGTGAAAAAAATCAAAAGCATACCACCTCATCTGGGAACATGGTGGCGGCAGTGTTATGGCTTGGGTATAGCTACCACTGGAACAGACTCGATTGTCTTTATTGATGATGTGACTGCTGACAGCAGCAGCAAGATGAATTATGAAACATATTATCTGGGTAGATCCAACCAAATGCGTCAATACTCATTGGGTGGTGCTGCACCTCGCAGCCGGACAATGGGCCTCATTTATCAATATGGTCGTAAAAGTGGGTGTATATTTGAGCGTACCACTTGCGTACAAAAGTCTCACGTGTAATTGATCATACTTGCGTAAACCAGTCATCTGAGCGTAAATGTGTTCACAGGTTGATAAATCAGGCTTGATTGTATCTTTGAAATACCTAATACGCAATACGTATCATTATGAATTACCATACTCACACACCCATTCACTACTATATTTGGCAAGGTTTTTTTAAAATGCACATGCCAACCACATGCCATCTCAAATAAACGTATGCTTTTTGGGGGCATTAGTAGTGGTGTGCATCCTAGCTCAAAAGCCGCTATGTGAAAAAAAAATGGTCGGATATTAAGCGAGAAAGAAAACAACCCTTTACAAAAAAAAGTTCTGGTTGTACAGGTGGAGGAAAGGGCATCCCGGACTTCTCACCTGCAGAGGAGAGGATGGAGTATATCATATATCAGATAGCGCCAGCATATTTTTACACTTATACTGGAAGCATCAAAGATTCTCTCATCCCGGACTGAGGCCTTTGCTAGGTCTTATGTTAATATGCTAGATTCTTAGAAAAAAATAGATAAAGGTTACTTTTTTGCATCTTTTATACAACGTGACTGGCTCATGTTTCATTCAATTTAGGCTACGTGTGATGAGCAACGAATAGTGGTGTCTATTTATTCAGATATTATGTTTGCCAATTAGGCTACACAGCACACGTCTAGAGCCGCAACACTTAGATCAAGTGTGTTTTAAAATATTGCCCAGATGCGTTAATGGCTTTTAATATTTTCACAAATGGAAGGCCTTGGATGTTTTTTCAACCTTTTTACGATCTGCGATTCATTAAAGGTGAAATCCGACTATTAAACTCACATAAGTTTTCCAAAGAGCACCTTTTCTTGTCGACTCCGCAGTGCTCTGAACAAAAGTTATCTTTTTCATTATTTATAGGCTGCACAACTATTGTACTCTCACTGTTCATTGCATGCAATGTCGCTGCCTCGCCACTCTGGAAATAGCATAGGCAAAGTCAAGATCTTTTGTGAGATTTAATCATACCGTACCCCTGTTTATTTTGATGAGTCCAGAGATTTTCGTAAAAATGGTCGTACGCACACTTTACTTAAAATGAGGCCTGATGACCACTAACATACTGCCAAAGCAATAAAGGAGCAAACACGGGAATATTATTGACTGACCACGTCAATCACCTGACCCGAATCCAATAATACATGCATCGCACTCTCCAAATTCTGAAATACTGAAGGCAAAAAGCCCCCCCGAAACAAACAGGAACTGCAGATGGCTGTAGTACAGGCCTGACAGAGCATCACGAAGGAGGATACCAGTGTCTGGTGATGTCTATGACTTCAGGCAGTCATTGAATACAAAGGATTTGCAACCAATTTAATTGTCCAATTACTTTTGGTACAATAAAATGGGGGGAACTATTTATATGGATGTACATACCCTCAAATTAAAGCTGACAGTTTGATTTTTAACCTCATATTCATTGTTTCATTTCAAATGTGCTGGAGTACAGAGCCATAATAATAATAATAATAATAATAATAATAATAATAATAATAATAATAATAATGTGCCACTGCAAATACAGAATGCACAGTATAATGTAGTGTACATACCATATTTACATGTGTTACTGAGGGAAGAGGACTTCAATTACCACATCACAAATTGGAAGCATCGCAAAAAGAAAGGGAAATCTATACTAATATATGTTTTTACACAGAACAGTGATTTCAGCATTAGAAAACGTAATTAATTCAGTAACATTGGGTTCACTTTATTAAGAATTAAGCCAGCAAAAATTGTGACTTTTTTTCCCTTTTCCCCTAGACTGGATAACAGGTTTTGTTCATTACCCACTGAAATGACAGTGACAGGAAGAAGGGCCAAATTAGCATCATAAAGGAAATGACCCAGTAAGGGAGGGGCCCAAAATGTAAACTCTCATTTCACTGCGTGAAAAACGACATTTCAGAGAATATTGAACCCACACACATCCTGTGAAATATGAGTGGGAGGAGGGAAATAATTTCCATATTTTTGTGTTGAGCCCTGCATCTTCCCCACCAAACTCTGGCACAGGGATAGCTATCATTTTTCACTCCAGATTATGCAGTTAATAATGTGTCCAAAATAGTTGGGAAAGTAAGCACTATGCATACCTTGCCTGTATTATCATCATCTTCAAGAGCTATTCATTGCTTTAATCTATCATTGTCTTTAGGCACAAAGTGCTAAAGTAAGGTGCCGTGGTGGTTGGCTAACTGGTTTTTTGTTTTATCTGCAGTGGTGAGTTCTGCTATAGTGTGATATTTGGCAGAAAATTAATATCATTAATTTTTTTTTAATGTCACATGCCAGGTGACACCCTTGGGAGGGAGAGAATCGCTGGACTAAGGGAGTGTTTTATTTGCCAGGGGGGCGAGTTCATTACACAAACAAACAAACAAATAAACACTAATCTTCACCTTTTCCCCTCACGGGCTCTCGGCACAAATTAATTAAAACAACAAAGAAAAAACAAAGCGAACGGGGCCCCAGCTTTTCAGCTCGGTACTCTTGTAGGCTACTTTGTTTTCGAAGACTCGCTCTCTTGCAACGTCCAAGTTTCAGCTTCTCACTATGGAGAGTGAGGACACATTTAAGACCTGGGCAGATTAGTCAATGCAACCCAGGTGTGTGCCTACTCACCGAGTACACACACGCATGCACGCACATGCACGCACGCACACACACACACACACACACACACACACACGCACACACACACAGACACACACGCACAAACACTCACACGCACACACACACGCACACACACGCACACACACTCACACACAGACACACACGCACAAACACTCACACGCGCACACACACACACACACACACACACACACACACTCACACACAGACACACACGCACAAACACACACACGCACACACACACACACACACACACTCACACACACACACACACACACACACACACACACACACGCACACTCACACACAGACACACACGCACAAACACACACACGCACACACACACACACACACACACACACACAGAAACACACGCACAAACACTCACACGCGCACACACACGCATGCGCAAACACACACACGCACGGATGCACACACATACGCACACAAGCATATACACCCACACGTACACATGCACGCACGCACACACACACATATACACACGCGCACACACACACACACATGTACGCACTCCCACGCACGCACATACAAACACACATGCACGCGCACACACACACATTCAGTATTCAGCAAGTCAAACTATCTCTCTGAAATGTGGGGAATATCTGAACCAAGCATTTGTCCTTCTTAATTTAAGCCAAAACAATCTCATTGAAATCATTTGGAGTCTAACAAGGCATTATAACCTACTCAAACACACATATAGATAAATAGATATGAGGGCCAGTGGCTGCTATCCTGATTAAATTATGGGAGCACACACAGCCAGAATCTACTGAAATATTCCAGTCAACCCCCTGCCTTAATAGAGAGGGTGCGGTTTTTATATTCCATAACAACCAACAATGGATGAATGAATCAGCGCTTGGCCCCAATAACTGTCACAGTGCAATATTAAACGACAAATTAGTCAAGGGGAAAAGCTTACACGTACACTGTGAGCCATTAGACAGTCGGAGGTTTGCTTCGTGAGACTGTGAGCGAGAAGAGGGTAGGGGGGTCTGCTTCGGTGTCCCTCGCCTACAAATGGGGGGACAGAGAGACCCCCGCAATGCCCCGCCCACGGACGTGTAGTGACCCCCTCCTCTGACCCAACACACGACTAACCGCCGCTTAATTGCTGCTGGTCCTGAACCCATAATGTTGAATCAAGAAATGGGCTTTCATTTGATGGCAATTAGGCTTTCTAAATGCCATTACACTACTGTGCTCTCCCAATGTGTTGGGAAAGGGGTTGGCAAACCTTAGTCATGTGATCAAACCAGGACAGGGCTGCATTTTGAAACTCTCCGCACGATTAGTTTAGATTAACCTTTTGAACCGAAGCTCCGTGTTGTTTGCTGTGTATGTTCTCATGCCATTTTAAAATTAGGACTTGTTACAAGGCAAGAGTTTCAGCTACTAGGCAATTATAACGCGCAGTTGTTTCATGCCCATTAAAACACAGGGATGCATAATGTTGAGAGCTGGCCATTCAGCCCATCGAAACGTCTCACTTACAGCAGATGAGAGCTTTACCTGGTGCAGAGAAACAAATGTGCTGTCAGGGTCCCGCCGACCAACATTCTACACAATTTTTAATTTTACTAATTTTTCTAAGAATTACAATCTGAAACATCATTCAATTTGACAAAAAGAGGGGAAGAAAGAGGAAAAAAGATCCATTGTACATAAGAATATAAAACATGCCAGGGTTGTTCGCTGTCAACTTAATTAGATTTCACAAAATTTGTGGTGACGTTTTTTTTTTTTTTTTACATTTCTTTTCTGGGGCAGCTCAAAGACGTTTTTTTTCTTTTTGGAAACTATGTCAAATATGTAAGTTATCTGTTCATAAGCTGTTTAAAATCTAGTCTGCTGGGATTGGTGGATAGACACTTCTCACGTTTTATGTTCAGCAGTGATTTTGACACTAATGATACCCAGAACATCGTTAGAACTTTTTCTAGAAGACTGCATAATGTAATGAATGAAAATTCACTAGTCTGCCTCGGAGAATTTGCTATTAAACAGAAACTGAGAGAATTTTCATGATTTTCCAAATATATTTATTTTCTCATTCCTCGAGCAATAATATGAGGGAACACAGAAGAATCATATAAGGGACTGAGGAAACTGAGTCTTTCCGAGGCTTTCCCTTCCAGAAAGTTTTGGATTGTTCCCTCCGACTTGCACACTGTTGATTTGGGGGGGGGGTTAACCTTAAAAGCTCCCTTGCATGGGCTCCTCAGGTTTTATCAGGAAGAACGTCTGTAACTCAAATGCATCTGATCTGCCCACAAAAATAGATCCGATCAGACTGAGTGCTTTTCTCTGTGTTCCCACACACCACGACACCGGCGTAATTCCAAATCGAAACGCGATTCGTAACAGACCTTTTTTTTTTGCGATCATTGGGACATGCCGTATTGACCGAATGCGTTTGGACAATCCGGCCGGCCGACCGAACGCTGGCACCTGCATGGCTTCGGGTCAGCTCCCTCTCATTGCTGTGGTGCCCTATGGCCCGAGTCTGCGTCCAATGAGGCCCTTTCACATAAGCTCTGGTGATGCTCTCAAATAGGCCTCAGGCTTTGAGAGATATAATAAAGGAAGATAAATCAGCTCTGTTTGCAGTGCTGGGAGATCCAAATCCCTCACAGGCAGGAACTTTTGATCTGGTTCAAAGGAGATGACTGGCTGCAACCAAACTAGCAGAATCCTCTACAAACGAGAGAAGCTATGTCAGCCTGTATCAATAGTGAATAGAAGGGATGCAAACAGTGGCAGCGCTCAGAGCGAGAGATTGCTCGTGGATGATCAGTTGGTTTGAGGGGGTGGTTGCAGGGTAGCGAGGGTTACTAAATTGAACATGGCATCCACGTCTGAACTTCAGAGCAGGTTGTGAACCCGGTCGGAAGCGAAGTCCGCCGGTTCGCTTTAGGAGGCATGTATTAATGCCCACTAGATCTGAAAATTTTAACGTCTCTGTCCGCGGCCAGATTTATTTGGACTTAAATATGAGTGGTCAGGGCTGTTTGGAAGCCCTCTCTGCATCTGCCGTTGAAACATTTAATGACAGAACCATAGATATAGAACCTATATCATTACATGATATATATATATATATATATGACATATCATGTAATGTAACAGTAATTGGGAATTCTGAAATGGAACAATTTGGCAGCCATCTTACCTGGGTACAGCTATAATAGGAACCTATGGCAAAGTGTCATGTACTTTATAACCCACTGTGATGTCATAATCGGGCCTCAGAAGCCAGATGGCTGATGATTGGCTCATAGATATAAAACCATGTTTACTGGCCACCATCTTACCTGGGTATCATCTCATAAATTGTGCCACTAACTATGACATAATGTCACATCTAATGTAGACACTGCCTATTTGTGTGTGTGTGTGTGTGTGTGTGTGTGTGTATGTGTGTGTGGTGTGCTTGTTTGCTTGTGTTTGTGTGTGCGTGCATGTGTGTGTGTGTGTGTGTGTGTGTGTGTCTGTAGGCTCCTGAGCTGAGTACATAAACAGGAATGTCAAAGGTCAAAGTTCAAAAAAGGTCAGGTGTTGGTCCCTGATGTTTCACCGCTCGCACTGAACAGGAAGCAGGAAAACCAGGTGGCCCATCACCCCCGCAGTGTGACTGTTTCATTGGTTTATTAAGCAAATGAAACCATTGGCTTTGCCTGTCCTGATAACTTGCACAGACAGTGTGATAGAACAAGATCTATTGCGTCCACCTGGAAGAGGAATGGACCATGCAGCACATCAATTAAACTGAAAAACCGCCGGCGATGAATGAAAACATGGGTTATTTCATTAATTAAGCAATCAATTACGTTGAATTTGGTATTCACGCACTACTTATTTGTGCTTGTTTTACTCTAAGTAATTATAGTTGGTTTGGTGACTAATGGCCTTCGCAGAGTGTCCATTTCTGCGCATTCAGAGTAGTCATTTCAACATATTTCCCATTAATAGAGACCTGCAGGGCTCTCCTACAGTTTAAATAGAACTGAGGGGAGGACAGGTCAGAAAATGTTAACTCAACTGATGTAATTAACCCCCACAAAAAATTATCTGCGGCACGACTGCTGCACTTGCTATTCACCCACTGTAACAGGCTGTGATAGCACAAGCAAATTCAATTCCCCAACAACATCTCCAGGAGGACATTGATAGAAGCGGTATTGTCATGATGCTCATCGCCCTTGTAAGAATAGCCGTTGCAAAGCCAAAGAAAGGTTGGCAACCAAGACGCAGTGGTGGTCATTACCGACGCCACAGGGGAGAAGGCGATTTCCTATTGCATAACTGCAAGACTACAAATACTACACATGTTGACTTCAGTTTAAATTAACAAGATCTCTCAAAGGCACCAATTAAAACAAGAGAGGGGAGAAAGGCCAAAGCAACCAAATAAATAAAGAAATAAAGCTGAAAACATTCTCTCCTCTCTTCCTCTGTGACCCATGGTTAAGAGTATGCAAGTGGAAGAGGCCTCTCTGGGCCCAATTCACACTCCCGCTATACTTGTACACTAAATACTGCATGAGTGCCTTAAGTAACATTTGTTGTTCTTTTCACATCAACTATTAATGTTCGCTAAAGGCCTGGGTGCAATGCATGCTGGGATACATATGGAGCCCCTGGCCATACAGTGTGTGGTACATGCTGCGGTGCCTATAAGATTTTAGAGTGCAGGCAGTAATGTGCCCTATAATCCGCTCACTCCAATATGAGGATATGTGCGATTATTGTTCAGCTTTGCACGGAATTTGCAGCAGGTCCCAGGAGTCGGACGCTGGCATTTCCCATTCTTAAGCAGCATGATCAGGCTGGGAAATAACTCTGTAGTCTGTGTGTTCAGCTCTCAGACTCAATGAATTTTAACCCCCATTTCAGTTAGGGTTGAATCCGTCATTTTATTCGCTCTCTCTCTTTCTCTCTCTCTCTCTCTCTCTCTCTCTCTCTCTCTCTCTCTCTCTCTCTCTCTCTCTCTCTCTCACACACACACAATTTCTCTCTGTTTCATGCAAAATTGACCACGTCCAAATTTGATAACGGAAACAAACAGAGGTCTGACCTTGTTGAAATATAAATAATGGGTTGACTCATAATACGACCTCCAACTGAAGAGTGACAGTGCTGTTGTTCCTCTCAATTCCGCAAGACTAGAAAAACAAACCCATGAGGCTATTGGGTGGTTTATTCGGTTAAGGCTGCGATGCAGGGATGGGCCCCTCGGTATCGGATCGAAATTCGGGCCGCGCCAGTGTACTGACTGTGGCCCGTAGCTCCAAAGGGCGAAACGCAATTTGGATTTGCGCATCTCCGACAGTATGGAAGGGTCCAGTCAAAAAGAGGTCTGTGTTTCATCACTATCTATCCCCTGCTGGTTGATCCAGGGACTGCATGCTAAAGGCGCATGTGATGGGTCTTCCTCCGACTCCACCCAGCGCGAGCTGAGCTGTAGTCTGCAGTGTGAAAAAAAAAAGCAGCCGGTGATACCGGGGGCTCTATCTTGGCGATCTTGGCGCTTGGTCTAAGCGCATGGCGTAAAGTCAATTTTGGGCGTGTCCAAGTCCATTTTTGCTATTTTAACGGCGTGTTTTTTGGGTGCTAAGCACAGCGCAAGGTGCAAATGGGCTGAGCCTAGTCGCTTCATTAATTATAGGTGTGTCTTGGGCGTGACATGCAATAAACCAATCAAAATGTCATATCCCATTCCCTTTAAAAGCCTGCTTTTCCACCTTGGCGGATTGTTTGATGGCGAAACAGACATGCTCGTGCGTGTTTAGTGTGATCAAGGAATAGGCTAAATGGAGTATGATCAATATTATTCGGACTAACCATTAGCCTATGAGTTCCCGGTAGCTAATTCCAGACAGGGCTGTTATTTTACAAAATATATGCGGTTAAATTTCGTTAAAAGGACCTGCAACAGCTGAGAATAAGCTATCAATGGCTTCAGTCACACCTTAGAAAACGCCAAATTAGCCTGCTTGTTTAACGAATTTCGTTTGATTATGCAATGAAGCAATGAACTCATGTTCAAGCTTCATCCGAAGTTCATTACCTGCATTCTAATTCTGATTAATAAAATAAATAACGTTATTTTGCCTTAATGATGACAATAAATACAATAAAGCTGTCAGGTTGGCAACCCATAGGTTCACGCATATTTATTGTTTTATAATGTCCTGCTTATGGAAATGTGACCAACCTATTTTACTGGTAGCGTAATGCTTTAAAACAATCCACTTTCCCAGGAAGACCGATAAAAGTGTGATTTACAGCAGGGAAAACAGACCTGCTCCTGTAAAGCGCACATGCAGATAATGGTATTAAAATTAATTGTGAATTCATTGTAACATGCTGCAAATTTTTTTCGTTTCTAATTAGACGCTTAGTTCTCTTTAAAATCTTTTGTTCAGTTATGGAATAACAGGTGAAATCAGCAGGGTTTTATTAATTTGAGGGTATGGAAACCTTGTCACTGTAATTTAAAAAATATGAAGGACGAAGAATAGCTAAGGTTACAATTCAGTTAACATTTATCTCCGTTTTTTAACCATAGGCTATCGAAAAAACCTTATGCACAGCGAATCCGCTGTAGCCTAGGCTATTTGAAAAACAATAAAAGCAATATTCACTGGACAAGGTTTTGAACTTTTTTCAGTCACAAACCATTCTATTTACTTACAGGCTGTATTCCTAGATAAACAGAGCTGTATTGTAATGACATCGGAAGTGCATTTTCAAAACTCAAATGTCCGTCTATTGCCGTGCGCGAGTTTTCCATTGAATGACAATTCATGCATTAGGTGATGACGATTCACGCATTAGGCTTGATATAGGTGTTATCAGCTCCTTTTTAATGGATAGCCATTGTCCCGTACCATCGCACATCGCCTGGATGTTGATGGAGTGGGCTGAGAGCAAAGTTATGTGGCATCGTTTCCCTTCGCTGAAGGAAAGGTATGTGGACCAATGGAACCTTTTATTATTATGCATTTTTGATATAGCCTACACAATAATAATATTTCACATTGTGATCTAGATATTTTAGTCATGCTTGTGCGCGCCCCTGTGTGTAACAGACAGGAGGGTACGCGCGTTGTGCACGCGCCTATGTAGACGCATTTATATGCGCCGTTAAAATAACATGTAAACAACTGCGACATGACTTTAGACCAGGTTGGTGGTGGTTCTAGCGAATGGTGCTTTCTGCTGGCTCAAGATAGCAATACGCCAAAAAGAATCCTGGCCACCCCTCATCTTAAGACCAACACGCCCAGTTCACTTGTAACAGGCGCGAGAATACATGGTAGTTAAACGACGTGAGCGCTAGGCGTCATAATGAACCCAGCGCTGGGTGTAAGATAGCAAAGACACTTGCGTTTGGGTTAGCACCGCTTTGCGCCGGGTGTAAGATAGGGCCCCACGTGTTTCGGACAACTGCGGATGTCTATACTCACCCTAGTTGGCGTGTCCAGTGGCGTTTGCACACGGTTGCAGCAAATTGGACATTCTAAATTTACATTAAAAAACACATCTGGTTTGAATAAACCATAGCTGTGTCATTACATTTTATGCACACATTGTCTCCTGCCCACAGAGAGAAAAAGTGATGTAACAACTATGGAACAAAAGTCGATAGAAAGGCGGGAAATGGGGTGGAGCTATCAGAGTATCCCACTGCAGCATTCTGACCATTGACCTTTTCTCTCTCACAGACATGAATACATTTACTCAGATATGTACTGTCTTCAGTCCAAATAATTACAAATAATGTACTTAAAAGCCGCTGAAATTGAGCTACAGGAATGCTCATTTATATGCCACACCTCAGATTGCGCCGCATAATTTTTCTAAACAATGTTAATTCTTCTTAATTCTTTAATACAAGTATCCTGACTTAGAAAACACGCTGGATAAACACAAGCTAATGGCAGGAACTGAGTAATGTAAATATAAGCAAGTGAGTGATTATGAAATACTGTTTTCATTATGACAGGTTTCTTAAAGGTCTTTATTTTTTTTAAACCATGAAATTGTTTGATAATCCTGTCATTAAACACAACCAGTTTTAGAGGACAAGTGGCAGTGTATTTTTCTTCATTTCCAATTAAATTAACCTTGTTGTTAGTTCCATAAGTACAAATACAAGTGACATTTGATGGGAGAAAATGCAATGCTGTCAATTAAATGAAGCAAAAGAGTGTGAGACTGCACTCTGTTTGACTTCTTCAGTGGGAGCTATCATTGTCTAATCTCAGTTTCCTGCCCTCTTAAACATACACACACACACACACACACACAAACACGCTCACACACACGCGTACACATGCTCACACACACGCACACACACACATGCTCATACATACACACACACACATGCTCATACATACACACACACGTGCACACATACACACAAACACGTGCACACTCACACACAGACACACAAGACACACAGTCACATGCCTCCCACAGACACATACACTCTCTCTCTCTCTCTCAAACACAGCAACACATTTACACAAGCACACACGTGCACAGATGCACACATACACACAGAGGCAGACATTCTCAAGCACGACCGGGGAGGCCAGATACTCTTTGCTATGACTGGCAGTGAGGTTCTGGTGAAGGGGAAGCAGAAGACACAGATGGATGGACAGTGATATTGAAGCAGCAGAGGTTTATTCCTGGATTCCTGCGATGGAGCAAAGACTAATGACCTTCTGTCAACAGAGTAATTTTATCTGGACAGAATCACTGATGGCAATTATACATACAGTCTGTGGTGCTGTGAGGATTGTATCTTAACTAGAGCTAATTAGAAGGGGACTGCGACCGATTCTGAGTGGAACTAAATCACTGTCTCCAGCAGGTCTCCCACTGTTTGTCACACTCTTCACCTTTACTGACAGGCAATAAATATTAAATGAAATTGAACAAACATTAGCATATAAGTAAATGAAGAATAAACAAATACATTACAGCCACTTTCATATGCAGTTCTGTCTATATACAGTCTATATTCATCCATTTATTTCCAGAAATCACTTTACTTTACCTGTAGAGGGCAGTAGCGAGCCAGAGCCAAAGCCAGCAGTCACAGGGTACAAGGTGTGACCACGCCCTGGTAGTGCCATTCAATTGCAGGGTGCATACACACATGCACAATGGCACGCACACACACACACACACACGCACGCACGCACAAGCACAAGCACAATCACACATGCACACACACAACCACAACTACAGACACACACACACACACACACACACACACATGTGCGCGCAAACACACACGCAGGAAAATGTAGAGATGCCAATTAACAGCAAGGTTCCTGGAGGAACCCTGTGGAGACCCAGAGAGAACATGCAAAACTCCAGCTCTAAACTCTGGAGGCAAAAAAAGCCACCTACTTTCCCAAGTTAAAAAAGATTGTTCCTATTATCATAAAGTTAATATATTGTACCATACATTTTACCATGCATGCATAAAACCACCAATAGAACTATAAGGAAAGTTTGAGGACAAACTTTAAATTGGCTTGAAAAAGGCAATGTTGAAATATGCATGTAAGTAACAGAAAACTAACTAATAATAGTTTTGGTGGAACTCTGATCGAAGTTGCTAATGTTATCACCGTGCCACAGCTTTTGTTCACGAGGAGCTTTGCAAGAGAGACGGTCTGTATCTCTAGCAGGCGCAGTCAGCTGAAAGTGCGTCGTTCATATTCGGAATGTTCCACCAACGTTATCAATGTTAATCAATTTTTCCATATAAGATCGGAAAACCTCAAAAGAATATTTGAGCAATTGACACAAAAAGCATTAAAAAATCCCATACTAGATTAAACTACTGGCCACAATTTGGTAGGTCTGGCTAAAAAAGCTGTAGGAGTTGCGTACATTGATGTGGAGTAAGAAGAGGAAATAATACGGGGAACAGTACGTTTTGAAGGCAATTTAAATATGAAATTAAAATAAATTAAAACTACATATCCACTGCATGTCTCTCTCTCTCTCTCTCTCTCTTACTCTCATTATATGTAATACACACACACACACACACACACACTTTGTATTCCTGATTGGATTAGATTTGCAAGATATGAGAGGTGGAAAAGTGTGATGTGGAGTGTCACAGAGGTGCTGATGAGCAATCCTCAAGGTGTGTAGGCTCCACAACAGCCTGCTGCTATGCTATTGAGAGCTCTTTCACTGCTGAAAAACCTGGATCAATAATCACCTACATGTGTGAACACAGTAACTTTGTTCTTTCACACATCTGAAGAGACTGTTGATCCCAAATTATTGTAAATATATTTGTAAAACACTGAGAATTAGCACTCTGGTACTAAGTATTATTTTACTAAGCAGCCCTAAGAAACGGCTTAGTCAGTGAGTGCGTGTCTCCTTCATTCAGTCGCTCATTGAGGGGATCACCTTACATATGTAAAAAGCACCTATGCTTTAGCACCAGGTGGAAGAAAGTTGCAAATAAAATGCCTGTTCTTGGACAGAGCTTGGAGGAAGACTATGTAAGCCTACAGTTCACATCTGTGCACCACAGATTGCCTGCTCAGGGAAACACATGGCTGCCCAGGGCTGCGGCGTTCGGAATGGCTCCCTATACGCTTCATAGTGCACTATTTAGGGGATTGGCTATTTTGATGATTTCCGAATTATCAAGTGAGAACACTGAGAATTAGGACATCCTACAAAATGGCTGGTTCCCTAAAATAGTGCACTAGAACGCGCATTGAGCGCCATTCTGAACATAGCCTGGAACATTCCAAACCACTGCAGCTTCGATAATCAACATTTCAAAGTTACACAATGTTACACATTTTTCTATGCTTCCTTATTTTTTTTTTATTTCCATGTATTCCATTTCATAATAATTCAATAAGCACATTCTTTGCTTAACTGTGTATTCACGTTTACAATTTTCAAAGAAAACTACAAAAAAGCAGTGATGGGAGATGACAAACCTGCCTCTTTTACTTATTTGGTCAGTGAACCTTCAGACTATAATTATTGTAAAGAGATCTACAGCCAGGCGGCATGGTGGTGCAGTGGTTAGCAACTTAAAGTTTGTCCTCAAAATCTTAGCACTGTCGCATCACAGCAAAAAGTTCACGAGTTCAAATCCCGGCCGAGTGCCTTTCTGTGCGGAGTTTGCGTATTCTCCCCGTGTCCGTGTGGGTTTCCTGTCCAAAGACATGCAGGTTAGGCTAATTGCCGATAGGTATGAGTGTGTGGGTGAATGGTGTGCGTGCCCTGCGATGGACTGGCAACCTGTCCAGCATGAGATGTTGCATAATATGCGTGTAGACATATTTATGTGTGTATGTGGATTTTTGCATTGACACACTTTTATTTAGGCTATGTTTATTACCATTTTAGTGTCTGTGGATAATTATATAATAAGCAATTTTTTTTTTTTTGCCCTTTCACAAAAATGACCTTATTCTATTCAGATCTGAATGAAATACATATTTGAAATACATAAGCTCTTTAGATGCTGGCATAAATCTGCTCCTGCAAATCCCTGAAAGATTTCAACAACGTGCTAAGTACACGTTAACGTGCTAATCACATGAAAGGATTTTGCTCCGAATGTTGGCTAAAATAGATTATTCTTTTAAAATGCTCATATAAAATTGCTATAATTTTACTTTTGTAATATGGCTTAAAATATTTCAGTTATTTTATATAAATATAGAAATTATTAATACAACCTAAGTGTAGCACTGTTATACATGCTATATATGATTAGTAATTTGGTGGGGATGCATTTTTGTTTTTATACAAAAACAAACTGTGTTCTGACTGCAGCTATAGATTCAACAGTATTCAGACCAACTTACTGTATGTTTTAAGAGTAATTGCGATCATCAGTTAATTTCAGCTGGGCTCATTTTGATATGCTATTTTCATCTTCTTTCAGCTGCCTACAGGTAATAAGGTTCATGTTTTCCTCAAATAAAATATCTGCTGATTGTTTATATCCACTCAATTAAAAAATGACAGTTAAACCTAGCTGAACAAGAGAGCTGAACAACAACACCAACAATACTAATAATAATCAGAATAATAATAGTAATTATTATTATTAGTGATAGTAGTAGTAGTAGGAGGAGGAGTAGGAGTTTTCTTTTTGTTTAAAATTCATTATTTCTGTCAGTGTGTGGGAGAATGACAATTAATTAACACTAAATAGGCAGGTATTTCCATTGTGATATATGTGCACATCTGTGCCTTAGGCTAACTGCAGTTACTCATTTCATGAGTATGCATCTATTATTAATTTTTATCGCGTCTTGAATACTCTATTTTCTGCTGTTTATAATGATTTAAACGGTTCAGATAAGGTACAGTTGTGAAGAAATGATGCAAAAAAACCGATTTATGTCATTATGATTAGGTGATGAAGGTTCAACCCTTCCTTGAAAATGAACAACAAACCCTTGACTTAGTGTAGTGTTCATAATGCCTTTGCATGACTGTTTGAAGGCTGTGGACTACCTACCTGGCCTGTCAGTGAGTCGACAAATGGCAATCTGCTGAGGAGGGAGATGGCGGTTTCAGTCTCGTCTCTCAAAATATCGACCATCAGCGCGGGGCGGGGGGGGGGGGTAGGCCGGTAGCCTAAGCATCACATAACCGCCACCCACGCTATTTCCATGCGTGTGGTTGAAGATGCGCTAACCGGGAAGCGATGGGTGGTAAATAGCTGGGAAGAGTAATTGCCCACGGGGGGATGGTTTGTGAAACTGCATGTGTGGATCAACACGTGTTGATCACTTCTGGGAGGCTGGAGTCGGCGCAGGTGTCAATACATTCTTTAATGAGCAAACAAGCCAACAAACAAAACTTGAGAGATAACTTGCATTTTGGAACGCGGAGGAACTGTGGGGGTACCGCGCATCCCGCGACAACGGGGGGAACGTGATGTTTCAAAGTCGATCTCTCAGGTTCACACTGCAAGGGTCTGTCAGAAAGCTGACTGTATGAGGGCAGCCATCTTGAGACTCATGAAATTAACCCCTTCCCGTCTAAAAGGCGATGCCAGCCACAACCATGCTCTTTCACCCAGAACATAATACCTACCTCAATCTGACATCACCTATATAGAGTCAAAAATGTCTATATCCAGTCAAAAATTCATAGTCTGTTGGGCTGACAGCGATCATGAATCTATTTTAATTGGTGTACACTTTTGCGCTTGAAATCTGAGTCCAAACTGTTGTGTGCATTTCAATGACCAGAGGACTCAAGGAGTGCATTCTTCATCATTAAAATACCAGTCACTCATGACCAAGATGGTGCTGGCCTTCTTTAAAATTCAAAACAAAACTCGTATTTACTGAACAGCACTGAACACTTTTCAGCTCGGGCTATCCCCACAGAGGGCTCAATATGCTGTGAAGTGTTTTTTTTTTTTTTTAGGATGAAACCATCTGTGAAAGATGATCCTCAAAGAAGAATAGATTAATCGTATCTGATAAAGTAGGGGACAGACAGCTGTAACATGAACATTTTTGTCTTAAAATACGGGGGCAGCACTGTTGTCCTTTTTAGGTACAAGCACTGAACTGGATGATGATTGCAGTATCTGAAATTCCTACATTGAACCTATGGGCAGCTATGAGCGTCGCAAACGTTTTAACGTTCAGGAAACTCTTATCATAGCCGACCATGGTCATCTAGCAATCAAGTGTCCCATACTCAACCAATCACATGCACACACCTCTAATGGAGCGCCCTTTTTAAGCCAAGAATTAGTTCTCTCTGTACTGCTTGAATGCTGATGAGCTGCCCTTTGTTGCTTACGGCTTGTGTTAAAATAAATTTGCTGTCACCCTCCACCACCCCAGCTTCCACCTGTTGTTTGGATCAGCTTTAGTATGGGGGGTTTCTGGTCATCTCCTGTTTAGCGGGGGGAGATGCCCATGCTCCGGAGCAGTACTAAAGCAGATCCATTCACCGCCAAACTAAAATAATTATGCAGCACATTCATTCATTAAACATGTCATTTAATACGTGAGTTGTCGTGGCCAAATAAAATTTTCAAATAGGCCAATCACCGAACAGAGAAGAGGTGACAAAATGTGTGCTCCCTGCTCTGTGTAGCAAAAAACAGTTGGAGAAAGTGCATTCATTTTTTAAACTGAAAGGATGGAATACTAAATTCTCATCGTCTTACTGTCTTCTGGAAATTAGGAAGAAAGGCATTGAAAATAGTCTGTACAAGGTCCTTCAAGGTGTTCAGCACGGTGATTACAGAATACTGCCTCTCTCAATAACCTCAGTTTAATATGGATTAAGATATGTGCCTATTCTCTCTCTCTCTCTCAGAATGATTCATGTTTAATAATGTACTTCAAAGAATTCATCATTAATTTGACATAGAGATTGGAAAGGGAACTCTCAGTGACTATGTTTGGAATTTATAGCTCAGAGTTGAATGACAAATGACTATCAAACAATCACGCGGCATGAAAAGCAAGCAGCCATGTTGAAAATGAAAAAGAAAAGCACATGAAAGACCACCATGTTTGTTTCGTTCAGTTCACTGCACGTTAATCAAAAGTGCTGTATGCTTAATGGTACATACCTCATCCATTCATGCCAGTCAATATACACAACTTCTAAATGTACTCAGATACCCAGGGTTATAATGATATTATTTAACAGAATAAATGCAAGGGCATGCAGCCAATAGATAAATTGTATCTAAAGGAAATTATTGTAAATTGGTTACTTTCCCATTGTCTGGAGTTTAACAAATATTTCTGGAACTCTAAACATGAAGGTTTTGCACAGCAGCGAGATTCATTGGCAATGAGAAGTCTACATTTCTCAGGCAAAAGGCCAATGGTACACAAATTACAGTAAAATGAATCACACTTCTAAAGAAACTGAAAATAATTATAGAGATTACCCTCCTTGATGGAAAGAGGATGCAAGGAAATGTGATTAAAACACATAAAAGTGCTACCGAAACCCAAGGGCATCTTAAGAAAAAGAAAAACAACAAAACAACATGTGATGCTCACATACTGAATACTGTTGTTCCTCGTTGACCTTGTCAATCTAGTCAATCTCACAACAAAGAGAAGCTGTATGCGGTTTGTGTAAATGCAAAAAAAAAAGACTTTTAATGACAGTAAAGCAGGATCATATTTTGAAGTTGGATGAGAGAAAAATGAATGAAACTGTAGACATGTGGCACAGATTGGTGTATATCGGGACATTTTTGGCACTTGCATATCTACGGGAAATTGTCACAAATGTGTGATCTTGAATGGCCCTTGAAATCTCCAGCATACCAGAGTTTTCCCCAAATAATGTAACAGTGCCACTCTGTTTCTTCACTTGCGCCACTGTGTAACGTGTATCTTATTGTACTTACAGTAAGTGCAGTCAGGGGAGAGACATGCGGAAGCACCAATGGGCGTCTAATCAGAAAAGTATAACCGCTTACTTTGTCAAAGCTAAAAAAAAAAACTCTTTACTTCGGTATGGGACTTTCGGTTTGGCACGCGCTGTGAACCGACCAATTATAGTCTTGCTTTAATGCAGGTGCAAGTTTTTTTTTTTTTTTTTTTTTCGTGCGGAACTTAAATTCAAAAGTAGAAATTATGGGTCAGTTAGACGCAGTTTACATTTTAATAATAAATGAAAAGCAATTTAATATTTCGCATTTATTAATGTTTTCTGCTATACCGAACCATGAAGTGAAACAACACCAACAACCATGAGTGAACCATGAGTTACGTAACAAACCAAGATTTTTGTGTGCCGTTACACCCCTGCTGGGTTCCCATTAAGCCCAGTCTGGACTTTTCACATATTTCATAATATCTCTTTAAGTAGTCTTTTTAAAGTTTATATGTGTTTGTGTGTGTGTGTGTGTGTGTGTGTGTGTGTGTGTGTGTGTGTGTGTGTGTGTGTGTGTGTGTGTGTGTGTGTGTGTGTGTGTGTGTGAAAACCATACAACAAAATCTTAAATCATCGTGCACTTCTTCAGTTTCCTCTGTGAACCATGACAGAGACAGCCTGTTGGGCTGACAGTGATTATGAGTCCCTTTTAATTGCCCTTTATTTAATGCCAGGCCAGATGCTATCATAACTAATTACCTGGAATAACTGAAAGCCGTGTTGTGTGTTTTTTTCTGGAAGGTCTTCACTGCTCACCGAATGCAAAATGCTCTGAACTCCATGGTGACACAACCAATTAAGAATTTCACTCCAGCTTCAGCCCGTCTCTCAGGCTTACATGAAAGGTCCGTGCGATTTTTGGAGCCATTTCATAAATAAAAGGAGACTGGAACGCACAGGCTGCAGCAACGTGGGACCTGCACTGGTTTCCGCAGACGTATTCTGTAATCTTGGAGAATCCGCTTCCCTCTGTTCTGGTGCAGTAGCAGATATCAGCAGTGTAGTTCTCTAAAACTTTAAATCAACCCTGGTGTTTGTTAAGAACATTCTTGTTGAGAGATGTTTTATGATTTATTTACTTGGCAAATGTCTCCATCCCTGGAACCTAGTAATGATCCGTCATACAAATGCAAAGTAGAAGCAAATCAATATTGGAAGCAAATTAAAATAAAGTAAAATACACCTTTAATTTGTGCAACTGGGAAATGCAAAAGAAACTCTTCACTCTGCATTATATTTGAACGAGTCTATAAGTTGTAGGATCCACAAGCAGAATGCAGTTCACAAATTTCTGGTAATTCCCAGACTGATGGGAAGCTTGCCAACAGATGAGGTCACCTACCAACATTTCCCACTGAATTCCGAGTAGATTCACTCTGTATAATGATGTGGTCAAGAAGCAAAAGGGAATTAATGGCTAGAGACACAGAGGTTTCACCGGAAACCACATCCAATTATAGCGCAATTTAAGTCACACTTAAGCACCAAATTGGGCTTGACACGGGAGCTTTGCGATCAAAAAGCTTGACAACCTTTAAATTGTAGGGTATCCAATACAAGTTGAAAGTAGAAACACCACTGTGGACCACTGTTGAAATACAGTTGACAATATGCTTTGTTTGATGAAATTAACGCCTTCGGCCCTTCATTCAATTAAGATTCAATTGAGGTTAATTCTGAGATGGAATTAATTTCCATTAATAAGATGCCAATTGAGGAATGGGAATACTTCATGCAAAGGAGACATGGGAATTGCCCGCAGTAAAGCTGATTTGAATTCGGAGATTAAAGCTGAATGAAATTAAGAGACAACGTAGCTTGTGTGGCTCAATTAAATGTGGTAACTTCTGTAGTTCTGACTCAAAAGTTATGGCAGTTATAGCTTGTAACAATGAACAATATCAGGGCAAACGTAACAACATTCACAAGCATAAAGGTTCTTCATGGTCAACCTGGCCAACTCATGGAAGATACATTTATGGAAAAAGTGCTTCTGTCATGAAATAAGGAGTATTAAAACATACTATTTATTTTGTTTAAAATGCCACCATTTCATGCTTTAGATCACTCAAAGTAACCCAATTAGAAATACTTTTTAATATTTGGACCCAAATTAGAAATCCCGTGCCTTTTGGGGACCCATCAAGTAAACATACTGGCATAGCCTTGTGGACTACAGACTCATTCTGCGACCCACCTCATACACTCCCATGACCCATTTCCGGTCCCGACTCATAGTTTAAGAAGCACTGCTTAAGATAACACTGCCGGGGTATTCGTGCGATTATCATGTCACTTTAACAGAAGTGAGCCCATCAGATATTCCGCTTATTTTACCAGAATGTGAAATGAACATTAGGTTCTAAAATTAAACATGCAAACAAATCATTTAGTTCTTCATTTGACTGTGACATGCCACCTCTCCTGAAAGCATGGCACTTTGTTCCCTTGGTGATCAGTGCATGTTGCCAGATGGGTAAAAAAAAGTGAGAGAAAAGCTGTGTGCCCACTAGCAATTCTTAATTACACAAATGCATGTGCGAATCTACCCCTCAATGAGGATACAGGTTTTAGTTATTAATTACACAGATGCATGGGCGAATCTACCCCTCAATGAGGATACAGGTTTTAGTTCTTAATTACACAGATGCATGTTGCGAATCTACCCTTCAATGAGGATACAGGTTTCAGTTCTTAATTACACAAATGCATGTGCGAATCTACCCCTCAATGAGGATACAGGTTTTAGTTCTTAATTACACAGATGCATGTTGCGAATCTACCCCTCAATGAGGATACAGGTTTTAGTTCTTAATTACACAGATGCATGTTGCGAATCTACACTTCAATGAGGATACAGGTTTTAGTTCTTAATTACACAAATGCATGTGCGAATCTACCCCTCAATGAGGATACAGGTTTTAGTTATTAATTACACAGATGCATGGGTGAATCTACCCCTCAATGAGGATACAGGTTTTAGTTCTTAATTACACAAATGCATGTGCAAATCTACCCCTCAATGAGGATACAGGTTTTAGTTCTTAATTACACAGATGCATGTTGCGAATCTACCCTTCAATGAGGATACAGGTTTTAGTTCTTAATTACACAGATGCATGTTGCGAATCTACCCTTCAATGAGGATACAGGTTTTAGTTCTTAATTATACAGATGCATGGGTGAATC
>CM056393.1:10418482-10567159 GCA_029718625.1 Synaphobranchus kaupii
TGGTGTGTGTTCATGTGCGTACTACTCCATGTTGCTCTGAATAAGAGCATCTGCTCAGTGAATGTAATTTAATGTACACATGCACACACACACATTATATTTTGAATTATATACCTAGAAATATGTGTTAATGTAAAAATTAATCTTTATTTTTAAGACCCCCTGGCACCATAGTTTTTTTTTTTTCCTGAATAGCTGATAACAGGAGACGTCTATGACTAGACCTACCTGCTCTGCGATACAACACATCCCCGGTGTGCCCAGGAGTGTCACATGCTCCACTGAGGTGGTGGGCTCTTAGAACATCTGACAGGCACCTGAAGAGAAGAGGGCGCACAGTAATGCCTCTAACGGAGCTTGAAGGAGCCCCCTTATGAAAGCATTGCTCATGCCCGCAGGAACCCCTACACCGCCTGCAGGTAATTAGTGTAACACAAGGAAGCTGAGGGGGCATGTGCGAGAGAAAGCGAAGAACGAGAATCATAGACGCACTTTATTTGTCTGACAGGTACACGTCTCTATAGATTTCCGTCTATAGAGAGAGAGAGAGAGAGAGAGAGAGAGAGAGAGAGAGAGAGAGAGAGAGAGAGAGAGAGAGAGGGCTTAGAGTTACACGGCGCAAAATCGAAGCCTTTTTTTTTTTTTTTTTTATCCCGACCATCTCGTACAAACTGCACCTCCAGGTCATCGCTGGAAACCTTCTGCTTACCTCATTCGATCCACATCATTCTCAAGGCGAAATGGAGAGGGCTGGATTTAAATGTTCATGGTTCCTTTTTTTAGTCAACATTTTTAGTCATATTAATCATATAATCATGTAGATAATCAGATTCTGCAGATGATGATAATGACAACGGTTTTACAGTGTCTTAAATGACAGTTTTTATGAGCTCAGTTCATGTCATTTCTACAGGCTAATGGAAGGCTCTGTAGTACACAGGGCGCTAAAATGGACATTGTAGTACCATGGGGTGTAAGTGGACTAACTGTGTGGTTTTGACACTGCTCGAAATGCTGGCTCTAATGGACAACATTCCAGAAGGATTTAACATTAAAATGAGGAAATTATCAAAATAAATAAATCTCACCATGTGCTGAATAATGTCCTTCATAATCAGCCTTAGGTAAAGGTACTCAATATCCCACTTTACTGCACAATGGAGAGATACTCAGTTATATACAGTATATACTTCCAGTTATTCAGTATGTGTGTCAGTGTTAGGGTTAACATTTATGTTAGACTGGAATGGGGGCTGGCTGGTTTCTGATTCTGATGGGGGAAATTGGCTAATGTATTTAATTTGGCTTTCACATTCACAACCTACATCACTGACTCAAACGTGAACTGCCATTTTAAAAGCAAGGTGCCTGACATGTTCATGTGCAGAACGGAATATAGGGAATCAAACCATCAATGTGGGCTGCAAGCTAAACACCATTAATACAAAGTCATGCATACCATACCATGCCACACCTCCTACAAACACACATACTGTATCACACCTGCTATAAGTACTGTTTCACAAATATAGGGTAAGTGTACCTATTAAGTCCATATACCTATTATTTTGTGTTGTGTAATGTATCAATCAATTAATCAACATGTTATATGTATGGCAGCTTTAAGGATAAGGCGTTCTTATTATTGAATTATGGATGGTCATATGCACATACTTGCTGGCAGCCATTTTGAAAATTGCGCAGCAACTGTTCTCTGGGATCTTTGGAATATGCCATTTTTCTGGAATTGTTTTTGTTTTCATTGATAAATATTGGTGTTTAATGTGAGATTAAGCGATTCATGTTCTGATATTTGATTTGTAAAGTCCAAATTTTTATCTGATAAATGAAAATGTTTATTTTATGAGTAATCTGCTATCATGTCTATAAATATAAGACAGAAATATTTTTTGTCCTCATGTTTAACCTCACATTAAAATCATTACTTGCCAGAGGTTCCCTCAACAGCATTTTTTTCAAACTGTCAGAATGCCACCACAAGAGTGAAAAATATGCCACAACAAAATGTTGAAAAGGTTCAGAAGGCTGTAGACATGGACCCTGTGTTTTACATAATAAATTGCATAATTACATTTGTGTTATCTATTATATTAACCTTTATTTTACCAGGAATATGTCCCGTTGAGATTAATATCCAGAAGAGAGTCCTGGCCAGAACAGCAGCATAACAAGTTTCCCATAAAAACACAACATGATACTTAAAACAGACAGCAAAATACCTCAAAAATTATTTTACAGAGTTCTGTATACTTTTCAGCAAAACATATGCATTCAGTAACCAAGTAGTCCTTAATTCTGTTTTTGTAATCTTCCATGCTAATAAAATAGTCTTATTTAAGATGATATTGCAACTCACACCAGGATGAAGAAAAAAAAATGTCTAAACATATATTTGGATGGGTTATAAGGCACAGCTACCATACCATTCACAAACACTGTACAAAACCAGGTAGACAAGAGCTGAGGTCCTGCGTCTGCTCAGTATTCCAAACCACAGCATGCATTTTACCCCCGAGCCACTGAATATGAACGCCCCCGAAGGGCCTCCCCACATTCAACCTCTCTAATTACACCCCGTTATTGTCACCGCTAATTTCCCACCACGGCTCACTCAAATTAAAACCGCTCTCCAGTGAGGGCCTGTCGTCACGCCTTCCCCCTGTGGATAAGGCTTAAAGAAGGAACACAGGAGTGCAACTTAGCCTCTTGATTTAAAAAAAAATTTTTTTTTTAAACGCTGATTTTTTCAACCCGGCCTGTTGTTTTCCGAAACGCACAGCCGTGCGAGCCGAGGGGTAACTGTGGGCCCCAGAATCACAGGAGCCCATTAGATTGCATCAGTGTCAGATACTATGTCGACACCCATCGAGAGGATCCTGAACACCCATTTGAACACCCAATTTAAGGCTGACAGGTCAGGGGGAAGTTATCTGCCCCCGCAGGGTTACTCCAGGATAGCTAAGTGCCCGGCAGGAGCAAAGTATATGTGAATATATTCTTATGCATCGGCACTGGCAGGACAATGCTGAATCTTGAGGAATATTATCAGATATCTTGAAACTTTGTAAAAGACGGTCATAATTATTTATTTTTTTTAAATCACCAACCCCACTTTCCTACGATTAAACCGTTTTCAGTGGCTGATCCTCACCGTTCAACACCCCTCTAAACTTTTATTCTACTGTTAAGCTACTACCTTGGCCTCAGTGTGTAACCCTGCTCATTCTGTTAAAGAGCACTGGTGAACAAACCAAAGCTTGAACCTGCACCTCATTTTATGTCTCAGTAGAAATCTGACTCCACTGTTTACCAATTCTCAGCTTTTCAATTATCCCGGTCATGCTACGTCCCAATTTTGTAGGGCAGGACGTGTCAAGCAATTACTGCGATGAATGTCCAAATGAATGGGCGGGACGTGACCAGATTGGAATGAAATCAGACCGAGAAGTGGAATGAGAAGGATTGAAATGCGGTATATAACCCATATGCATGCCATAGGCAAGTGGACAGTAAGACTCACCGTGTGCCACCTACAAAGAAGTAGACATGGGACAGCATAGTCCTTTCTTGTCCACAAGCAAATGAACAAGATAAGACAGTCCGTTGAGAAACAGGTTGGCACTGAGTAAAACACAGAATGGTGGATGCAAACTGCCATATGTGTGAATGTATACAGCAGTGTATATGCTATAGTGTATATACAGCATATGTTTTCATCTATAATGCACACCTTGAACATTGCTGTCTGGTACTCTATAATTGGTAAAGTGCATCGATCGATCCATCGCATCCATCCAGTATAAGAAAGGAGCCTATCCCAGTATGCATTGGGCGAGAGGCAGGAATACCTCTTGGACAGGTCGCCAATCCAATCGCAGGTGGTGTAGTGCATGCCATGTTATACATGGCTCCTGCATTTGCATTCATAGAGGATTTCTGGATATTTAGCATTATTGTCCCCCAAGAAACCAAAAAAGAATCAAATAAAAATCTGTAAAAGAGACCCATTGTCCTCATTTCACACCATTGCTCAGTGATCTGGAAGTGTACACTAGGGTGGCTCGATACAGTTCCATTAGGCATCTCTCTCATAGTGGACACTCTCCATGCCAGGCGTGGCTGAGCAGGCCCCTAGCACAGATATACAGTATATATATATATATATATATATATTATTTTTTTTTTTTTTCTATTTCTAGGTAGACTTTAGTGAGAAGTATATTACTTAGCCCTGTCCCAAAAAAAATGAAGGCAACATCTGGAAATCAGTTGTTTATTTCATTCATGGACCATATTATTTCAGTGCTCGGCGGAGCAAGAGCAACCATCTTGATGGTTCACAAGATGGACTGATGATCAAAGAATAGTCATCGCCATCCAATAACACATATCTTACACTACAAGCAGCTTGACAGATTAATATATCACATAAAAAAAACATGTAAGAGCATTCGGCATTCATCAGTATATGGTTGGCTGATGTTATGGTTGACTGATGATATAGTCGACATTGGTTGATGAATCGCATGAAAAATCGCATGACATAGCATGACAAAAACATGACTGAAGAGTCTTTTTTTCATGGCTCCATTTCAAGTAGGTGAAGAAGTGTGCAGCACTTCACCAACTATTCAAAGTGGCACAACTCTGCAACCTCACTGTGGATCTTTCCAAAAACTAAAAGTATACAGTGGATACGATAACCAAACTGATTGTACACAACTGGTCTGCTCTTCCCAGTCCTTGAACGCTTATTTAATCACACTGTTGAAGGTGGCAGCCTTGCCAATGTAAGCTGACGTGCCCAGGTGAGTGTTCTAAGTTTAGTTGAATTTGGGTCGTCATCGAAAAGCTACGCACCTGGGTACATGAGTACAAACATGCACATTAAAAGCGAAACATCTCTGCAACAAACTTCCAAACATACATTAAAACAGCGGTTCCCAAAACACGTGAATGACTTTAGTCATCACAGGTTTTCATTTTAGAGCTGATATAAGGAATCAAGTAGACCCAGTGTACACACTGAAAAAAGTTAACGGGTGAAATGCATTTTTAGAGGATATCGGAATACTGTACAAATAACGTTCCAATCTAGTTTCACAGTCAATTCAAAAGTCAGAGTTTATCAAAGTCAAATTCAGAAATCAAAGCTGTATAACAGTTCACATCCTTTGAGATCTAGCCAGAGTTTGCCAGCAGAAAGAAGAGGAAATCTGTACAATGATTAAATTTGTCCTTATGTTTAATAACATTCAGAGTTTTCACTTGAATCGGATTTTTTTTTTATCAGGTTGCCTGTTTAGTCATTTGAAAATCTGGCACTGTGCGCAATGCAATGTACAAGCATATTTACTAAGCTTACACAGTTGCCTGTGGGTTCTTCCCTGGTAACTTCAGCATGGGCTCTGTTTCATTATTTTTTCTTTTATTTCTAGCTTTGATGTATACAGTATGACATATGGGGAATTCCGAAGAGAGTCTAAATAAAGAAAACTGGAAAGAGCTTTTGTAAATCAAACTGTGTGGTGTAATATATCTACCGATTGCATTTTATTTATAAAAGTGCAGTTTTTAGTGGAAGGTGGACTTTAAAGTCTTGTTTTATGTGGGACAAAAATTTGTATTGCAACCTGGTTACTCTCTGAGATATGAACACATTCAAAGTGACATGAAAATACACCAATTTTCCATCCATGCATTATCTATACCTGCCTATCCCAGCATGCATTGGGGGCAAGGCAGGAACGAACCCTGGACAGGGTGCCAGTCCATCACAGTGAACATGCACACACACACACACACACACATACTCACACACTCAAACCTGCGGCCAATCTCCAATTCACCTAACCTGCATGTCTTCGGACTGTGGGAGGAAACCGGTTTACCCAGAGGAAACCCATGTGGAAATAGGTAGAACATGCAATCTCTACGCAGCGAGGATCCGGGTGAGGGATTTTTGTATCCCTGATAATAAGGTAAGGCATAATTGTTTTTGCTACTCCTGGATTCGGTTGACTGGTCATTTCGTAATTTCGAGGTCTGTAATGCTGAGGTTCGACTGCACTAACTAGGTCTACTAATACTGCTGGCAATACTAGCAGTACCACAACTGCTTTTGTTTTTGAAATTATGGAAGTGTAAAACTACTGAATATAATTGAATTGTGGAGCATCCATTAAGATTAGCCTATTAGCCTCTTGTCTCGCAACCACCTATGCCACGCTGTTCAGTGTGCGAGCAGTAAATCACATGTTCACAAAGGCTCTTTTCTTTCAGCCAGCTGTTTACTCAGTCTATAGCTCCTTCTAGGAAAACATTATCGATATTATCTAAATGCTCTTATCACTAATAGAAGTGAGATCTTGAGGCAAATTGCAGCGTGCAATTAGAAACCCCCCTCCAAAGCCACGACCACTTGAGGAGCAAATAACAGCCAGCTGGAGAAATTGAGCTGTTTATTCAACCTCTTATTTCACTCCACACACACACACACACACGTGCACACGTACACACACACACGTGCATTCATATATCCACACACACTCCAGATTCCAGTCAGCCTTTTGAATTGATGTTGCTTCTCCCATTTGTGGTTGAAGTGTTTCCTGTAACACAAAGTGCGCACACACACACACACACACACGTGCACTCACACTCTCCAGATTCCAGTCAACCTTTTGAATTGGTGTTGCTTTTCACATTTCTGGCTGAAGTGTTTCCCACACACACACACATACACACACACACACACACACACACACACACACACTTCAAAGCTCCAGGAAAGAGGACGGGTTTTTGTTATTCTTGATTGCACCAATATTGGTTAAACAGCGATGCAAATGTGTTATGGTGAAAAGACTGAAGGTCCCGGGAGACCTCCCACCAGCTTCAGTGCCAGCGCTCAATCTGCTCACAAGCAAGAACATACTTCACCTGCAATGCCTTTGTACACATCAGACAGCATCCAACCACTTCCACAGCAGCAAGGTAGCTCAACACCCCCCCCCCCCAGCCCTGTAACTCAACACCACTCTTGCCAACACACACCATGGTAACTCCATCCCAAACACAATGCCCAGCTCACACGGCTCTCGAAAACTATCCGGGCAAAAACAGCAGCTCAACACCACGCTACTAATATCCAATACCTTTAGCACAATCCAGAACCGCCCCCCTGCAACTTTAACTCCGCCCCCTGCAGCCTTAACTACAGGCACGCACTGACGTCCACCTTACTGCCCGAGCATAGCAAAGGCTCACTATAATTATTTAAACACCGTCCCCGTCTGCAAAGTTCACAACTTAAAGCTTGGGGCTTCCGCTTTCGTTAACATCACAGAGAAACGCGGGCTGATACAATTTTTTCAAATGAGCCCAGATCGTTCTACAAGGTGAGACGCAACGTAATATGAAGTAGAGTCAGGTACAGTAAAACGACAGTGGGTTTCAGAAACCCCCACATAAACAGCCAATTAGAGTGAGCAGGCTCTGATGTGCACCCCCATTGGCCTCTCTGGGGATGGGCCTGCGATGAGCAGACGTGACAGGCGAATACACTAAGCTGACACTGACAATTTAAATTACTTTAACGTTTACTTTTATTTAGCTTATTTCAAAGGGACAATGTCCAAGATTTAACGTGAAATTCTTAAATTGAAGACCCTGGTGCTAAAAGTACTGAAGTCACAAAATGTCTATTTTTGAGAAAATCAAATCTGAAAATATAATTGATCCATGAAATCGGCCATTAAAAGTTTTGCTGTTTTTATGCATTGCTTAGGCACCTTTTCTGTTAACAATGTGTACAGGGTGGACTTAGCAAAACAAATACAACATGTTTCTATGCTCAACTTGAATTGTACTCAATTGAACTTTGATGCATTGCACCAGTTTTAGCTATACTGATATCTGTCATCACCTGATAGGTAAGGGGGACTGTGTGTGTGGTGCACAAGGTCAGGATGACCTTCAAAACATGCCAAACAATGGGATTTTAACGATGACAGGTGACCAATGAATATTGCAGTGCCAAAAACAATGCTACAACATAGTCAGTTTTCTTACAAATCATTTAAATGGAACATTTCATATATTTTATTAAAATATCAGAAGCACTGGAAAATATGATGGTATTCTTTTAAAAACACACAGGAGATATTTAGTCTGAATCGGGACAGATAAAATTTTAATAAAAAAAAGCAGGGATAAAATGCACAAAGGCTGAAAAAGCACACAGAACAGCCTGCCATGTGCTGAAGTTTCCCGTAGCACCTTGTCAAGGCTCCTCGCTTTTAATTTTCACTGCAAAATGTTTCCGCTCACTCGGCGTCTGCGGGCTGGAAAGCGTGAGCAGACAACATATGGCGCCTGCTTGCTGGAAACATCAGCCAATCAGGGGGTTCAACCTGACCGACTGAGAAGGAGACAGGGATTTAGACAAATCTGAATATTAATGCGTCGTCTCTCCACATGACGAGAAAGCTCTGTACCTTATCAGCTTACGGCTTAAACCCAAAATAACTTTATTTAATAGTTTTTGTCTGGTATTTATTCTAACTCTTAGCGTGGAAAAACATCTATACGCCATTGTTAAAACAAATGGAAAATGGGTGCATGATTACACTTTAAATGAAAAAATAATTTTGGATAGATTGATAAATGAAAAGTGTATGCATTAAGACTGTGTTGGATATCTCCTTTAAGCTGGCGTTACACGTACAACTTTTTCATGAAACTTGGTTGTATGCAACTGAGTTGCATTTCAGTTGAGCTGTATAGCATCCCATGCAATTCACTGAAAGGTAGCTTGTGAAGAGGCTGCATGTAGTTCAAACTCAATCAATCTTTTGCAACTTGTTGCATGCAACAGCCAATCAAAACGCTCGTACCATGTCACGTGACTGTCCAATCATGTTACGGGATGGTGGGGGAAGGACCCAAACACAGGCAGGAGTACAAAAAAAAAACAAAGTTTAATTAAGGGCAAGGCAGCAATCCGTGGTAAAACAGGCCGGGTCAAAAACCGGGGAGACAGGGCAACGGTACAAAGACAGAGACCAAAGAGTGGTCACAGGACAGGCAGGGGTCAGAACCGGGAAGGCACAGCGAAGGCACAAAAACAGAATCCAAAAACAGGGTCACGAGAACACAGGCAGGGGTCAAAACCGGGGAGGCATAAGAGGAACAAAAAGAAAACAAAACGAAGAATAGACAAGGAAAAATAAACAACAGGGGAAGGAGGAGGGATAACAAAAACTAGCAAACAGATACTAAGAAATAAACAGGATACTCGGAGGATACTCAGAGAACCAGAAAGCAACACAGAAGCAAATAATTAGTGAGGAACTTGCGAAGACAGACTGAAATAACAGACTGAAATATAAGATTACACAAAAGGAATCAGGTGTGAAGAGGAGGGGAAATGGGAGAGTACACAGGTGAGAACAATGAGGGTTAACAAGGACCAATAATACAATAACGGGGGAAACGTAAGACACGGACTGGAATACACATAGACACAATGATAACAAACGGCCTGGGGTTAGCAGGTAGACAAGTGCACAGCTCGGAGGGGAGGAACGTGAAAGTGCAGAGAACACGTGCAGAGAATGCAAAATCAAATAGATACAGGGATAGGATAACGAGGAGGGAAATGACAGCTGCAGGTAGAAACTCAAGATTAATTAGTAATTAGTAATGTTAGTAGCAAACTCTAAAACCCTAATGTTAGTAGGTTAGCTGGTTAGTATTATATACACATTAGTTTGTTAGCAGGTTATTATTAAATCTAATCTAACAGTTAGTATGATTAGTACATTAGTATTATATATAAATATTAATAAAGCCAGAAGGAAGAAAACGAGATAAGAAATACAGAGGAAACCCGAATGTTCCCAAAATCACCCGAATAGTGCAATGACAAAGACAGGGAGTGGAATCTGAGGAACATGGAACGCGGACTGACAATTGCGAGGGTAATGCGGGAAAATAGGAAATAAATCAGGAAACATAATAACAGACTAAACAGACAGACAAATTACAGGATCCTAACAGATCAGCTGTACTATCTGGTTCTGACTATCAGCTGATTTGGTAAACAACGACAACAGACGGCTGTTATCTTGTAACATGGACTCAAAACAAGGAGATCACAGTCGTTGAGTATTTTGAAGGTTAGCGATTAACTTTATATTTAAATATTGTCCTATGTTTGTCCTACGGTTAACCATCAACTTTGAACAAGCTTACATTATGTATCTTTATTATAATGAACTAATTTGGTCTAGCAATGCATTCATCTTTTGTTTTCTATCATGCAGCAAAAAGTGTTGATACAGTACGTGTAGTTTTGACTGCATTTGAAAAACTTTGTAACGGTAAAGTTGCATAAGCCTGCACTCGGAAATTACTGACGCAACCAAGTTGCATGAAAAAAGGGTGTAACAACAACGTGTAACACCGGCCTTAGGCATGTTACAAGATAACGGCCGTCCATCATTGTCAAAATCAGCTGATAGTCGGAACCAGGTAGTAGTACAACCTTTTCATGCGACTTAATAATAATAATAATAATAATAATAATAATAATAATAAACTTTATTTATATAGCACCTTTCATACAACAAGTAGCAGCCCAAAGTGCTTCACACTAGGGAAATAATAATAAACAGTTAAAACAGGAAAATATTGGATAAAACAATATAACATTATATAACATTAATGTAACAATAAGACACAATGAAATAAAAGACAATATAACAGGGAATAAAACAAATCTGAAGAAAAAATAAAATAAATGAATAAATAAATAAAATAAAAATTATAAAATAAAATCTTGATTTGGAAAAAATATATAAAAATAATAATAATAAAATGGGATAAAACAAAATGCAATAAAACACAATGAAATACAAGACAATATAGATGTATATTTATAAAACAAGTAAAAGCAAAAGACAAGTAAAAACTAAAATAGGATACAATCAAGTAAAAGCCATCCTAAAGAAGTACGTTTTCAGAAGGCTTTTAAAAAGTGCTACATTTGGTGCCTCTCTGATCTGTCTGGGCAAGCTAATCCATATTGTGGGGGCATAGAAATAAAAAGAAGCTTCTCCACTTTTATAATTTACTTTTGGAATGCATAACAAGTTATCACCAGAAGATCTGAGGGCACATATGGGCTGATATCTATTCAGCAGGTCAGATATGTAAAGTGGTGCTAAACCAGTCAGAGCTTTAAAAACAAGTAAAATAATTTTTAAATCAATTCTAAATTTCACGAGCAGCCAATGCAGAGATGCAAGTACAGGTGTGATATGAGCTCTCTTCTTGGTTCGTGTCAAGATTCTTGCAGCTGAGTTTTGCACAAGTTGTAGCTGCTCTATGTATTTTTTTGGAAGACCAGAGAAGAGAGAATTACAGTAGTCTAATCTACTTGTAACAAAGGCATGTATTAACCGTTCAGCATCAGCTTGCGTGAGGAAAGGCCTTACTTTAGTAACATTTCGCAAATGGAAAAAGGCTACCCTTGTTACATTTCTTATATGTGGCAGAAAGCTTAGGTCAGCATCCAAGATTACTCCTAGATTCTTAACTTGAGGTTTATTGTTTGACACTAGAGGTCCTAGGATTAGATAATCTTTCTCTCTGGGCCTTAGATCCAATGATAATTATCTCAAGTCTTATCCTGATTCAACTGAAGAAAATTCTGAGACATCCAGGGATTAATATCCTTCAGACGGTTTTCTAAGGAACTGATTGGGCTTTCATCCCCAAGCAATACAGAAATATACAGCTGTGTATCATCAGCATAGCTATGAAAATTAACCCCATGGTTACTGATGATTTTACCAAGTGGAAGCATGTATAAAGAAAAGAGTAATGGGCCAATGATAGAACCCAGAGGAATCCCACAGTTAATAATAGTTTTTTTCTGATACAGAATCCCCCAGGGCAACACAAAAATTTATTCCAGCCAGATATGAATAAAACCATTTAAGAACTGTTCCTGAGAGACCAACCCATTGTTCAAGTCGATGTAGCAAAATATTATGGTCCACTGTGTCAAATGCAGCACTGAGATCTAACAGAACCAGAACAGACACACCACCAGCATCTATGCACATTCGAATATCATTGATTACCTTGACTAGAGCAGTTTCTGTACTGTGGTTTGACCGGAATCCTGACTGAAATTTCTCAAGAATGGTATTTTTACTGAGAAAATCATTTAACTGTCTAAAAACCACTTTTTTGATAATCTTGCTTAAGAAAAGGAGGTTTGATATGGGTCTAAAATTACTAAGAACTGAGGGATCCAAGTTACTTTTCTTTAGTAAGGGCTTTACAATGGCAGTCT
Organism: Synaphobranchus kaupii; assembly: GCA_029718625.1. Lineage (NCBI taxonomy): Eukaryota > Metazoa > Chordata > Actinopteri > Anguilliformes > Synaphobranchidae > Synaphobranchus > Synaphobranchus kaupii. The sequence goes on from CM056393.1 coordinate 10,430,871, forward strand.
TCAGTGCAGTTGGGAAGTTGCCAGTCTCCAAAGAAGAGTTTACAATGGCCAAGACACTGTCTGACAAACAACTAAAAACGGTTTTAAAAAATCTTGTGGGGATAGGATCAAATACACAGGTAGAGGGTTTTAATGGCTGGACTATTTCATTGAGCATTTGTGCATCAATCAGGCCAAATGCATGCATGTCAGCTGTGCACGGGGCATCTGAACTGTCCAAAATCAAAGGGGTTGTACCCATTTGAGCTATGTGTAACCTAATAGTGCTTATCTTTTCTTTAAAATAAAAACTCTTCACATTTATTTGAGGAGATGAGCTCACTGCCAAATTCAGCAGCTGGACTTGGATTTATCAAGCGATCAATTGTTGAAAAAAGCACTTTGGGATTATTCTTATTGTCACAAATAATCTTGGAAAAATAAGTCTGTCTTGTGTTTCTTATTGCTCTATTATAATTTGCAAGCTGTTCTTTAAGGATGTCAAGATGTACCTGTAGTTTTGTCTTTCTCCATTTCCGCTCTGCTTTCCGACAGAGCGGATGGCTTCACGTTCAGAACCTTCATACATGATTGGGCCACGCCTAGCATGGTCTTCTATTATGACATCACGGCTACCATTAGCCATTGTCCATGGTGACACACAAACTATCCAAAAGATTACAACTGATATTACTGTACAATCTGGTTTCTTTTCATAATATACTGCACAGAGCTTAAACTAAACTGTCTCACCTCTGAAAATGTCAAATGACTACACTATTATTTTATTTTATTTTATGAGGACCTTATGCAGAACAGTTCATCTATAATACAGTTTCACACTGTCAGTTGCTCACTCTTTTAAGAGATACCTATAAACCAACCTCGTGATACGTGGTGAGAATATCAAATTCAGCACAATAAAAAGACGGTTATAATGCAAGCCGATTAAAGGTATCTTCAAATTTGTTAACATATCTGGGCTTTTCACAAATTGCTCCCTCCACATACACTGCGTATTTATTCAAAACAAATGCTATTGGTTTTTTGCAGCTTATATTTATGTTATCTCAGAGTGAAAATTAATTGTCAAACTTGGAAGAAGGATTCATATAAAATAGTGTGGTCATGAAATTTGATTGACTCTTACCAGATGTATCACAAAATGTCATTATGATGCTCACACAGTATATTTCAGTTAACATGCACAAATATAAATTATATATAAAATGTTCTCCCCAGATTTCACTTCTGTACGGACGAAACAGGCTTTCTTTGTCATCTGCTAATGCTTAGTGAATGAGCTAGCTGAGTTGCGATAAACAAGCAAACATTTCTTTTTAGGTAAATGTAATTGAATTGTCATTCTCTGTGCTTTTAAAATTGATCTACTTTCCCTTAAGCTCCTGCGGATAAAATGCAGAATGAGAAGGCATTTGTCATGTGTCTGCGCAGTGTAATTTTCAACATGTCAATGAATCAATCAATTTCTATTGTCCCCAGGGGGCAATTTGGCTGCAGCCAAATTAAAACACACGCCCAAACATGTGCAATAAATAGCAATACACATGGGAAGGAATAAAATAATGTAAAATACAATTATTTAAATTTGCACAGTGAATAATGAGTATATATACTGTGTATATATATATATATATATATATATAGCTGCAGGGATACAGATCAATATTCAAATAAGCCTGTTTGTCATCAGCAGAACATCTGTGGATGAATAAATTTGATTTAAAAAGTAAAACCAAACAATCCACCTCATCTTCCTTTGAATCAACGACTTAGATCTCAGGCTGGTTTGTGAAGATTTTAAAATGGCCGATGCTATAGCACAAAGTATCCAAGATGGGATGAAAAAGTTGTGATGTCCTGATCTCTGGATTATCATCAGTATCTAATGTCTGTATGCATTATGTAAGCTGCATGCATACCATTAAATCGACATCAGCACCAGTAATATCAGCAGTAAAGCTGCATTTAATCAATGCAAACAGAGGTTTGAACTGACTGTTGACAAATGCACAGAACGAAGGGCCCATGGAGACTCAATGCATCCCAGGCGATGCATTCTCTGAACTTAAAGGAGCTATATGTAACAAATTTACTGTACTAAATCATAAAATGACCATGATATGTCATCAGAGATTAAGGAAACATGCTAAGTCGAAATACTGGCTTCTCCGACAACAATGCTACAGCCAGTATGTTCTCCTTTGAAATTTCCATTCCAGGTCGGAACATCTGTATTTGTTTTGGCCTGTGTGATTCACTATTCTCCGAGTTGACTCCGAGTCCACTGCCCATTACGAACAACCAGATGTACTCCGGCACTCCGACAGCCGATTTACGAATGCCTAAGCTAAGTTCAACATTGTTTCCATTTAGCTAGCTAGCTAGCTAGCTAAAGATTTAAATATATATATGTATATAGTCACTCGCTAAACATACCACTAACGTTAGCTTATATCTGCGTGACCGTAAACATAGCCAGCCATGCATCTAGCTAACATTGACAGAGTTATAAAAAATCCACATGAGCTGGTTTATAATTTGCAAACAATAAATAATAAACAAATAGCAAACGTATACATTAGCTGATCAACTTACAGTGTAGGACTCGTCGTCGCTTGTCATTGTCAAAATAGAATAAGCTCGTCTCAAAATATAATGTTGCGCTCGGCTCGTCTTGCGCTCGTGTTCGTTCAGTGTCTCGACTCTCTCCAATATTGTGAATTTGGATCGCAGTACCCATTTTAAACACTCTGTGTCAATGTTACGTATAGCTCCTTTAAGTAAGTCTAGTCACTTGGTGGCTGTGGTTAAAGAGAAAAAAAAGTCTTAAAGAGATACTGCAGAGGCTTTTCTAAGGCCTTTTTTACCGCTTCAATTTGAACTGGAACTCGTGAGTGGGTGTGGTCATATGACGATGGTGCCACGTAGTCATATTATGAATATTCATATGGTCAAAGAGTGAAAGGGTGTGTCGATATAAGTCGTAATATTAACGTTAGCAGTAATACAAAGCAATTCACATTTGAACTTGAACGAACTAGTTAGCAGTAAGGGTCTCAGTCTCAAAGAGGAAAAAAAACCCGTTGGTCTCTTTATACCACGTGCCCAGCCGAGACCACCCCTAGGATCACCTCAACTCCACCCATTTTTATGTTAAGGATCTCGTGACGTCACGAATCCCCGGAAACTAGCGTATTGGTAAGCCTACACAAATACTCAGATAAAACTATTTTGACTAAACATGAGATTTTCGGACATAAACAGTTGTGTATGATCATAATCTAACCCAAAACATCGGTTTTCCGTCGGTTTTTGACTGCAGTATCACTTTAAATGCCCTGCTTGAAAAAAGAAACAACACCCACAACAATAAACCTCTGGAAACCGTTGTTTTTGCTGTTTTTCCATTGGATCTAATAAGCAACCAAAATGTAAATATCAAGTACTTCAGTTTAATAATAATTATAATAAGTAAAGTAAACATTTTAAGTGTAGTAAGTATAGTACATCGCCCAAACTGTCAAGATATCTGAAAGGCATGTTAAAAATTGAATGATTTTATTGCCAATTACCGGTGTTTTGGATGTTGTCTGTGACACCTTGGTTTCTTTATGGCTGGTCTGTGTTCTGTAGGACTGTTAATAGAGAGAGGTGTTTTAAAAAAATAATTACAGGATTGTTTATTCTCAGTCACCTTATTGTTTACACATACCATCTCACTCAAATTAGCATACTTTTATGAGAAGTGATTAAGTGAGTATTGGTCTTCGTACTGTACACAGGCTACCTTGCACACAGTACACTACAACACACCAGTGTAACTGTAGTAGCACAATATATGCGTGGCTAATGCAGGATCTATTTATGGAAATTCATAACACCCACAAAACAGTCTTTTTGTGAAAGGAGATTTCTTGCTTGTCTGCCTTATTTGTTCATATTTTATACGTGTGCATCAGTAACACCAGCAAAGTAGAACAGAGACAATACGTGCTCCGGGTGGATGAAAATGCTAACAAATTACTTGACACCAATTTTTATTGTCCCCAAGGGGCAATTTGGTTGCAGCCAAATTAAAACAAATGCCCAAACCCATCTTGATGCAAATGGCTTTAACGCAGACACACACGAAAATACCAAACAAGGTGGAGGTGGGAAATATCTCATTTTAAACGGACAATATGCACAATTCCACTAATCACTTTTACCAGGGCATGAGCAGGGTTGGGTGGCTCTGCGGAGAACGCTGTCAGTCGCCCTGAGAATTGTGGCCCTTCAGCGCCTGCAGTAAGTAGCCCTACAGCATTGTTGCCCTTCAGAGCCTGCAGTAAGTAGCCCTACAGCATTGTTGCCCTTCAGACCCTGCAGTAAGTAGCCCTACAGCATTGTGGCCCTTCCGGGCCTGCAGTAAGTAGCCCTACAGCATTTTGGCCCTTCCGGGCCTGCATTAAGTAGCCCTACAGCATTGTGGCCCTTCAGGGCCTGCAGTAAGTAGCCCTACAGCATTGTGGCCCTTCAGAGCCTGCAGTAAGTAGCCCTACAGATACTGCGGCCCTACCGGTCCTGGGTTGAGTAACACTGCAGACATGACGGCCCCCTTAGGGCCAAGATTATGAGTTTTTCCTCGTGGATCAGAGGAGCCGCCGCCAAGCCCACAGAATAAGTCAATTTTTCACCAGCAGCTATTGGAATGCACACTGTTAACCACGGTCTTTGACCACAGCCTGCATTGCTTCAGCTTGCACACAGTAATTGATCCAGGGTTCACGATCTTGCCTTCCTCTTGATTTATTCTCACTCCTTCACACCCCTTTTTTTTGGGGGGGGGGGGGGGGGGGGAGACACCAAAGACAAACTTGCCAACGCAGCACAATTCTCATAAAATTGATTTTTAATGAGAGCGAAAACCCTCCCGTATCCCAAAGGTTAACTCATTTTCACAGAGATCCACCTCAGAGTGAGACATTTCCTCTTTCTCTAATGGAGTCTGTGACACCATAAACTTTGCTGAATTAATTATATTTTTCCCATGACCTCTGTTTATCAGTTTTGATTTTTACATTTTAATGGGACTTTATTCAATCAAAAAGGAATTTACCCAGGCCATAGAGAGCTCTCATATTTCATCTTTGATATGCATATCCCATATGCCAAACAAATGCCACAGAGCTATTTGACCTTAGATAGCTGCTGCCATTGGGGTATGAGGTAGTCAAATAGAATGCATTTTTCAGGTTGGTTTTAGATATTTTAGATATCATGTGAAATATGCATTGTGATATTTTGTCCAGCCTGTTCTCTATTTAAAAAAAAAAAAAAAAAAAACAGATGTAATGTTTTGCTGTAAATTAAATTATAGCTGTTACTCGGTTTACTAATCAGATTTTGCAAACAAAAATAATTTCTTAAAGAAAAGGCTGTCTCATATTTGCACATTTATATTTACAAACGTTACAACATGGGTTGGAAGATTAAATCACAGAAATTGGAATAGTTCTCCATGTACATACACTGCCCGGCCAAAAAAAAAGCCGCACACTGTAATATTTTGTTGGACCACCTTTAGCTTTGATTATAGCGCGCATTCGTCGTGGCATTGTTTCGACAACCTTATGCAACGTCACAACATTTATTTCCATCCAGACTTGCATTCATTTTTGGCCGAGATCTTGTATTGACGACGGGAGAGTCGAACCACTCCGTGAAGTCTTCTCCAGCACATCCCAAAGACTTTCAATGGTGTTAAGGTCAGGACTCTGGTGGCCAATTCATGTGTGAAAATGATTCCTCATGCTCCCTGAACCACTCTTTCACAATTTGAGCCCGATGAATCTTGGCATTGTCGTCCTGGAATATGCCCATTGATGGGATAACCTGGTCATTCAGTACATTCAGGTACTCAGCTGACTTAATTTTATTGCTGCATAACATTGCTGAGCCTAGACCTGACCAATTGAAGCAACCCCAGATCATAACACTGCCTCCAGAGGCTTGTACAGTGGGCACTATGCATGACTGGTGCAACTGCAACTTTTTTTTTGGCCAGCCAGTGTATATAATCATAGAAACCATTTATGCATTTCACTGATCAAACACCACTCACAACATGCCATATGTGCAAGGCTAAATGGAAATACTGCTAAACCCTTCCTGAGAGGGTTTAAGGAGCAAAATTTAAGGAGCACAACTTTTTAAGATCTCAGAATTCTCATCTTCATTATGACACATAATCCTTAACACATATGCAAGTCCTTACCTTGCCAAATTTGAAATGGCTATGAGGCAAAATTCACAATTTATTTAATTTATTTCTTTTTTAAACAGACATTGAACTATATTACAACAATGCCAGTCAATGTGTCTGTGTGTGTGTGTGTGTGTGTGTGTGTGTGTGTGTGTGTCACGGTTTTTATTATTATTGTTATTAACAGTGACAACAACACAAGATCAAATCTGAGGAGACCAGCTTTGGCTCGTCTGTGACCCTTGTTTTAATGGGCAGACAGGAACTTTCTAATGCAGCCAGAGTGTCACAGGTAGAATTTTAAATGGGATAGTGCTCTCCTTTCCAATGCCCCCCTCCCTGTCCCCTCCACGCGTGTCTCTCTCCTGAATTTGCTGTATGCTAATCCAGCTTTCAAATCTCCCGAGACTCTGGGCACTTCTTTCTTTCCTGGTAGAAAATGTTCAGGATTAGCAGCAATGCATGACTGATGCAACAGACAACTGCAATCAGAGTCAAGTACGCAACATCAGGCAGTAAAAAAACACCCGACGCCTCTCAGCCATGTTCCCGCCTTTTCTTTCTCTCTCTACTTCGGAGAAAATGGCCTCCGATTTCCCTCAACTATTTCTTGAGGTAGGCGCCAGGGCTCCCCAATATTCTGCACTCCCCACCTGCTTTCCTCCACTCCGCTCCTCCACTCGTCTCCTACCCAGAAGTATGCAAAACTGTCTGTACGTTTCAAGTACAAGTACCTGCATGTACAATATACAATATACCTGACTTTGAGGTTCACGTTCAGGAATTAATTAATATTTAAAAATTAATATGCAATTGATACGTAATCAGCGACATTAGATTAGGGCACAAAGATCGGTTTCCGGGGCACGGAGGAGAGGAGGTGGTAGTGGAGGAAAGGAGGGTATATTTTTTGAGTATTGGGATGCACCCCAGGGCTTTAAAATAACTCAAAACTCAGGCTTTCCTGTTTTGGCTTACGTTTTTACAGTGTTTTTACACAATATATGACGCGAGGGAGAATACAGTTCCCACAGCAGCACCTGCGATAATAATAATAGAAAAAGGCTTTTTGAAAAACACGCAACAGCAAATTTGTTTTAAGATTGCAGCTGCAGTGCCAGTCAGTGATAGAATTGTGTTTTTAACATGATGAAGAAGAAAACACATTTCAGTAGAACACGCTTTGTGTCTGAATTAGTACTTATGTTTGGTTGTAATCTTGCCAGGGGTTGGGAGCTGTAGTGGGGCTGGGGGTTGGGAGCTGTAGTGGGGCTGGGGATTGGGAGCTGTAGTGGGGCTGGGGGTTGGGAGCTGTAGTGGGGCTGGGGGTTGGGAGCTGTAGTAGGGCTGGGGGTTGGGAGCTGTAGTGGGGCTGGGGGTTGGGAGCTGTAGTGGGGCTGGGGGTTGGGAGCTGTAGTGGGGCTGGGGGTTGGGAGCTGTAGTAGGGCTGGGGGTTGGGAGCTGTAGTAGGGCTGGGGGTTGGGAGCTGTAGTGGGGCTGGGGGTTGGGAGCTGTAGTAGGGCTGGGGGTTGGGAGCTGTAGTAGGGCTGGGGGTTTGGAGCTGTAGTGGGGCTGGGGGTTGGGAGCTGTAGTAGGGCTGGGGGTTGGGAGCTGTAGTGGGGCTGGGGGTTGGGAGCTGTAGTGGGGCTGGGGGTTGGGGGCTGTAGTAGGGCTGGGGGTTGGGGGCTGTAGTAGGGCTGGGGGTTGGGGGCTGTAGTGGGGCTGGGGGTTGGGGGCTGTAGTAGGGCTGGGGGTTGGGAGCTGTAGTGGGGCTGGGGGTTGGGGGCTGTAGTAGGGCTGGGGGTTGGGAGCTGTAGTAGGGCTGGGGGTTGAGAGCTGTAGTAGGGCTGGGGGTTGGGGGCTGTAGTAGGGCTGGGGGTTGGGAGCTGTAGTGGGGCTGGGGGTTGGGAGCTGTAGTAGGGCTGGGGGTTGGGAGCTGTAGTAGGGCTGGGGGTTGGGAGCTGTAGTGGGGCTGGGGGTTGGGAGCTGTAGTGGGGCTGGGGGTTGGGAGCTGTAGTAGGGCTGGGGGTTGGGGGCTGTAGTGGGGCTGGGGGTTGGGAGCTGTAGTAGGGCTGGGGGTTGGGGGCTGTAGTGGGGCTGGGGGTTGGGAGCTGTAGTGGGGCTGGGGGTTGGGGGCTGTAGTAGGGCTGGGGGTTGGGAGCTGTAGTGGGGCTGGGGGTTGGGAGCTGTAGTAGGGCTGGGGGTTGGGAGCTGTAGTGGGGCTGGGGGTTGGGAGCTGTAGTGGGGCTGGGGGTTGGGAGCTGTAGTAGGGCTGGGGGTTGGGGGCTGTAGTAGGGCTGGGGGTTGGGGGCTGTAGTGGGGCTGGGGGTTGGGGGCTGTAGTAGGGCTGGGGGTTGGGAGCTGTAGTGGGGCTGGGGGTTGGTGGCTGTAGTAGGGCTGGGGGTTGGGGGCTGTAGTAGGGCTGGGGGTTGGGAGCTGTAGTGGGGTTGGGAGCTGTAGTGGGGCTGGGGGTTGGGAGCTGTAGTGGGGCTGGGGGTTGGGAGCTGTAGTAGGGCTGGGGGTTGGGAGCTGTAGTGGGGCTGGGGGTTGGGAGCTGTAGTGGGGCTGGGGGTTGGGAGCTGTAGTAGGGCTGGGGGTTGGGAGCTGTAGTGGGGCTGGGGGTTGGGAGCTGTAGTAGGGCTGGGGGTTGGGAGCTGTAGTGGGGCTGGGGGTTGGGAGCTGTAGTGGGGCTGGGGGTTGGGGGCTGTAGTGGGGCTGGGGGTTGGGAGCTGTAGTGGGGCTGGGGGTTGGGAGCTGTAGTGGGGCTGGGGGTTGGGGGCTGTAGTAGGGCTGGGGGTTGGGGGCTGTAGTGGGGCTGGGGGTTGGGGGCTGTAGTAGGGCTGGGGGTTGGGGGCTGTAGTGGGGCTGGGGGTTGGGGGCTGTAGTAGGGCTGGGGGTTGGGAGCTGTAGTGGGGCTGGGGGTTGGGAGCTGTAGTGGGGCTGGGGGTTGGGGGCTGTAGTAGGGCTGGGGGTTGGGAGCTGTAGTGGGGCTGGGGGTTGGGGGCTGTAGTAGGGCTGGGGGTTGGGGGCTGTAGTGGGGCTGGGGGTTGGGGGCTGTAGTAGGGCTGGGGGTTGGGGGCTGTAGTGGGGCTGGGGGTTGGGGGCTGTAGTAGGGCTGGGGGTTGGGGGCTGTAGTAGGGCTGGGGGTTGGGGGCTGTAGTGGGGCTGGGGGTTGGGGGCTGTAGTAGGGCTGGGGGTTGGGGGCTGTAGTAGGGCTGGGGGTTGGGGGCTGTAGTAGGGCTGGGGGTTGGGAGCTGTAGTGGGGCTGGGGGTTGGGAGCTGTAGTAGGGCTGGGGGTTGGGAGCTGTAGTGGGGCTGGGGGTTGGGAGCTGTAGTAGGGCTGGGGGTTGGGAGCTGTAGTGGGGCTGGGGGTTGGGAGCTGTAGTGGGGCTGGGGGTTGGGGGCTGTAGTAGGGCTGGGGGTTGGGGGCTGTAGTAGGGCTGGGGGTTGGGAGCTGTAGTAGGGCTGGGGGTTGGGAGCTGTAGTGGGGCTGGGGGTTGGGAGCTGTAGTGGGGCTGGGGGTTGGGAGCTGTAGTAGGGCTGGGGGTTGGGAGCTGTAGTAGGGCTGGGGGTTGGGAGCTGTAGTGGGGCTGGGGGTTGGGAGCTGTAGTAGGGCTGGGGGTTGGGAGCTGTAGTGGGGCTGGGGGTTGGGAGCTGTAGTGGGGCTGGGGGTTGGGAGCTGTAGTAGGGCTGGGGGTTGGGGGCTGTAGTAGGGCTGGGGGTTGGGGGCTGTAGTGGGGCTGGGGGTTGGGAGCTGTAGTGGGGCTGGGGGTTGGGAGCTGTAGTAGGGCTGGGGGTTGGGGGCTGTAGTAGGGCTGGGGGTTGGGGGCTGTAGTGGGGCTGGGGGTTGGGAGCTGTAGTGGGGCTGGGGGTTGGGGGCTGTAGTAGGGCTGGGGGTTGGGGGCTGTAGTGGGGCTGGGGGTTGGGGGCTGTAGTAGGGCTGGGGGTTGGGAGCTGTAGTGGGGCTGGGGGTTGGGAGCTGTAGTGGGGCTGGGGGTTGGGGGCTGTAGTAGGGCTGGGGGTTGGGAGCTGTAGTAGGGCTGGGGGTTGGGAGCTGTAGTGGGGCTGGGGGCTGGGAGCTGTAGTGGGGCTGGGGGTTGGGAGCTGTAGTAGGGCTGGGGGTTGGGGGCTGTAGTAGGGCTGGGGGTTGGGGGCTGTAGTGGGGCTGGGGGTTGGGAGCTGTAGTGGGGCTGGGGGTTGGGAGCTGTAGTAGGGCTGGGGGTTGGGGGCTGTAGTAGGGCTGGGGGTTGGGGGCTGTAGTGGGGCTTGGGGTTGGGAGCTGTAGTGGGGCTGGGGGTTGGGGGCTGTAGTAGGGCTGGGGGTTGGGGGCTGTAGTGGGGCTGGGGGTTGGGGGCTGTAGTAGGGCTGGGGGTTGGGGGCTGTAGTGGGGCTGGGGGTTGGGAGCTGTAGTGGGGCTGGGGGTTGGGAGCTGTAGTAGGGCTGGGGGTTGGGAGCTGTAGTGGGGCTGGGGGCTGGGAGCTGTAGTGGGGCTGGGGGTTGGGGGCTGTAGTAGGGCTGGGGGTTGGGAGCTGTAGTGGGGCTGGGGGTTGGGAGCTGTAGTGGGGCTGGGGGTTGGGAGCTGTAGTGGGGCTGGGGGTTGGGAGCTGTAGTGGGGCTGGGGGTTGGGGGCTGTAGTAGGGCTGGGGGTTGGGGGCTGTAGTAGGGCTGGGGGTTGGGAGCTGTAGTAGGGCTGGGGGTTGGGAGCTGTAGTGGGGCTGGGGGTTGGGAGCTGTAGTGGGGCTGGGGGTTGGGGGCTGTAGTAGGGCTGGGGGTTGGGGGCTGTAGTAGGGCTGGGGGTTGGGAGCTGTAGTAGGGCTGGGGGTTGGGAGCTGTAGTGGGGCTGGGGTTTGGGGGCTGTAGTAGGGCTGGGGGTTGGGGGCTGTAGTAGGGCTGGGGGTTGGGAGCTGTAGTAGGGCTGGGGGTTGGGAGCTGTAGTGGGGCTGGGGGTTGGGAGCTGTAGTGGGGCTGGGGGTTGGGGGCTGTAGTAGGGCTGGGGGTTGGGAGCTGTAGTAGGGCTGGGGGTTGGGAGCTGTAGTGGGGCTGGGGGCTGGGAGCTGTAGTGGGGCTGGGGGTTGGGAGCTGTAGTAGGGCTGGGGGTTGGGAGCTGTAGTGGGGCTGGGGGTTGGGAGCTGTAGTGGGGCTGCGGGTTGGGAGCTGTAGTGGGGCTGGGGGTTGGGAGCTGTAGTGGGGCTGGGGGTTGGGAGCTGTAGTGGGGCTGGGGGTTGGGAGCTGTAGTGGGGCTGAGGGTTGGGAGCTGTAGTGGGGCTGGGGGTTGGGAGCTGTAGTAGGGCTGGGGGTTGGGAGCTGTAGTGGGGCTGGGGGTTGGGAGCTGTAGTGGGGCTGGGGGTTGGGGGCTGTAGTAGGGCTGGGGGTTGGGAGCTGTAGTGGGGCTGGGGGTTGCGAGCTGTAGTAGGGCTGGGGGTTGGGAGCTGTAGTGGGGCTGGGGGTTGGGAGCTGTAGTGGGGCTGGGGGTTGGGGGCTGTAGTGGGGCTGGGGGTTGGGAGCTGTAGTGGGGCTGGGGGTTGGGAGCTGTAGTGGGGCTGGGGGTTGGGAGCTGTAGTGGGGCTGGGGGTTGGGAGCTGTAGTAGGGCTGGGGGTTGGGAGCTGTAGTGGGGCTGGGGGCTGGGAGCTGTAGTGGGGCTGGGGGTTGGGAGCTGTAGTAGGGCTGGGGGTTGGGAGCTGTAGTGGGGCTGGGGGTTGGGAGCTGTAGTAGGGCTGGGGGTTGGGAGCTGTAGTAGGGCTGGGGGTTGGGAGCTGTAGTGGGGCTGGGGGTTGGGAGCTGTAGTGGGGCTGCGGGTTGGGAGCTGTAGTGGGGCTGGGGGTTGGGAGCTGTAGTGGGGCTGGGGGGGCAGGCATTAATGTGCAAAACAACAGAAAAGAGACAAAACCCTGCACCTGTTCCACTACTGATCCTTTTCCATTTCATGCTAAAATGATTCAGTAAAGTGCAAACCTTTTTAAGCTGGGGAATCAGTAAAAGGCCTTTCGTAAGCATAAGAGGGCCATTTAACAGAAAGGCCTGCAGGACTGTGAAAAGAAAATAATTGTAATAAAAATTTCCAGCAGCTAAAGTTTTGAACACAAACACTTTAAACTCAGCAAGATGCCACCCCACCCGCTTTGAGGAGGACGTTAGGCCTGATCTTAGGCAGTGAGGTGTTTGGTAGAAGACAAATTAATATCTATCCACTCAGGAGTTACCAAGTCCAAAGAGTGTCCTTCATTATGCACAGGTTATATAACGTATCGATTAACACCAGACGCGTCTAATAACTTTAGTAATTCGCCTCCCTTTGAATCAGATCCATTGTCAGCGTGTAGATTAAAATTGGCAAGTAAAGAGAAAGCCATCAGAATTATTGACTGCTGATCTGTGAACCCTGTTGATGAGTAAGGTCAACATTTTGGTGTTGACTATTGACGCGAGCGCAGGTGTACAAACTAAGAAATAATGGCGATGATTAAAAAAAGACAAGGAATCTGATTTTGCGACATGTTTGTATCGATTGTTAGCGACGCTGCAAGAGGAAAAAAAAACACGAACGCAAACGAGGTTTTTAATCCCTCCTCTTTATAGACTATTAAAACCGGCTACAGAGCCAGTCACTGACACAGATCAAGGGGGCCCCCCAAAATCAACATGGCAGACCACCTCTCTCTCTCTGCTCCTTCTTACATAATCTCAATGCTAGGCCAGTATGACAGGTAGGCATTTGCAGTGGATTAATGCTGTAATATTTTGGCATTAACTTGAATTAATACGATGATGAATATGGAATATTGGGGTAATTACCTACTCTCGCCTGCCTTTCTGTGACTTTTCAGGGATTTGCAGATTTCTCCGCTCGTAGCTGGGAGGATTTCGCACCGTATTTGCGAGCGGCAATCGGCGCATCGTACCCTTAATCTCTTGTAGCCGTTATAAATTGGCTGAAAACACTGATTAACACGGAGCTGTCCTTGACAGCAAAATTTCGGGCAGGAGGCATGTAATTGCACTGTAATTATGTTGATACAGCCTTTACTGTCAACTGCTCTGGAAATCTGGGGAGGTAGTGGGGAGGGGAGGAGGGTGTTTCATCATTTTGCATCATTCATAGCGCCGTTCCTTCAGAGAGAGAGAGAGGAATGAGTGTCTGGATTAGTTTTGCAAGGCAGTGACATCACACTGCAACGGTTCTTACTGATGTCACACCGGCACCCCGTGATAAATGATCTGAATGATCTGCCTCGGAGGAGATGGGAAGCCATATGGGAAAAAGGCAGGCAGCCGGCATGTTCAGACAACAGTAAAGGGCGAGTCGTTTCCCTGTACAATTTAACATGTATATGCTCCCTCTGCAGCTACCGTGTGGATGAAGGAGTCCAAGAGGAATCACTGCTCCAACTGGAGGTTAGGCTTACATAGATCAGTGCAAGAATGCAAAGAGGGCGGAGCTTACATGGATCAGTGCAAAAACGCAACGAAGGAGGAGCTTACATAGATCAGTGAAAGAACGGCAAAGAGGGAGGAGCTTACATGGATCAGTAAAAGAACGGCAAAGAGGGAGGAGCTTACATGGATCAGTGCAAGATTGACAAAGAGGGAAGAGATAACATGGATCAGTAAAAGAACGGCAAAGAGGGCGGAGCTTACATGGATCAGTGCAAGATTGACAAAGAGGGCGGAGCTTACATGGATCAGTGCTATAATGGCAAAGAGGGAGGAGCTTACATGGATAAGTGCAATAATGCAAAGAGGGAGGAGCTTACATGGATAAGTGCAAGAATGCAAAGAGGGAGGAGCTTACATGGATCAGTGCAAGAACAGCAAAGAGGGAGGAGCTTACATGGATAAGTGCAAGAATGCAAAGAGGGAGGAGCTTACATGGATCAGTGCAAGATTGACAAAGAGGAAGGAGCTTACATGGATCAGTGCAAGAATGCAAAGAGGGCGGAGCTTACATGGATCAGTGCAAGAATGCAAAGAGGGCGGAGTTTAATTGCAGAAAATAGCTCAGAATACAGGCATGTGGATGGAATAGGACACTTGGCACAGCACTCTGTTCACACTGTAAAAGCCAACAAAAGATATTTGCTGCTGGAAAGCAGGCTTCCTCTGTGATAAACAGTATTATTCCACTGGCTTTTCATGTTATTATTATCATTATTATTTTGCCTTTATGGTGGAATATTCAATTACAGTTATAAAAAGTGAAAAGCCTTGCACACATTTGTGACTTACTGTTATCTTAAGCTGCGTGCTGAAGCTTGATAGCAGCCACATTGAAACATTCCCAGAAGGGAAAATCTCATTAACTCTCAGTAAAAAAAAAAAAATTAAAATAAAAATGTATTTAATCAGCAGTTCCATAAACGCATTATTAAACGATTATTAGGTGCAGATCGGAAGAGTTATACTGAATCAAAGACTATATAGAACTTATAGTGTAGAAATGTATGAAAATTATATTTCTGAAACAGGAGGTATGGAGATTGAAACCCATATACAGTACCCTCCACAATTATTGGCACCCCTGGTAAAGAAGAGTAAAAAGGGTTATAAAAAATTAACCTTTTGGTAATTAATAATTATTTCTTGATGAGGGATTTTTCTTTTCTCATAATAAATTTACTTCAATTGAAGGTTGGATTTTTCAATTTTTTTAATTATGAGATTAAGCTAATTCACCAAACAATGAATTTTTTATAACCCTAACTCAATCTGTCTTGTTATCTGAATTTGTGTGAAATGCACATTAATTCACACCTACTCACATGTACACGCATACATATATGTGTGATGACATCTCTGAGTGTCATAGCTGCGTTCTGTGGCTGAAAGCTTAATTTTCCAACCTGTCCACAGTGCTGTGCTGTTCACTGAGAAAGCCTGTGATGGACAGTGAGAGAAAGAGAAAGAAAGAGTGAGAGAGAGAGAGAGAGAGAGAGAGAGAGAGAGAGCTATCTTCTGTCAGCAGTAGTGCATTTGAAGGTTCCTATTCCAGCCCACAGGTTTCCTTAAGCAGGGCCCAGGGCAGGTTTAAGACTAGTCCTTTGGGTTTAAACCTTATCCCATCAAGCTGTCTGCGTCGAGAAGCACACAATCAACCAGGAAGCATTAACACAACTTCAACATTATTGTTCAATATTTGCTCCCAAATTTTTAAATGCAATTAAAACATTTTTCCTTCGGCATTTGTTTTTATTCTATTTTGGTTCCTGGAAGGGTTGGATATTGACGTAATGAGCTTCAAAATATAATTGGCAACAATGTGAGCTCTCTTTATTATGATACAATACAAAAATGCTTTGTGAATTAAAAATTTAATTAGGTTATATAAGCTGGGAGGAAAAAAAACTAATTAATAAATAATAATGCCATCCATTTCAATTATTAAGCCTAAATGTGCGTACATTCATTAAATTTTGAAGTGGAAAAAAAAACATATTTACTGAACACAGGTTTGTTAATTGGATTAAGAAAAGTTATTGGTCTGATCAAGAAAATGGGGGAGAAAGGGACGTTTGAGTGTTAAACAGAAATCTTGCTCCCACTATACCTCCAGTATACTTACTGTTTCTATATGGCAGTGTCTCACCCACTATACCTCCAGTATACTTACTGTTTCTATATGGCAGTGTCTCACCCACTATACCTCCAGTATACTTACTGTTTCTATATGGCAGTGTCTCACCCACTATACCTCCAGTATACTTACTGTTTCTATATGGCAGTGTCTCACCCACTATACCTCCAGTATACTTACTGTTTCTATATGGCAGTGTCTCACCCACTATACCTCCAGTATACTTACTGTTTCTATATGGCAGTGTCTCACCCACTATACCTCCAGTATACTTACTGTTTCTATATGACAGTGTCTCACCCACTATACCTCCAGTATACTTGCTGTTTCTATATGGCAGTGTCTCACCCACTATACCTCCAGTATACTTACTGTTTCTATATGACAGTGTCTCACCCACTATACCTCCAGTATACTTACTGTTTCTATATGGCAGTGTCTCACCCACTATACCTCCAGTATACTTACTGTTTCTATATGGCAGTGTCTCACCCACTATACCTCCAGTATACTTACTGTTTCTATATGACAGTGTCTCACCCACTATACCTCCAGTATACTTACTGTTTCTATATGGCAGTGTCTCACCCACTATACCTCCAGTATACTTACTGTTTCTATATGGCAGTGTCTCACCCACTATACCTCCAGTATACTTACTGTTTCTATATGGCAGTGTCTCACCCACTATACCTCCAGTATACTTACTGTTTCTATATGACAGTGTCTCACCCACTATACCTCCAGTATACTTACTGTTTCTATATGGCAGTGTCTCACCCACTATACCTGCAGTATACTTAATGTTTCTATATGGCAGTGTCTCACCCACTATACCTCCAGTATACTTACTGTTTCTATATGACAGTGTCTCACCCACTATACCTGCAGTATACGTACTGTTTCTATATGACAGTGTCTCACCCACTATACCTCCAGTATACTTACTGTTTCTATATGGCAGTGTCTCACCCATCTATACCTGCAGTATACTTACTGTTTCTATATGACAGTGTCTCACCCACTATACCTGCAGTATACTTAATGTTTCTATATGGCAGTGTCTCACCCATCTATACCTGCAGTATACTTACTGTGTCTATATGGCAGTGTCTCACCCACTATACCTGCTGTATACTTAATGTTTCTATATGGCAGTCTCACCCATCTATACCTGCAGTATACTTATTGTTTCTATATGGCAGTGTTTCACCCACTATACCTGCTGTATACTTACTGTGTCTATATGGCAGTGTTTCACCCACTATACCTACAGTATACTTACTGTGTCTATATGGCAGCGTTTCACCCACTTTACCTACAGTATACTTACTGTGTCTATATGGCAGCGTTTCACCCACTATACCTGCAGTATACTTACTGTTTCTATATGGCAGTGTCTCACCCACTATACCTGCAGTATACTTACTGTTTCTATATGGCAGTGTTTCACCCACTATACCTGCAGTATACTTACTGTTTCTATATGGCAGTGTTTCACCCACTATACCTGCTGTATACTTAATGTTTCTATATGGCAGTGTCTCACCCATCTATACCTGCAGTATACTTACTGTTTCTATATGGCAGTGTTTCACCCACTATACCTGCATTATACTTACTGTTTCTATATGGCAGTGTTTCACCCACTATACCTCCAGTATACTTACTGTGTCTATATGGCAGTGTTTCACCCACTATACCTACAGTATACTTACTGTGTCTATATGGCAGCGTTTCACCCACTTTACCTACAGTATACTTACTGTGTCTATATGGCAGCGTTTCACCCACTATACCTGCTGTATACTTACTGTGTCTATATGGCAGTGTTTCACCACTATACCTACAATATACTTACTGCGTCTATATGGCAGTGTCTCACCCACTATACCTACAGTATACTTACTGTTTCTATATGGCAGTGTCTCACCCACTATACCTGCAGTATCCTTAAAGTTTCTATATGGCAGTGTCTCACCCACTATACCTGCAGTATCCTTAATGTTTCTATATGGCAGTGTCTCACTCACTATACCTACAGTATACTTACTGTGTCTATATGGCAGCGTTTCACCCACTATACCTACAGTATACTTACTGTTTCTATATGGCAGTGTCTCACCCACTATACCTGCAGTATACTGCCCCCCCCCCCCCCCCTCCCCCGCTGCGTCTCACCCAGGTAAACGCCGGCAGCGCAGAAGGAGACAGGGCGGCATGTTTCCCGTCACTTCCGATTATCGCCATGTTTTATCATTCTCCCACGATCAATGGCCGCCGCAACAGAACTGAATTATTTGTCACAATGATACTGTGGGGCGCCATTGTACCAAGGAACTGAGGCAGAAAGCATTGCCACGGCGAGGTCAACGAAAGGTCAAGAGGTCTCCTCAGGCCTTCGAGAAAGCGGGGGGAATCTCAGGCGAGGTTCAGCTGAGTTTGAACGCAGAGGAAATTCTTATTACAGCTTCCCGTTTTGATTGCGTGGGAATAAATCTGACGCGGTCCAATCACAGCCACAAGACACCAGTCATTTTATAAAGTGCATTTATTCATTTAATGGCATCGCTGACTTCAAAAACCAAGAAGAACCCAAGTTAATTATTGAGTTTTGTCTTGATGAATTTGCCGACCCTTAAAAACACCTCTGCAACTCTGTATTTTTCCACTTCGAGTAGGTGATTTGAAGAGACATGCTGCTTTTGCGCCAAGCAGCAATAAGATATTTCTCCAGACGGCCAGGTATCTTTGTGACAGTAGAGACAATTTGTAAATCAATTTATTTCGAAATGTCAGGCAGACGTATCACAATTAGTCAGAACGAATGTTCGGGCTGCTAATGGATTTCTCCCGCTCCTCGTCATTGGTGACAGGAGAGGAGTTTGATGGTTATTGTTTTAGTTCATTTGCGTGTTTCCCATCAGCACTCTATTACAAATGCGCATCGTTACAAAGCAGAAATAATTACTGCTTCCATATCATTACACATAAGCGCCGTGATTCACCGCACGCCTAATAACCGTTTCTCACGACACAAGGAAAAGCAAATGTTCCAAATAGTTCTGTTCTGGGGCGACAGTGTGGTGTAACGGTCAGGGAACTGGGCTTGTAACCTCTAAAGGTTGCAGGTTTGATTCAGGTAAGGCCGTTGTAGCCTTCAGCGAAGTACTTAACCAGAATTGCTTCAGTAAATATCCAGCTGTATAAACAAATGCTACGTGAAATGCAAAAAACATAAATAAATAAGTTTTGTGTAAGTCGCTCTGGAGAAAAATGCCTGTGATGCCTTGCCTCTTTTGGAACTGCCCCAGTAGGTTTCCTATTAGCCCCATTACAGGTGGAAGCTCTGGTCTGTCTTATTGATGGGTCATCGCACAGTCTGGGGAACTGGAGAGGAGCTTAAGGGTGGATTTGTATGTGTTGTGATAGTCGGTGCCGTGGTGTGGCAGGGCTGGGGTTGGGCTGATGTAAATGTCTAAAAATGATACAAATGCACTGATTCAATTCAGCATTATGATGTTTTAAGAAAATATTTAATTTTCAGTATACCAATATAGAATATTTCCCTGGTGTTAATAACAATCTTTTAGTTTCAATTTTAGTTTTAAATGACCAAATTGCCTCTCATACTTCATCGTTGGACATGTTAGACCACGGGTAGGCAGTCCTGGTCCTGGAGTGCCGGTGCCGTTCCTGGCTTTTGTTCCATCTGAGCTTGATCACATGAGTTTGACGGATGATTAAGTCTGGGCCTGAATATTCTGAATGGTGAAACGCTGAGAGCCTTCAGCGCATGGTCACCTGCATTCATTACGCCTGATTAATTAAAATGAATCTAGTTATGTAGTTATAGGCTTGGATGCAGAAAAGAAACACGACCATTTCTGGCACTCCAGGACCAGGGTTGCCTACCGCTGTGCTAGACAATATCATGGAAAAGCCGATTGTAATTTGAGAGCTCATATCACTTTTGAATCAATAAAAAAATATGTTCAGTCTGACAAATATATAAATGTTTTTTTTGTTTGTTTATTTTGACACACCAGTAAAGCCCACTGCTCCACCACTGCAGTATCACTAGAAAAACCACAGGGGACCTGCTTGAGTTCGAGCCATAAATACTGTGAAGGAGGGATGTCAACGGCTTCCTTTAAGTACGCATGCACGAGCACACGCGCACGCACACATAAATACACGCGCCCGCGTATGTACGCGCGCACACACACACACACACACACACGTGCGCGCGCTCGCGCGAAAACCGTGCCATGAACATAAAAGAAACCACAGGTCAGCAGATTCCACAGATGTGTGCTGTCAAAATATAAATCAACAATCAGTGCTACGCAAACACAAATTCCAGACCAGCAAAGAGAGAGAGAGAGAGAGAGAGAGAGAGAGAGAGAGAGAGAGAGAGAGAGAGAGAGAGAGAGAGAGAGAGTCTGCATGAAGGCCACAACTCACTGCAGGACATAAACATTAGAACCGCACTGTATCTGTGCAGCGGAAAACCATTCGCTAAGCTAAACCATATCTCTGCCCATAAAAAATCATTACCTCATTAAAAGTCAATATCATAGAGAACAAGTCAAGTCTGAGCATATTAGAACAATCTGCAAGTTATTAAGTGTGAAAGTCAGGGGACGTGGAGGGTAGAGAGCGGGTTAGGGTACGGTAAGAGGTTAGAACAACTCACCGTACCCTCCATAAATTCCCTCTGTAACCCACTCTTTTATTGCGATAAAATGATTTTATTATGGCAACAGTAAATATGCAGGATGCAGGGAGTAAACAGTTGCTTGAACAAACCCCCATTTCAAGTAAGTATAGCAGTAGACAAAGGCACAGTCTTGGACATTCCCATGCCATGTGCACGAATAGGCCTATAGGTGCATACAGTATATAGGGAAAGTACATTTTAGGTAACAGGTTCATAAGAAGCCTATATGGGGGTGTGGGTGGGGGGGTTAGGGGTTAAATACACTGTGCACACAACTGAAATGGATCTGTTGTTCATCTGGATTTCGAAAAATGTCTTCATGCCCCTGGGCAGCTATCACTTGAGCTGATGCAGGTCAGTTTGATCTTTATCTTCTCGTCCATCGAAAAGTTGTCCCCGTCAAAACTATTTCCTCGCCCAATGTTTACAAATCCTAGCAATGCCCCTGATCAACACGATGAAAGTTATGCACTTTCAGAGAGGTTTAGAGACAACAGAGAAAGGTTCAAATCAGAATCTTAACCTATCTCTTAACCCTATAATCTCTCCATATTATCTCACTATACCATCTAACATCTCCATAAACTCCGGGTATCTCAGTACCCTCCATAACTCTCTTTACTATCTATAACCCTTCCACAAACTCCGTCTGTATCTTCTGTACCTCACTGTACCATCTATAACCTCTCTGTAAACTCTCACTATGCCCTGTGTCACATAATGTATATCACTGTAGCAATTATAAACACTGCACTCGCTATAACTCACTTCATCCTTCATAACCGAAGGTGGCGTTTATGGAGTGCAGAGCAATGATAGGTTATAGAGGTGAAGTCTCTCTCTCACTCTCTCTCACACACACACACACACACACACACACACACACACACATGCACACATACACACACACACACACACACACACACGTAAACATATATAGAATATACTTGTGCACACACACTAAACTGAGGGTTAGATTAATGAAAAATTTAGCACATCAGCTGCATGGGGAAAAAAATAATGTCAGTCATTAATGTTGACCCACTTCCATTTGAAACTAAAAAGCATTACATAATCTCACAGTTAAATGAATGTTTATGACTAGGTTTGATGTGGGGATATTGCTGGTGTGTGCAAAACGACTCTCCATTTGCATGTAGTCAGTGCTGTTCAAGCGGTTCAAGCTTTTACCACTGAACGCGTGTGCTTTGCCTTTGCCTCATCCCATTCAGCGTGATCCTTGTCCTCTGGAAATCGGGAGTCCATAATCTATTTTATTTACAGCTGTGGAAACCCCCCACTCCCAAGTCGGGAGGACGAGGGAGAGGCAGAAGGCATGGGGGGGGGAGGAAATCCATTCACTTGAATTCCAGGGGGTTGTTATTTTTAGCCAAAGCAGCAATAATTATCCAAGCAACGTCTAACGAAATTGTTCAGGCTCGGCTAGGCAATTAGGCCAGCCGGAGTGGCTAATGGAGGGAGAATTACACAGACCTTTCCTCCATTAGCCTCCATTTACACCGGGAAATTTACTGAGAGAATGGGCGAGCCATGACTTCCAAACATGATTACCGCTCTCTTTTCCATTCCCCCCCACCGCCTACACCCACTTACCTACAACCTGCCCCCCCCCCCCCCCCGCCCCTCATTCTAGCTGAGATCCTCTCCCTCTTTTTTCCCTCTTCATGTGCTCTTTTAATTAGTATTTCCTGGTATCATCCATTCATATTTACTGTCAAACATTTACTAGTAAAATGAGCTGACCCCCCCCCTCTCCCTCAGTCACTCCTTTTCAACCACTGCACTAGTATATGCATTAGTATTGTCCATACAGCAGCTTATTTTTGTGTATAAAAGCTAGAATGTCCATCGTCATGGAAATCAAGGTGCAATTTCCAGACTCCTCTCAAAGGGGGCAGTAGAGAGCATCGTAAGCCTCCTCCCCTTGCTTCACGAGCCGGACGACGTTGGAGCCGGCACTGTCCGACGGGGGACGCTGGCGCGGAGGAGGCGGAAGCCAAGATCCTACAGCAAACAGCGCTGATGCCGGCCTGTGCGATTGCGGTTTGATGTTTGATGGGGCTAACCCAGATAATGCGCTGGCTTAATCTTTGGAAAGGTCGAGCAAAATCTCTGTATTTATGTGCTGAAATGCCATGTTATCTACACCGGGAAATGGTGACCTTTTTTACCCCGAGTTGTTTTTTTTTTTTTTAAAACACTTATTAAACTGAACACAGTGTTTCTCTACATTCCCCCCCCCCCCCCCCCCCCCCCCCCCCCCCTCGAAAGAGAGATGTAAACAGGAACATGAAATAATAATGCAAATATTGGAGTTGCTTAAAAATAATAAAGTGTTGTCACCAAAGTGCAGGGGACTGCACAACCCCAAACTCAAGGGCGAAAGCGACTGTCTCTTTAATGAGCCGAGCTGTTGATTTACATAACGGGTATTAATCACGGGCAGCGGAATATGAGAGCGGTGTAAAATTAAAAATTGAACCCTGAGGAGATGGCAGACCACAGACGCGAGAGCACTCTTTGTGTTTGTAATTTAGCCTGTTAATTTTACACAATGGCGTCCATGTCATAAGTCCATGAAATAATTAACAATGTTTAATGCATTTCACCCCTCAATCACGATCTGCTACTTGATATATGGTAGAGAAGTGGAGTCGACTTCCATGTCACAGAAATTCTACAGATGCACGTACATATGCACACGCACAAACACACACACACACACACAAGCACGTTAACTAGAAAAACTTGTACACATACGGTATATACTGTACACATACACAGTGGCACACTGACGTAGCAAAAAAAAAACTTTCAAAGGCACTGAAAAATCAGTATTGAGCAGCAAGTTCCTTATCTTTATTCAGAATGGGAACGGAATGAAAAGATTTCCATTTAAACATTAATTCCGTCGTCTTCTGAATTCTCGATGTCTCCAGCCATTAGAACTTGTCAAATCAAACGCGCCGCGAGGAAGAAAAAAAAAAGAGAAAGAAATCCAGGAAAATATTTAAATCATCTTTCAATCTTTCAAAAAGGCTTCTCCCCACACCAGCCCGCTTGACAACTTTGACAATTAATTTGTGTCTTACAGATTACCCTTTCAACCACGGCTGCTTGCAGTGAGGAGGCCTAGAGCTCGCCCCCCCCGCCCCAATCAAGCCTCTCTCCACTGGCTGAGCAGGCCCACAGGCTTACGGGGGTGCCTCGGAGGAGCGAACGCTGTCACTTTTCACTTTTCCACCCTGAACCGTCCCCGCACCCATCATGGACCCTGCTCCACGGCTCCGTAGACGAACGGGGTGGGTCCACAGCTCAAACCAGGCTTATCTATTCAAGAAAGCCGCTTAAGATCTGTGACAGGCAACACAAAATCTCAAGCCTCCTAGCTCACTTGTACGCATAACGCCAGAATGCATTTTTGTCAATTGTCCGAATAACGCCACATGCGCTCACCTATAGCTGTGTTCGCTAAATAAGAGGTGTGTGGGTCTCATCTGTCCGCGCTCATAGCAATTATGCAACATAACATAAGGACCACTTGATATGTATGTATGCTAGTGGCCGTAAAATAGGCCTGGCTGAACATTTATAACGATCGGTTTTCTCAACCAGGGAACCGGCCTCGTGTACAAACAGCGCTGAGCAGATAAATGCCCTTAGAAAGCCGCGTAAGGGAGTTTACACGCAGAAATTCAGATGCATAAAATAACACGTGCTGCTGTGAGAATCCGCGTTCCTCTGCGCACACGCTGGACACCATTCCTCAGTGTTATATGGCGACACGGTAATCGAAAAAGCAGAGGCAGACTTCCGACTTTCTCCCTGAGCATTCTTTTACGCATTATTTTACTCTGAGTTTTATACATGTGGCCCCTGTTTTCCTTTATTAAGCTTGATTGAGTGTATTAATTAAGAAATATTCCGTGGCCAATGACAGGTAATTTCATTCATCTTTACTGCATCGCAGTAATCTTTCTTCATGTCACAATTAAATGTAAAATGAGTTTTGCATGTTGTGAAAAACATTGAATTTTTATTCTGTACAAAGAATATGCATTCAATATAAGTATGTAAGTTGCATTGTTAAGTGCATATCACAGCAGCTTGTGCAAAGTGTAGTAATGGCCAGCCAACAAACATAAAAGCACTGATACATTTTAATTAGCGTTTAAACTGCAGAATATGCACATATTAACATGTTTTTTTTACATCCTCAACATGCTACGGTTGGGCACAGAGATCAAGGAGTAGATTTATCCATATGTTCAAATTGTCAGTGGGAATGGGAAATTATGCAGTTTTTGATAATGATAAAAATAAATAAATCAGATAAAGAGAATTAGATATCAATGGGTGGAGTCTATTTTTTTGCATTTGCTATGCTGTTCTCTCTACTGGTTTTACTTGTGCTTTGCCTGTCTTGTCATTTTGTTTCAATAATAATAATAATAATTGAATAAAGTGAAATAAATTAAAGCAAGTAAAGTTTAAATGCAGTATTTTGCTTTCTCTTAAATAAGTACTGGATATCAAACCCAAACCCGACGGAACCCAAAAATCATGTGTTGGGTTCGGGCTGGGTGTGTTCTTTTCTTTTCATTACAAGGAATCAGGTTCTAGCTGGACTGAATTATTATTTTCCATTTAAAAATTTGATTGAATGTAAGTCAGTTAATTTAGAATGAATCAATGTGACTCTCCATAACACACACGTTATACAAGACTTCATCTACAGCCAGAGAACTAGCTGCATTGGAAGATGCTTTACAGCAGCTTGATGTCAGAAAAGGTTAACACTGCCAAAATAAGATGAAGATTTAAATATACTATTGGGGCATATGGTAAAACTGATGCTAATGCATCCTTTCTCACTTTTAGCCTTTGGATATGCTATTATATTTTACTACACCATTTTTTTTTAAATTCTAGTTGTGAAAAAGAAAAATACAAAGCTTATCATGAAGAAAAATCATGTATTATTATGTTTTATTCATGCCTGAAGTCTGGTTGGATCTCTTATAAGATGGAAACTTTGACCTCAGACTTTAGCCAGGTTCAGTCTGTAGATGGGCAGGTTGGCTATGCTTACAGACCCTTGTAGGTCCTTCCTCCTACCAGTAAAATAATGGCCCTTGTTGTGCCAAGTACTTGCAATGAGGCTTGACAGATGAACCAAACTCCTCTTTGAATTGATGAATGCACTGCACTTAAATAACTTTAAATTTTTTTTAAATCACATAGCCCTCAGTAGACGTTTAACATTCATGCAGCATTCTGCCAATTACAGCATTAGGCTCAACCGCTCTCGTAAATGCAGCTTCACTTTTCTCAGACAAATTGCAGGCTTTGCAGAGTATATTACCTCACATCATTCATGATGCGATATAGCAGTGTTTTGTATCCTCTGACTACACCATACATATTTCATTTCATTACTTGGAGGGGGCGGGGGGACAGGGGGGAGAGAGAGAGAGAGAGAGCGAGAGAGAGAGAGAAAGAGAGAGAGAGAGAGAGAGAGAGAGAAAGAGAGAGATAGAGAAAGATAGAGAGAGAGAGAGAGAGAGCTCTCTTCTCTCAGCAGTAGTGCATTTGAATGTTCAAGTTTAGTAACTAGGTTTAAAAGCATATCACTCAAATGACGCTGGATGAATATTTACCAAAATTAGAATTAGGGGTTGCACTTAATCATCTGTATCTGGAACTAACTGCGGAAAGGGAATCTGATGAAGAATGCTTTCAACGTGGTGTTCAGAGAGGATAAAGGCGAGATAATTATAAAATGAACGCCTAAGCACAGCCAGCGTAGTGTGGCCTTTTGATGTCTTATCGGTGTGCGGGCTTCAGTGATGAGGTTTAACGTTCCGATCAATTCTCATCATGCGCGACACTCCCTCCTTGTCTGTTTGCCTCACGATACACACTCACATTTCCATCATTTACCAATGCTGTTTACTTTCTTATGCAAATGTCCCAAGGCTCTGGGCTTCTGTTTTAAAACAGCACCATCAACAACACTTCCCAGGATCCATTTATCCACAGCTAAGGACCGCTACGCTAAAGACTGCTACCCAATCCAAACATGGACGGACCTGAAGGCATGTTTGGGGTTCCGTTTTACATTGCATTCATTATAAGAAATTTGGTTCAGGCTACACTGAGCTAAATTATTTTTTATTTTTTTTTTGGTTCCGACCCAATACAACATAAATCGCTTTATTCTCAATATGCTCAACTATGTGACTTAATCGGCATGGCACAGGAAAATCAGTTGCACTGGAAGACACTTTGTAATGCTTAATGCATCTCAAACCAAACAAAGGATTTAACATCACTTTTTTGTTGACTGGAATAATTGAGTTCCAGGAAAGCTGAAGATTTTAAAATATTATGGAGGAGAATGGTTAAACTTTGCTTAGCATAGATAACGTGCATTAATACTTTGATAATGTTGCCTATACTCTTGCTGTTCTGGGAACATTATTAGCCAGGTCTAGCACACGTTTGGTCATGTGATTCAAGTGAATGCACTTGTGTTCTCTTACATTGTCCGTCGCTCTGGATACATGATTTTAATGTAATGTAATGAAACTAGTCAGTATGCACGTTCTCAGTTTTGAATTATGTTTCTTAATGCACTGAACTCAAACTGAACATGGAAATAGAGTTGTAAATGGTCACCACTAGAGACATCCACCTTTTGCTTATATCCTTATATTTCAGTCTTTCTTTATCCAACACTCGAGAACTGTGGCCCTTCACTTACAGTATACCATGACTATTACAGAGGCAGCACTATATATCATGGCACCATCTATAAAGTATTCATAAAGAGTTTATAAGTAGTTAGTAAGCATTTAAAATATGTTATATATCATTACTTAACAGTTATAAAAATATTCCATGGCCAATACATTCCTGAGATAATGACATGGTCTATAAAGGATGTGTACACGTACTGAATGTGTTATTGACAGCACAGAAAACCAATACAAAGAAAGAATAGACCCAGCCCAGAACAGAGAGCTACCAGAAAACCTACAATCATTGCTATTGTGGCTGTTATTGGCTTCCCGCGCCATCAGTCGAATATTTGACCGAATGTACAAAGGAATGCTAGCTGACATATTCGTTAAATGTTTTTGCCATTTAGAATATTAATTAGAATAGCATATAAAGTGAATATCCGATGTGGCTAATCAATTCTAATTCTCTGTAAGCCACTCTCATTGAAAACGAGTACTGGCTGGATTAAATGTTTTATCTGATTTGTAGATTTGAACAACGGTTGCTAACCCTGTTTCAAACGACGCTGGTTAGCATTAATGGCTTTGCTAGTGGCAAGATATCCTACATAAACCTCTGGTAAATATGTATCAGGCTCTATTTAGTCTTCCCCTTCATCTCTGGGAAAAAAAAAAAACAGGTTACATATAACATCTGACATAGTTTGCATTTTTTAACGCTCTGTTCAGAAAACTCGGGGAGGGGTCATGGTTGCATTATACTATAGCGATCATACTGGCCCTGTACAGTGTAACTTCAAAGCTGAGCAAGAGCTTGACTCAATTACAGTAACCACGAATGGGCATTAATGCACAACAAACTGGGAAAGGATCAGCTACGTGCTAATGACAGGTTTAAAATGCCCTGAAAGAAAAACAAAAAAATATTGTTATTCAGCTGTCAGTCTGGTCCTTGAGCAAATATAAGTTACATATTCATCACACTTTCTATGTTAATTTATTGTTTGAAAATGCAAATTGAATTCATTGTTCATTGTTAATGTATGAATGACAGTTTATAAATTCTAAACTATACATGTGGCCCTGAACAATATTGAGATGCAAGTACATTAGCAAAGCATTTTAGCCTCAGTACAGTGATCAGTGCTCTATTGAGAGTTCATCAGCAGCATCAAATCCTTAGGTGCTCCCTAGACCAGGGGTGTCCATCTTATATGGAATGGGCTCAGTGCTACAATGCCTGATTAAAATAATTAACTAATCATGGTTTTCAATATAGAATCAAATATTTTCCTGCTGAGCTAAAACAAAAACCTGCGCCCAGGTTTATTTATTCATTTAGATATTAATTATTTATTGTTGTAAAATACAGGGGTCACATACAAATCAACAGTTATAGCTGTTTGGGATGCTTGGTGGCTCAGCCTGCATGCACAGTCTTCCTGTACAACACATGGAGAATCCACCCCTTCCTCACCACCTACTCAGCCCAGCTCTTAGTCCAGGCACTGACCAGCTCCCACCTGGACTACTGCAACGCCCTGTTTGCTGGCCTCCCTGCTATCAGGCCTCAGCAGCCCATCCGGAATGCTGCTGCTCACCTGATCTACAACCTACCCCAGACTCAGCCTTGTCACTCCCATTTTCATCTCATAAAATTCAGGATCTTGGTGCTAGCCTATACACCGACCAGACCCCTCTGTCCTCTGGGCCTCTCACCCCCCCCCCCCCCCCCCCCCCCCCCCCTGCACTTCCAGGTCATATTTCTGTCTGTTCTGGCCCCCCAGTGCCAATTTCCTTCCTTGCACATCTTTTTCAATAGATTTTAGTCATAGCTGTGTAAAGATTGGTTATCCGTCTAGAGGTACATTATTTAGCTCTATAAACTTTGCCCCTAGTGGTTGAGACGTATCCGTCTCAATCACAGTATTCAGTTTTGTCTGAAATTATAAACTCCAGCTTTAAGAAAACCCTGTAAATTTTGATGCAGTATTGTTTAAAAGGGTAGCCCCTTGCGAAAACCTCAGCTTCTCCAGTTACACTGCAGTGCAATAAAAAAGGAGGGTGCTATCAATAGCCCAAAGCACTTACGACCCTCCTGTCGCCACAGCCACAGACTGTAAAATGCATAAAATGCACCGTTTATACATGCTAAGAAAATCATGTTCACGTATAGAAACAATAATATATTTTTTTTAAATGTTGTACGAGCATTCACCATTTTCCCTTGCTTACTGTATTATATACAGTACCTGATGCACTTTCAGTTTAGAAGACACCTGATTTTTTTCTCCAAAATCTCTCGTATAAATATGTTTAGGAAACCAAGTACTTACCAGTATATTCAGCTACAGCTGTTTTCTGATTAATCCTGAAGAGTTTATCTTGTTACATTTTGCCAAAGTCCCCTAGACTCATACAGTCGACATTTCCACAGTGACCACCTATCACACATAGGGCTGAAATACGTTGCTTTTGTACACACACTTTTGTAAGTTTAAAAAAACATATTTAAATACATTAGGCTACTTATGTTATGGTTATTATGTTTATACTGTATGTGACTATTCTGAAATAAATGTATTCTGTTGCAAATTTCTGAATGATACAGCTTCTTCTTCAATTCAAACTTTAAACCATGGATGTGCAGGGAATATTTTTTGAGATATTGACATTTAAATAAAACTAGTAGAAACTAGTTGGAAATTGCCTCTGGAGGGCCAAAGTAAATAGAGTTAGTTACAATACAAATAGTTGTTTGTTAGGTTAACATTACACTTATTGATTATTAATTGGCCTTTATGCCTTCTTAGTAATGCCGCATTTTTGTATTTCTGAGTTACACTGATGTTTTCCAGTTCTGTAACTTGCTCTGGATAAGAGTGACTGCTAAGCAGTAGTGTAGTGGAGGGTATACGCGGGTATACACAGTATACCCACTTATTTCTTGGTGGGCATAGAGTATACTCACTTCTTAATCCCCACTGGTGCACAATTAGTAGTCATCAATTTGTTAAATTAGAGTATACCCACTTCTCCAGGCACCAATACACCACTGCTGCTAAGTGATTGTAATGTGAGTGTAATGTAATGGCACATCCCGTATTGGCATTTTGGGGGTGACATTTTATGTTGTCCACCACTGCAATTACAGACTGTTACATGGGAAGAGCTCACAGTGTATAACAAAAATCGACCTCCTGTTGGAGTAACAGATAAATAATTTAAGAAATGCAGTAATAAACATTTATACTGTCTGTTTGCGCATCAAAACATTAAACACCATAAAGAGCTGGAGGAAAAGCAAATAGTGTGTGATCCATGCCAAACTGTTAGTTTCTCACCAACGCCTTAAGAGGACTCTGGGTTTTAATAGCTAATTTACCCTGCGTTAAAACAGCTACAATGACAATAAATTAAGATGAAATTTAATTTGTGTTTCTTCCTCTGGGAGAAATTTAAGGGATCAGTGAATCAGATCATTAAAATAAAATCCTCTCATTCCTCTTCTCTCGTTCACCGTGCGTGAAGGAAGGAGTTAATTACTAGAGTTTTTTTTTTCCCCCTACGTTCCGGACGTGCCCGGTGTGAAGCGAGGGTTTATTTCCTAAACCCGGGCATCCAATCCCTAAGGATTAGGTCAGGGAGATGGTTTCCACAGCGCTGGTAAACCACAGCCTGTGCAGTGCCATTACTGACATGCTAACACTGGCGCACAGGAGAAACTATTGAACCTTTATGCATTCAGAGGCACTGGTAATGTACCGTAGGCTCCGCACAACAAACACAACTTAGCAAATTGAGTAAATATTTGCTCGCTTGAACGTATTTCCGAGGTTCCAATGAGGATGCAGGTAATAAGACTCTTTCATACAAATTACCGTTCAAACTCTCTGCGTCTCTGTGTAAATATAATACGAAAACAACAAACCCGCACATGATGAATTGTTTGTGTGCCTGCGATATTTGTTGTAATGCAAAACTGTTGTAAAGATGTAATTATCGGCTAATTTAAATTAAATTTAAATAATTAGTTGTGTATTCCTGGAGCAAAAAGCAAATGCATAAATATTGATCATGTGATTTCTTTCCTACCTGTCTGAAGTACCACGAGAGAGTATTAAGATGCGCTCAATTACTTAAAATGCTGCCTCTTGAAAATAGCCTTCACAATGCCTGAACACAGTGCATAGGGAACAACAAAGAGCTGTTGATGACACAGCTGTTCTCCCCACCTGAGGATGACATTAAACAGTGCATTCAGCATTATACTCATGGGGCGCAGAATGGAGCAGCTAGCGTGTTAGCAGAAATGTTGCAGGGATGTTCTGGTAGCCCAAAAGAGGTGGGTCTATACACATAAAGCGGCTCTGACATCATAATAGAGATGCATAAATATAATTTGATGTCATAATATAGATGGTGGACAGATTTTTAAAAAGTGGTTAATGTCACACAAGACTTGGTAGGGAGACATATTGTGATGTCATAATAGAGATGGTGGGGCTGTATACAGGGGCTCTGACTCTGGAAGACAGATTCACCAGCTTTGATTGCATTAAGTCCATTATCAGGCAGTCAAAGCAATGGGATTGAAAGATTAGCATGCACTTCAGATGCTCAACAGACTCTTGCTGTGGGGGTGATAGTGCGGGAGAGGCAGCACAGGCAGAGATAGCGAATTACCTCTGTGGGTCAAGTTTCAGTTAATCTGCAATCAGTGCCACAGCGAGCGAGTGTTGTGATCTTTCCCTGTCGAGAACATGGAGTATTGGGGATTAGAAAATCTCAGTGTGTAGATGGCCCATCTCCCCCACCACCCCTCACCACAACCAATGTGGAGGCTAGTATGTGAGATCCTTAATGGAGCACACAGTGACACCTAACATGGCCACACAAATCTCTAGTGAGAATTTAGACACAGATTTTATGTGCGTCGTGTACAAGTCCAGTGGCAATGCAGGTATCACGTGCTACGTGCAGAACATCAAGTAATAAGCACTCTGAATTGTGTATGCTTTCCCTTTGAAGCCTGCAGATAAAAGCAATACCTGTCTATGATGTGTTATCAGAGAGAGAGAGAGAGAGAGAGAGAGAGAGAGAGAGAGAGAGAGAGAGAGAGAGAAAGAAAGAAAGAGAGAGAGAGATAGAGAGAGAGAGAGTTTGAGTTTTAAGGTCTCCTTTAATGCAGAGAACAAAGGACGAGACCTATGTTTTCACATATTTACAAACAAACAGAAAATAAGAAAATAAAATTAAAAGTAAAAAGAAAGAAAAGAGAAACCCATTACCGGAAAACCAAGTGAAAATAGTCCAATTAACAAAAGGCAAAAAACAAACACCATTACCGGGAAACGATCATTTCACAAGGACCGAAAAAGAAAGAAAGAAATAGAATTAGAAATGGATAAAACAGACAAAAACAAATACTCCAAAAATGAAGTACCAACACATCACCCTGAAAAGAACAAAGCACTTCTTCGATGCACCATGTATTTATAAAAGCATCTACGTTGTCTGTGAGGCTATAAAAAACTGAAGCAGACCCTGAGCAGTCCCTTTAACATAAAGAGGGGCTCAACAGACCCCTGACCCGTAATGCGAGAGAGAGACGGTAAAATGGTACTTTCTACTGAAATGAGAAAAGGAAGCTTGCGGAACGTAAAGAACAAACAAGCCTCTGTTGCGTGCGAGAGAAACGGGAAGAAGCCTCGATCGTGGCTTGCCGAGGAAAGATAACAAAGTGCATTGGAGTGTCTGTTAACCGCCGCGTACTTCTAACTTTTTCAAATTACCTCCGCACCGACTTGCACCTCTGTTTCTCTTTGTTAGCCCGAGGTATTTAGCGGCTTGCCTGAGTCTTACATCATCTTCTCTTTCACAAAGAAGTGGTACTTCTTCCCGCATGTGGATTACTATACATGAGCGCTGGGTCTCCAAAGTCAAGGGATTTTCACTTTGTTCCGTAGGCACATCACACTTCAAAAGCTCCAAGGTCACCTCCAGTGAGGTCACCTCCTTTTACAAACACTCGTGGAAACCCAGTCGAACTGGTCAGGTCACTGGTCAAGATATTCTCCATACAGAAACTAAAAATACAGCAACAAAAAAAAAAAGAAAACCAGAGCGTATGGAATCATATTTAGTTTATTTTAAGTTGCCTTCAATTTGTAGCTGCAGGCAAAAGTCAGGCCACAGTATCACATTGATAAATAAGTAAAACCCATAAATTAAGATAATGCAAAAGATAAAACCAGATATGCAGAACACTGTTCTATAAAAAATGTTCTCCATAAAACACATTTTAACCAATCCTGCAGCTGCAGCTGTTAATTAAATTTTAACAATTCCCACTTTTTTTTGTTGCAAAAAAAGAGTAATAAAAAAATAATAATAACAAAAACCTTCCTGCTGCCAAGCAACAGTGCAAATTACTGGAGTTCAAATTGCCCCTGATGTATTGAAAATGTTTAGCATGAAATAATTTGACTCTTCTGACCATTCTAAGCCACAGCTTTGCCCAATGCAGAAGGGATAGAGCTAGCCTACACGTTCTAACTGCCAACTCGTCAACGTATGGACGCTTGGTCAGGACCCCTTGTCGTCACTTTTCAACGCACTGGGTACCCATATAGCATCATATTTTGACGTGCAGGGTAGTCCGATAGACTTTCGTGGAAGGTTTGGCAGGGACCCTGGGACATTTTTTTTTATTTCTTAAATTATTATTATTTTTTTTTATTTCAAAATTTATGGTAGCAATATGGTAGCAAAAAGGGACACTATCTTAACAGTTCGGGCATGAGCCCGAGTTACGTGAACTCCTGTGAGGTTATGTTTAGGGGTTTGGAAAAGGTTGATGCTAGATTAACAAGCAATCACAGCAGAATGTCCCTCCCAGGGTCCCGCCCAACCTTCCATGAAAGTCGAAAAATGACGCTATAGGGGTACCCAGTGCGTTGAAAAGTGACGACAAGGGGTCCTGACCAAGTGTCCATATGTTGACGAGTTGGGAGTGAGAACGTGTTGAGCTGGCAGGACATTCCCTGTGTCACTGAACAATAGCATCACCTCTGGCTAATTCAGAACCTGAGGCCTGCCTCCATGGATGATGTAGTCCTCTGGGCCTCCAGTGATGAGAAAGGGGGTAACCAGTAATGGTACATGTATGACGAGGCACTTGGAATTGTGCAGAAAATCATAAGGTGATCATAAACTTTTAAAAATAAGCAGGGTGTTGCCTTGCCGGAAATTTTACACATAGTCGTACACTTCTCTTAATTCAATCTATAGTGCACCATGCGCCTTATATTTGCAGGATTTGCATTCTAATTGAATTACAGATGATGAATTCCTTTGAGGAAGTTCTTACAGGATGTATGAGGCCCTGTCTTTCATCTTCCCACTTTTGCACTGTTAACGACATCTTGGACACCTACTGAAATTACAAAGCTAAATCACGCCAACACTATTCATGCTAGTGATAAAGGAGGTATACATTGCACCACGTTTTCTGTTGCCACTAGAGAAATAAATGAATGGTTGTCTCGTTAGAGCATTCACATCAAAGATAATTCACCAATAAAAATTCACTTTGACTCTAAATTATTCAGCTCTGTGAGTCATCTCTGATAAGCTTTGCATTAGAGGGGTCTGAGCGAAACAGATCTGAGGGTTCAGACTTGCTGGAGAACCGGTCCTTTTCTAAATTAAATGGCCCTGGTGCGTGAGGCTAGCTCGTCTCCACTGGGTCTCTGCCTCTCCATTAGGGTCCAGCCACACAGATGCAGATACCTGTCCTC
The DNA here is from genome assembly GCA_029718625.1 of Synaphobranchus kaupii. Lineage (NCBI taxonomy): Eukaryota > Metazoa > Chordata > Actinopteri > Anguilliformes > Synaphobranchidae > Synaphobranchus > Synaphobranchus kaupii. The sequence continues at coordinate 10,465,979 of CM056393.1, forward strand.
AACACTGTGACTTGGGAAATGTAGCCCAGACACTACTGTTCATATAATATAAGCAGAGCACAAACTCACCTCCACAACATGGATTTAATAATGAAAACACACACACACACGCACACGCACAGGCACGCACAGACACTCACGCATACACACACACACACACACACACACACACACACACACACACACACACACACACACACACACACACAACGGGGTTATTCATGAACACTAATGGTAAGAGCTCCCCGTGTCACAAAAGCCCATGCAGCGCCGGTAATATTTACTGATACATAAAAGTAGCAGCCAAACGATCAGGGTAGCCATGTCAGCATATTGTTGCCTTGCCCCTCTCGGTGAAATAGCGCGCAGGCAATGAAAAACTGAATTTAAATTATGAGTACGCATATCGGCCGCGACACATTCGCCATCATCAACCTCACCAACACAATGCAATACAACGATCCCACTCTTTTTGATTGTGCTAGTATAACCAGAGGATGTCTGATAATGTAATTATAACCTGAGCACATTTATAATTTAAATGGATGGTTCACATGGGACTACTATTGCCAGGCCTCTCCGAGGGCATTTCAGTACAATATGTACACCAGTAGGTTACTGTGATACATGAATACAAAAGGAGTTTCAGGTTATAGATTGGATACATATTTACGTAATAAGGCATTAAAACATTAATGCTGCCGTCACGGTAGTACAGCGGCAAAAGCGGTTGTGCTCCGAGGATCGGGGTTCGCGCCCCGGTCCTGCCAGATCCGAGCATGGCCGGCGCCCCGTGGAAGCAGCAATTGGCGGCTGCTTCCGGGTGGGGGGAGGGGCTCGGAGAGAATCGCTGCGCATAGAACGGCCCTGGGCGAGTTGGAACTACGGTCAGGAACCTTGGAGGAGTCGCGCCCTGAAGAGGGCGTGGCGATCTCCATCCTACTGCCGGCTGATAGGGTTGTGCAGCGGTGATTCTCTAGTGGTTGCTACGGGGGGAATTGAATTAGAATAGGGGTTCAATTGGCTACTAAATTGGGAAAAAAAATGGGGGAAAAATCTGAAATAAATTTTAAGAAAACATTAATGCTGTGGGGGGGGTAAATAATAAATAATACATAATGTATGCATATGCGCGCATAGAAAAGGCTAAAATAAGACACTGTTTAGGTTTGCTAGTATACTGATTTAATAACACATGGGGCTCTATCTTGGCGATCTTGGCGCTTGGTCTAAGCGCATGGCGTAAAGTCCATTTAGGGCGTGTCCAAGTCCAGTTTTGCTATTTTAACGGCGTGTTTTTTGGACGCTAAGCACGGCGCAACGTCCAAATGGGCTGAACCTAGTCTCTTCATTAATTATAGGTGTGTCTTGGGCGTGACATGCAATAAACCAATCAAAATGTCATATCCCATTCCCTTTAAAAGCCTGCTTTTCCACCTTGGCGGATTGCTTAGGATGGCGAAACAGATATGCTCGTGCATGTTTAGTGCGATCAAGGAATAGGCTATATGGATCAATAGTAGCCTATGATCAATATTATTCGGGCTAACCATTATGAGTTCCCGGTAATTCCTAACAGTGCTCTTTACAAAATATATGCGGTTAAATTTCGTTAAAAGCACCTGCAACAGCTGAGAATAAGCGACCAATGGCTTCCGTGTCACCTTAGAAAACGTCAAATTAGCCTGCTTGTTTAACGAATTTTGTTTGATTATGCAATTAACTCATGTTCAAGCTTCATCCGAAGTTCATTAGGCTACCTGCATTCTAATTTTGATTAATAACATAAATAACGTTATTTTGCCTTAATGATGACACTAAATACAATAAATCTGTCAGGTTGGCATCCCATAGGTTCAGCATATTTTCCCTTGTTTTATAATATCCTGCTTATGGAAATGTGACCAACCTATTTTACTGGTAGCGTAATGCTTTGAAACGATCCACTTTCCCAGGAAGACCGTGAAAAGTGTGATTTACAGCAGGGGAAACAGACCTGCGCCTGTAAAGCGCACATGCAGATAATGGCATTAAAAATAATTGTAAATTAATTTTGTAACGTGCTGCAAATTTTGTTTCTAATTAGCCGTTTAGTTATCTTTAAAATCTTTTGTTCAGTTATGGAATAACAGGTGAAATCAGCAGGGTTTTAATTGGCTGAGGGTATGGAAACCTTGTCACTCTAATTAAAAAAATATGAAGGACGAAGAATCGCTAAGGTTGCAATTCAGTTAACATGATGACATTTATCTCCGTTTTTTAACCATATGCTATCGAAAAAACCTTATGCACAGCGAGTCCGCTGTAGCCTAGTGCTATTTGAAAAACAATAAAAGCAATATTCACTGGACAAGGTTTTGAACTTTTTTCAGTCACAAACCATTCTATTTACTTACAGGCTGTATTCCTAGATAAACAGAGGTGTATTGTAATGACGTCTGGAGCGCATTTTCAGAACACAAATGTCCGTCTATTGCAGTGCGCGAGTTTTCCATTGAATGACAATTCACGCATTAGGTGTAAATGACAATTTGCGCATTAGGCTTGATATAGGTGTTATCAGCTCCTTTTTAATGGATAGCCATTGTCCCGTACCATCGCACATCGCCTGGATGTTGATGGAGTGGGCTGAGAGCAATGTAATGTGGCATCGTTTCCCTTCGCTGAGGGAAAGGTATGTGGACCTATGGAACCTTTTATTATTATGCATTTTTGATTTAGCCTACACAATAATAATATTTCACATTGTGATCTAGATATTTTAGTCATGCTTGTGCGCGCCCCTGTGTGTAACAGACAGGAGGGTATGCGCGTTGTGCAAACGCCTATGTAGCCGCACTTATATGCGCCTTTAAAATAACATGTAAACAACTGTAACATGACTTTAGACCAGGTTTGTGGTGGTTCTAGCGCAAGCGCTTTCTGCTGGCTCAAGATAGCAATACGCCAAAAAGAATCCTGGCCACTCCTCATCTTAAGACCAACACGCCCAGTTCACTTGCAACGGGCGCAAGAATACATGCTAGTTAAAGGACGTGAGCGCTAGGCGTTATTATGAACCTAGTGCCGAGTGTAAGATAGCAAAGACACTTGCGTTTGGGTTAGCGCCGTTTTGCCCCATGTGCCCTATCTTACACCCGGCGCAAAGCGGCGCTAACGCAAACGCAAGTGTCTTTGCTATCATACACCCGGCGCTAGGTCCATAATAACGCCTAACGCTTACGCCGTTTAACTAGCATTGCGCCATTAACTAGTCTTGCGCCATCATTAGTGAACTGGGCGTGTTGGTCTTAAGATGAGGAGTGGCCAGGATTCTTTTTGGCGTATTGCTATCTTGAGCCAGCAGAAAGCGCTTGCGCTAGAACCACCACAAACCTGGTCTAAAGTCATGTCGCAGTTGTTTACATGTTATTTTAACGGCGCATATAAGTGCGTCTACATAGGCGTGTGCACAACGCGCATACCCTCCTGTCTGTTACACACAGGGGCGTGCACAGGCATGACTAAAATATCTAGATCACAATGTGAAATATTATTATTGTGTAGGCTATATCAAAAATGCATAATAATAAAAGGTTCCATAGGTCCACATACCTTTCCCTCAGCGAAGGGAAACAATGCCACATTACATTGCTCTCAGCCCACTCCATCAACATCCAGGCGATGTGCGATGGTACGGGACAATGGCTATCCATTAAAAAGGAGCTGATAACACCTATAGCTATCAAGCCTAAAGCGCAAATTGTCTTTGCACCTAATGCGTGAATTGTCATTCAATGGAAAACTCGCGCACGGCCATAGACGGACATTTAAGTTCTGAAAATGCGCTTCAGATGTCATTACAATACAGCTCTGTTTATCTATGAATACAGCCTGTAAGTAAATAGAATGGTTTGTGACTGAAAAAAGTTCAAAACCTTCCAGTGAATAATCCATTTATTGTTTTTCAAATAGCCTAGGCTACAGCGGATTCGCTGTGCATACGTTTTTTTTCGATAGCCTATGGTTAAAAAACGGAGATGTCACCATGTTAACTAAATTGTAACCTTAGCTATTCTTCGTCCTTCATATTTTTTTAAATTACAGTGACCAGGTTTCCATACTCTCACCGTTTAAAACCCAGCTGATTTCACCCGTTATTCCTTAACTGAGCAAAACGATTTTAAAGAGAACTAAGCGTCTAATTAGAAACTAAAACAAATTTGCAGCACGTTACACAATTAATTCACAATTAATTTTAATGCCATTCTCTGCACGTGAGCTGCATGTTCTCTGTTTCCAAGTCGCACGTTTCACGGTCTTCCTGGGAAAGTGGATTGTTTTAAAGGATTACGCTACGAGTAAAACAGGTTGGTCACATTTCCATAAACAGGACATTATTAAACAAGGGGAAATATGCGTGAACTTATGGTTTGCGAACCTGACAGCTTTATTGTAGGCTATTTAGTGTCATCATTAAGGCAAAATAACGGTATGTATGTTATTAATCAATATTAGCCTACTATGCAGGTAGCCTAATGAACTTTGGATGAAGCTTGAACTTCGAGAACTCCATGAGAACAGCCTCTTGGAATTGATGTTTGACACTTTCATTGCATAATCAAATGAAATTCGCTGAACAAGCAGGCTAATTTGGCGTTTTCTAAGGTGAGACTGAAGCCATTGATAGCTTATTCTCAGCTGTTGCAGGTCCTTTTAGCGAAATTTAACCGCACATATTTTGTAAAATAACAGCCCTGTCTGGAATTAACGGGAACTCATAGACTAATGGTTAGTCCGAATAATATTGATCATACTCCATTTAGCCTATTCCTTGATCACACTAAACATGCACGAGCATGTCTGTTTCGCCATCATAAGCAATCCGCCAAGGTGGAAAAGCAAGCTTTTAAAGGGAATGGGATATGACATTTTGATTGGTTTATTGAATGTCACGCCCAAGACACACCTATAATTAATGAAGCGACTAAGTTCAGCCCAGTTGCGCCATGCGCCGTGCTTAGCGCCAAAAAAACACGCGGTTAAAATAGCAAAAGTGGACTTGGACACGCCCTAAATGGACTTAGCGCCATGCGCTTAGACTAAGCGCCAAGATCGCCAAGATAGGGCCCATGGAGTGTAATATCTTCAGAAAATAAAAAAAATTGAAATAAATAAATGAATAAATGTGGACCATGGCTGTGTATTTCCAAAATGAACACTCCCAATATGATATCCCATGTTTATTAATCGCAGGAGATTGTTGCGGGAAGGTTTGGGTTTTGGGTTGTGGCCGTTAAACTGCTACTGACTGCCGTTACAACATTTACTTTCCCATCATTAGCCATCATCTTGTGGTGGTAAGCCCCGCTGAGTACAAATTCACAATTGGAAAGCGTCCCCAAATGTGTCAAGCTACAGCCAAAATGTGACCTGAAAGTTACCTTGATATTGCATTGTACAGCCATACAAGGGAGAGAGCGACAGATAAACTGTATTACGTGAACTTCAGCCCTACCAAATTTCTCCTTCCAAGTACAGGCCTAATTATGCATTTATTTCCTCCACATCTGACTGCAGGCAAAAGGCCACTGTAATCACAGTAATCACACAAGGGCCGTTTCATCATCCAGTCTAGAGGAGCTGTTATAATACGTTAAGATGTCAAACATTCAGTACGATCTCAGTGAAGCTTTTCCAAAGGAGAGCGGGTCTCCACAATCACCAGAAAGGTTGGAGTTGCCGTCTGCCTGCCAATGACTGACTTTGCCCTCCAGAACAAAATGTGGTGATTGGTTTAAATCCATGAAGCAATAATAGTAATAGCTGACCTCACTCAGGGGTTGGAAAAACAAACAAACAAATAAGACAGACGTGAGGCTGTGCATAAAGTGTGTGGCTGACAGCATCCCTCGGTCAGAGAGCAGAAATAAGAAGCAAAAGGGTTCATTTCCTGCAAGAAACTGATAAATATCTAAAGTGTCTTAAGATGAGCCCAGGTTTCAAAATTAAACTGGAAACGAGTCGGATGTTTGATGTGAACTTTTTCACAGAGTGAAAATAACAAGCACACAATAAGCTCCACTTTAAAGGAAACGTAATGAGCAATGAAAAGAAGACAACATGGCCGCAAGCTGGGAGAAACATTGCGCCGTAAACAGTCTAGATGCAGCGGGTGAGGTTTTGAGACCTCATTCCCTTTGATATTTTGTGATCAAAGAACTGCGCCTCCCGCTCTAGAGGAATAATTGACGGGGGAAAAATTGATTAATTTGTTTACTCACTCCTTTTCACATGCTGAAATTCGGCAAGGAGCACACTGTGGACAGACTGTTTGTGACTGAAGCTTGAGGTACAGTTTCCATGGCAAACTGGCTGAGCTTGGACTTGGTTCTGGATGAAGTAAAAATTCTGCAGCAAAACATAATAATGAAAAAAAAAGCAAAAAAGCAATCGAAATTTAAAAAAATGGGTAAATGGGTAAAAGCTCCCCTACAAGTGTGAAAACTGATTTGTGTCAGCAGAGTCTGCTTGTGTGCTGCCTTTTCAATTTTATTGATCAGCGAATAAGCATTAAACTATTTATCATGTTTCAACGTAAAGTGAACTGTGCAGGTTCCACTCTAGAGCGCAATGCAAAAGAAGAACGGTTCCAGCAAAATCCTTCAAGAAAAAATGAGAATCACCTTATTGTAGCAACTACTAAAGCTATACCAATGATTGCAAGGCAGAAAGCGATAATGGCGAATACAATAACTCTTATGAGGGTAAATACATTTTTTTGAGTGCACAGGTAAAGGCTGCATTGGACTACAGGGCTATACAGATCATTTCCAAAAAATTAGAATATCATGGAAAAGTTTTTTTTTTTCCATAATTGCATTCAAAAAGTGAAACTTTCATAGATTATAGATTCATTACACACAAAGTGAAATATTTCTCGCCTTAATTTGTTTCATTTTTCATAATTTTGGCTTACAGCTCCAGAATACCCCCAAAACAGTATTTCAAGAAATTAGAATAGTGTGTCGAAAATCAGCATTTACTTCAGTTATTTCAGAGAATGAGTGGAGTGGCTTGACTCGAGGAATCCAACAGTTGTAGCCCATGTCCCGGATACGTCTGTACGTGGTGGTTTTTGAAGCACTGACTCCAGCCTCAGTCCACTACCTCTGCATCTCCGCCAAATTTTGGAATCGTCTTTGCTTGACAATCCGCTGAAGCCTACGGTCATCTCTTTTGCTTGTGCACCTTCTCCTGCCACATTTTTCCCTTCCACTAAACTTTCTATTGATATGCTTGGACACTGCACTCTGTGAACAGCCAGCCTCCTTAGCGATGACCTTTTGTGGCTTACCCATCTTCTGGAGGGTGTCAATGATGGTCTTCTGGCCAATTGTCAAGTCTGCAGTCTTCCCCATACTGAACCAAACTGAGATACCTGTCCAATTTAACGACACACCTGTAGAAAAACTTTGCAGGTGTTTTGAGTAAATTAGATGATTAGAGTGTGACACTCAGTCTAAAACATTCATTCTCTGAAATAACTGAAGTAAATGCTGATTTTCCACACACTATTCTAATTTCTTGAAATACTGTTTTGGGGGTTTTCTGGAGCTGTAAGCCAAAATTATGAAAAATGAAACAAATAAAGGCTAGAAATATTTCACTTTGTGTGTAATGAATCTATAATCTATGAAAGTTTCACTTACTTTTTGAATGGAATTATGGAAAAAAACAACTTTTCCATGATATTCAAATTTTTTGGAAAGGATCTGTATATGCAAGTTGTACCCACTTTACTTGTATGTTGTTTGTCTATAAAGGCTCATAATTCACTCGCTAGTGAACAATGACTTCTGCTAGAGGAATTAATGTAAAGAAAGCTGCCTGCTTTGCAAGCACGATGATAAAAAAAAACGGATAGTAAGTGACATCAGGCGAGTTTGAAGGACGGTGCAATATTTGACCCTGTTCCATTACTTTTCCACGATTCCCTTTTCCTGCAGTAATTTTCAAGGACTTTCAAAAGACTTTGGGTACCCTGAATATGATAAAAATAATGGCATTCTGGGATGGTTTTATTTCAGTTCATATCCATATTAAAATAAAATGACATGGTAAAAGGTGATTAATGACATGGTAAAAATGAGGAAGATTACGATGCGAACGTCTGAGGGCAATGATAAGCCTCACCCTGCTGGGGTCACCAGTGACTACACATCCAGTGGCTGAAACTGTAGTGCGTGACAGTGAGCAACAGACTTGCAAAACTATACGACCAGCCAAAATCTCGCCAAAGCTGGCCAAACCTGAGATGCTACTAAGACCCCCAAATCCAGGCGTAGGCTGTGAACCCTCACACATTGGCTAATGCCATCTCCCCATGCTAACCTTCGCTCCCTCCTAATCCTTGAGAGACAATGGTTCCTCTACAACAAACACTCTATGAAGAGGGTTTTACAAACATAAACACACACACACACACACACACACACACACACACACACACACACACACACACACACACACACACATTGGAATGCATTCACTGAAACACAAAAAGACACACCAACAGGTAAATACACACATCACCACATAATGACAGTCAGACACACACACACACACACACACGCAATCATGATCACGATCATTGGTCTATCGTATTTACCCATGAGTGTTTATATGTATATTTTATGTGTAGATATGTATGAATCTGCATTGCCATGTTCTGTTAAATGACCTTGGGTTTGTGATAGGCACTATTTAAATAAGTTATTATTATTATTATTATTATTATTATTATTATTATTATTATCATTATTATACAGGAATCCCTCATAAGTACTTTGCTAAAAACTGCACCCTCGGTATACAAAAAGTATCTTAACCTGCAATCATCAGTTTCAGAGACAAGTACTCTGAGGACTACTTCACGCTAACCCACAATCCCCAGGTCCACACTCTAGTGCTCTAGCTGCTCCTCCACACTAACTCACCATCCTCAAGCAAAAGGGTGCTTTAACCACCACTCTACAGTAACTCACAGTCCGCAGGTAACTCACAGTCCGCAGGTAACTCATAGTCCGCAGGTCTCTTGATTTAACCCCTACGCCACACTAACCACGAGGAGTGAGCAGAGACAATACAGTCTTCATCTTCATCTGTTCAAGAAACAAAATTATATTTCACGTGCAACGCCAAACTCTTGCAAACTCATCGGTCCAATAATTGTAGGATTCCAGTGAAAGAGTGGGTGCGCTCAAATCCCTTATGGAAATGAAATATACTGCAGTATATTTTAAATATATTGTGAAGATAATTTTGATATATTTACAATATACTGCAGCGTATTCGTTTTCCATATGGGGATAGCCTGTGCCGGGACACCTTTTTTTGTGCGGTGTAGGCATGGTTTTTGCACAATTTAAAACCGGAACCGTTCACCTCTCTGAAAGTTTGGCGAGGTCGGCATCATACACGTGCAAAATGGCGGCTAATGACAGGAAAGTAAATACTGTGAATTTTCTGTCAGCTTTGCCCACATTTATACTAGTTTGTTTTTAAATAAGACATGTTATTGAGGCCCACTAAGATTGTATTTGCCATCAGTCTTTATTGGCAAACTGTGCAGCTGAAATACATCGATGGGAGCAACCTGATCTCATGTGAATTCGGCTATATGTACCGATTGTTAGTGTCTCAAAAAACGGTACCTGTTTCCGAATTTTGCACAAGCGCCCCCATGAGCCTGTACTGGGAACTACTGACTAATGCTCAGTTTTAGAGTGTAATAAGGAGATTTTGTGAAAGATACATAGTGCGAGAGAAGCTTGTGATAGAAAAATATAGTTGTGCAAATATAGATTCTTTGAATCTTATCAGTTCGGGCATGAGCCCGAGTTACGTGAACTTCTGTGAGGTTATGTTTAGGGGTTGGGCGGGACCCTGGGACATTTATTTATTTTTATTAAATTTTTTATAATTTATTTATTTTTTATTATTTCTTTTACTTCAAAATTGTTGGTAACAATATGGTAGCAAAAAGGGACACTATCTTAACAGTTCGGGCATGAGCTCGAACTCCTGTGAGGTTATGTTTAGGGGTTGTGGGTGGGGTACGGGAATCACGAACAAAAAAAAAAAACTTGCCAAGAAAAGCAGTGAGACGCGTGACGTCATATACTACTACTCTCACACATGATGTTTTCGGCCTATCACAGCCTTTAGTCAGTAGTTCCCAGTACAGGCTCATGGGGGCACTTGTGCAAAATTCGGAAACAGGTACCGTTTTTTGAGACACTAACAATCGGTACATATTGCCGAATTCCATGAGATCAGGCTCGGGCTTGGGAGACAACTGTGTGTGTGTCTCGACTTACTCTGAGGCAGCTGCAAGAGGAGAGCAATGCAGGTCACCGCACCCTAGTATTAAAACCCAGTAAAAGCCTATGTCATTGTGCTCTATCGAGCATGATATGTGAAGACCTTTATATGGCAAACTATGCCTTGTATACTACAGTGCTTCAAAAAGTCATGTCAACCAACAGTAATTCTTGTTGGAATAATCTACTCGCAACTCAGCTTAAATGTTAACCTACTTTTTCCTGTCTTCATAGGATCTTGGTATCAAATGGAATGTATATGGAGCAATTATATCACCTCTTGCATTTAATGCTATAGCTTTAGGTTCGGTTGAACCTGACCCACGATTATGTGTTAAGCCTGCCGAGATACATTTGCTAGTTAAAAGAAACACCTAAGTATCAATTGAAACAATCCATTATAATGCTGTGTGAAATATGTATTATAACAGGCAACTTAAATCCCAAACCCTGCGTTTTATAGCAGGCCAAAGCGCAGATCAAACATAGGCAGCTTTAAAGACCTGCCCAATGCGCTTTCAGTGGGCTCCCATCGAGTGTTTTTCTAGCAGACCCCTCCGATCCAAATAGTGTTCTTCTAGCAGGCCCCTCCAATCCATATATTGTTCTTCTAGCAGGCCCCCTCCAATCCATATATTGTTCTTCCAGCAGGCCCCTCCAATCCATATATTGTTCTTCCAGCAGACCCCTCCAATCCATATAGTGTTCTTCCAGCAGACCCCTCCAATCTATATAGTGTTCTTCTAGCAGACCCCTCCAATCTATATAGTGTTCTTCTAGCAGACCCCTCCAATCTATATAGTGTTCTTCTAGCAGACCCCTCCAATCTATATAGTGTTTTTCCAGCAGACCCCTCCAATCCATATAGTGTTCTTCCAGCAGACCCCTCCAATCCATATTGTGTTCTTCCAGCAGACCCCTCCAATCCATATTGTGTTCTTCCAGCAGGCCCCTCCAATCCATATAGTGTTCTTCCAGCAGACCCCTCCAATCTATATAGTGTTCTTCTAGCAGACCCCTCCAATCTATATTGTGTTATTCTAGCAGGCCCCTCCAATCCATATAGTGTTCCTCCAGCAGGCCCCTCCAATCCATATAGTGTTCTTCCAGCAGACCCCTCCAATCTATATAGTGTTCTTCTAGCAGGCCCCTCCAATCCATATTGTGTTATTCTAGCAGACCCCTCCAATACATATAGTGTTCTTCCAGCAGACCCCTCCAATCCATATAGTGTTCTTCTAGAAGGCCCCTCCAATCCTTTCTTCCAGCAGGCCCTTTCAATCCACCTAGTGTCATTCTTCCAGCTAACCGAAACTGAGAATATGGTGTTTGACCTCAAATCCATCAGAGACCACTCACCAGTGGTTATCCCTGACGATAGCATAGCGCAGGTGAGCTCTTACAGATACCTGGACATTCACACAGATGTAAAACTGACATTGAATGTCCAGGTGGAAAATGTTTGCTCCAGCATTCAACAAAGACTGCACTTTCTGCACAGGCTTAGAATCTTTGGCATGAACCAGAGAGTGCGGTTTCTGTTTTACCAGTCCGTAGTGGAGCTTACTGTGCTATGTCATCTCAGCATGGTTTGGCAACCTGTCTGTGCAGCAAAAAAGCCCAGATCACCTGCCTTCACGCAGAGAGCCATGAAGATCACAGGAGTTAGGTAACATCCCACCCTTCAGGTTGTCTTTGAAAACACCATAATCAGACAGGCATAGACAATTATTTCAGAACCTACCCATGTCCTCCAAACCAAGTGCCAGCTGGTCCCCTCAGTAACATGTTTCAAGGTCCCCCCAGTTTAGCCTCAACTGGTATAAGCACTCCTTTATCCCCCGTCCATCAAAACCCTAAATACCACCTAAGCCAGGGCCATGTTACTTCTTATGATTGTATTCATGTACTGTATGTTGTACAGTATATATGTGTATACAGTAGGCTACAGTCCAAAGTATTTGGACATTGATCCGCTGTTTTGTTGTTTTGGCTCTGTACTCCAGCACGATGGATTCGAAATGGAACAGTGACTATGAAAAAAGTGCAGACTTTCAGCTTTAATTTGACGGGTGTTTACATCGATATCGGGTGGACGGTGTAGCAATTGTAGCCTTTTTATACATAGTGCCCCCATTTTAGGGGACCAATAGTAATTAGACAAATTAACAAACTTAAATAAAGTCATCGGTAACACTTTATTTTAAGGTTCTGTTATAGAGAATTTGTAAACCAAACTATATTAAGGTGTACATTATGCTGTAACAGTATGAAACACATGGTTGGCTAAATTAATGTAAATGAAGGGTCTGAGGTATCAAATGAGCCTCAAACTATCACTCTGCTGCCAGATATGCAGTAGATATGGATGGATCACTTTAATGGTAGTTTCTCCTGACAAATTTTCCTATTGAACTCTATGGAAAAATAAGTCAGGAGAAGAAACCCTTCAAGTTATACATCCATATCTACTGTATTTCTGGCAGGAGAGTGACAGTTTAAGGCTTGTTTGATACGTCAGACCCTTGAGGACTTACAGCCATTTTACCAACCATGTGTTCCATACTGTCCCAGTGTAATTTACAGCTAGATCTAGTCCCACCCCCCAATTCCCATAGAGATCCATTCAAATGCAGAGCCGCTATAGTATCGCTTGTAAGAGTAAAATAAAATAAGATATCAAGAGTCTTTTGATGTTGTTGAGTCACAGACATCAGGAAGTCATGGCATGCAAAGGATATGTGACCAAATATTAAAAATGATTACTTTATTCTATATTTAAATGCAGGGGTGCCAATAATTGTGGCACACGTGGTTTTGTTAAAAATAATTATTTCTTGATGGGGGATTTTTTTTTCTCATAATGAATTTACTTCAATTAAAGGTTGGATTTTTCTCATTTTTTCAGTGTGACATTAAGCTAATTCACCAAACGGCAAATTTTTTATAACCCTTTTTACTCATCTTTTCCAGGGGTGCCAATAATAGTGGAGGGCACTGTATACACTACAGCTGAACACTGTGGTTCCCGGCATACAATAAAGTACAAACTTCTGGCATACAATAAATTATTACATATTAATAAATCATATGATAATAATGTCTGTTTAGTGATTCTATTTCCTTCCGTCACATGCACATCACCTGCATCCCTCTTTTAAAGCGTGGGTATGATGTCATAATCTGCACATGACCAGGTGGTAAACGTTACCTGGCTGTACCGTGTTAACTACTTTTTCACGGGTGGGGTTAGGGGGTGGGGTGCTGTCAGCGGAAAACAACTCCCCCCCCCACCTGAAAGCCCCTTGTGAAGTATGAGAATGAATATGGGTCGTGTATTCCACATGCTGGCTGGAATGGGGGACATTCCCAACTATTCCCAACTGGGGGACAAAAGGCCTGCTTCTTCATACCCCCTTTTCTTATCATTTTCTAAAAATGTATACCATCCCTACAGCAAGACACCCAGAGAGTGACTATGCAGAGAGGGAGATTAGCGCATTTTCAGACCTGTTTGAAGTCAAATCTGACAGGTTCTGGTGACGCGGAGCTGCGGGCTTGGCGGCGTTCGGCTTTCTCTACGCTGGGTTACTTTAGAGTTTTTTGGCTTTTTACACACGACATGACACGCTCAGAACTGACGGCCTTAAATACCCTGTGATGCTGAGTGATGTCAAGTTCACCTCATCCACCAGTGTAGTACGGGAGCCATCCCCAGTGCCGCACCAAAGCCACTTTGGCCCCTGGAACCATGTTTTATTAACGGGCTTTTTATCTGCTGCATGTTTTCATGTTTTAATCTTTGATAGGTTGCACTGTCGTCAAGTTAAACAAAAAAAATAATACATTTTCAGTATTTCAAGTACAGTAGACATATACATATTGTCAAAGCTCTGTGCTGATTCACCTTTTGTGATGTATATAGATATATAGCATGTGTGTATGTAATACACATTTGATGGATGAGGTTAGTCCCACACAGAGCCGCGGATCTCCCAGGTGAAGCTGAGTGCAGTGGGCATCACTGATGCACTTCCTCACCTCAATTCCTACACTCACCCCGTGGGAAGGTTTTCACATTCACGCACAACACTCAAATAGTGTTTTCAAAACAGCACACAGCTATACAGACAGACTGTGAACTTATAAGCTGGAGTGAGACCCTGGGAGGCTGGGGTTTGTCAGAAAATTGCGGTTGAATGACAGGAACGAACGTAACTTGATCCTGTAATGAAGGTCTCTGTCCCTTCCGAAAGTTGATAAATAATCTGAGCTTCACTATGACGTGGCCAATTTTCTGACAGGAACAGTTTTAACAAACAGACTCCATTACCGCTAAACCGTTAAAATCCATTAGCGTTTGACTAATTTGCCGTAAATGGATCAAAACCGTACCATACTTCTCCTCGGTGTACGCTGACAGGGGCTATTGGTCAGAACCAGTGAACCTTGCTGAGTATTTTATTTTTTTCCGGTTCTTGGAATCGTAGCGAGGAGGGAAATAAGATCAATGGATGATTATTCTGTAAAAGTGGTCGCTAATGAGCCAGAGTGGGGGAAATAATCAAACTATTCGACCAGCCAGGTCCAGGGATGAATGACTCTGATTGGGCCCTGAAGGCAAATCTCCGATCCTACAATAATTATGGGTCAATGATGTGACGTGTGAATTTTGTGTTCGGATGCAAAATTGTGTTATGTAACAGCACTCCTTCTCTTCTATTGAACCACAACATTGTATATGGTCTTTTTATATGGTAAACTCAGGGACTTTCATGATTCTAAAGTGGAAAGGTGTGTGTGTGTGTGTATGTGTGTCTGGGTGAGTGTAGAATTTCTGTGATATGGATGTTGCTTCTCTGATATATATTGTTTAAGTCACATTTTATGATTGATTATCTCAAATATTATTTTGAAACTCTCTTGAGGTCAAATTAATGTATGGGGTAAACTAGTCATAGACTGGTTATGCTTTATGACAATTATTACTTTATGATAATTGTATAAGTAACTAAAGTAACTAAAAGTCTCAAGTAGGCTACGGGAAAGCTGAATGAATGAAGCAGGGTAGTTTTATGCAGATCAGCAATGACATAGGCTGTGTTCAAAAACAAGTACTAACATACTACTTACTATGTTCGTATTTCCTGTGTTCATACTAAGACATGGTCAAATCCAGAGGTTTAAAGTCCAGGGGTCAGAAAGTAAAAGCCCTCCCATGTTTTTCTCCCAGCCATGAACTCAGCCAGCTGATTTCACCAATTAGTTCTACCTCCTGGTTGAATGATTGAATTGGCAAATACAGGTGATTGGAACAAAATACCGGGGTGGACTCTTACTTTACCTAATTAGCTAAGCACCAGCAGTAAAAGTGGAAGTTGAAAGAGGGAAATGACCGCGTCGTACGTCGACTTCGGCAGAGTCATTCGGTAGAGTGTTGTTGCGCGTGCATTAATCCTGCGTGTCTGCCGCCTTTATCTCGATAAAAAGTTCCCTGGCCTTTGAGGACTTCCGTGAACCATGGCGCCCGGTCTCCATTCTCCTTTTGCTCTCAGGAATTCTATTCAAATTAAGAACAATAACACGCGGGAGAAAAGCCCTGCAATGTTATTCAAAATGACAGTTCGGAAGCAGAATTGATTTTCTCTCCGTGTGATTAATTTATCTTTTCCTTCTCGTGCATAATGAAAGTGCAGGATGGTATTTACCGAGATTAAAACCACAAACCACACTTTTCATAATTTGACAGATAATTGGCAGGAGGCGCGGTCTCTCCGCCGTGATTGAGCATCGCTGCTTTCCATTTTCGTAACACACAGGGGTGATTACGCGCACAAAACAGACGCAACACTGTACGCGAAATTGTTATGGGAATTGCGCAAACATGAACACGGTCAATTTCCGCATAAATATTTAAATTGTCTTTGTTACATTCTGTAATTGTATATACAGGAGCACCGCCGCAGTGTGGAATGACTTGTCTTGATTTGTTCACTCAAATAAAACCTGCATCTGACCACGCAGGCCCTGGCCTACCATAACCTGGCAATCTTTTCAATAAATATGTAAATACACGACAGTGTCCTTCTGGCTGAGCAGACATCCCATCCATAACATTTTACATTTTAAAGTGTCTTAAAGCTAAAGTATTATTATTATTATTATTATTACTACAGGAAAGCTTAAGTGAAGTACTTTGCTAATAATTACACAGTCAGTATATAAAAAGTATAACTGCAATCATCAGTTCCAGAGACAAGTACTCTGAGAACTACTTCACGCTAACCCACAATCCCCAGGTCCACACTATAGTGCTCTAGCCGCTCCTCCACACTAACTCACCATCCTCATGCAAAAGGGTGCTTTAACCACCACTCTACAGTAACTCACAGTCCGCAGGTAACTCACAGTCCGCAGGTAACTCATAGTCCGCAGGTCTTGTGCTTTAAAGAGATACTGCAGAGCCGGTTGAGCGCTCCATTTTCTTAACTCGCCTGTCCTCAGAATCACTAATTTCATGCCTTGCTTGAATTTCACTGAAACCGCCCATGTCACAGTCCCCCCATTCCTTACTCCGATCTCGCATTCACGAGTCCCTCTGCACAGTAGTAGCAGCCATGGCAGCACAAGCTAGGCTTTTTTCCCATCTCCTCAACCTTATCATTAGCTCCACTGCACATCAACTTTAAAATTAACGCAGAAGCTGTGACTTTATTTATTTATTTATTTTTTATTTATTTCATACAGGGAAAAAAGATAATAGTACATAAAAGTCCTAAAATCTTTGGGCCCTACTCAGTACATTACTGGTTTACAGAGGGTTCCCTGTCCTACAGCATAGGGGGAAAAAATAAAAAATAAATAAATAAATAAATTGAGATGAACAGAAAATTAGGAAAAAATAACAAAGACAGGAGTAACAAAAATCTATAGATGTACAATAATTAAAATGTGAGAAACTTTGATGACTTCCTTTTTGTTGTTGTTTATTTCTGCAGGCTGGGTAACAGGCGCTATGTCTTTTGTTAATTTGCACGGGTCATTTGAGCAGAGCAATCGGTTCACACTGAAATCAGATATGGGCCACATTAAAAAATTTATGTGAACAGCCAAACAAAAAAAATCTGATCTGAGCAATAAATCGGAATTGAGCACTAAGGCCTGCAGTGTGAACGTAGCCATCGTAGCTCGATATGTCGTAATATTAACGTTAGCAGTAATACAAAGCAATTCGCAATTGAACTTGAACTAGCTAGTTAGCAGTACAAGGGTGTCAGTCTCAAAGAGGAAAAAAAAAAAGTTGGTCTCTGCTTTTATACCACGTGCCCAGCCGAGACCACCCCTAGGACCACCTCAACTCCACCCATTTTTATGTTAAGGACCTCGTGACATCACGAATCCCCGGAAACCAGCGTATTGGTAAGGCTACACAAAAGCTCAGATAAAACTATTTTGACTAAACATCAGATTTTCGGACATAAACAGTTGTGTATGATCATAATCTAACCCAAAACATCGGTTTTCAACGGGAAAAGTCTGTTTTTGATTGCAGTATCACTTTAATTCGTCTTTATGTCGTAAAAACACACGGCAAAACAAAGCCCGCCCTATTTTAATATGTTAATTAATAGCCCGAAGGGGGAGGGAATTGTCAACCGACGAACGTCGAATTAACGAAGGTGGTCCATACAATAGAGTACTCAAGTGAGTACGTCAGTCGTGGGCGGAGTCTGGTTTCGGAAGTAAATTCCCTATGGAAAGTAGAATGGGCTTCGGAGTCTACCGACTATTTCTTGAAATCTGATTCATAGAATGAGCCGAAACGTTCCTGGATTAGCCTGTGTGGTACAAGCATGTAGACCATATATCGCATGTTCCAATTTTTATTTTTTAAAGTAATGCATTAATAATTGTAGTTCGACTTGTAGTACACTTTAACGGACTGCATATCCAGTACTGCAACGCACGGGTGGTTCTCGACCAATAAGATATCATCATCTCGTCTGTCTGCTCTGTGGCAGATGGGAGTAGGCTCGTGCCGCCCAAGACAAGCTAACGTTAGCTTGCTAAGTAGAGAAGCCCGCCCGACAAGGTCAGAAACTATGCTACGGTTAACCACATGAAGCAATTCTAGCTTTAAGTCCTTCAAGCTAGCTAGCTAACGGAGCTGTATGCTACTGCTGGCTAACGTTAGCCTATATGAAAACGTCTGGAGATAAGGCTGCTCGTTCGGAGGGAATTATGGGACGTGTAGTTTTTAAACAGTGCCAGCACTGGGATGTTCACAAAAAAAAATACTAAAACGTTAAATATACTCGAAGCTGGTCCAGAAAAACGACATAGTTTGCGAACGGGCGTTATATTGAACAATCCGGGAAATTGACGGTAAAACATAATCAGTAGAAATGGTTTAAAAGTAAGCTTTAGTTAATGTCTACGCTCTAAATGAATGGGGAATTTACTTCCGAAACCAGCGTGACGTAGTCACTTGAGTACTCTATAGGCAATGAACACAGCTGTTCTTGGTGAAATAACCAATTTTTTTCCCTCTTTTACGCGCATACCCAGGTAAGCGCCTGTATAATCTACTGAGACTGTACCTTGCAGGTGGGATGCTCACATGTTAATTAACTTTAATTATGCATCCTCAAAATTACTCTTGTGGCGCGAGGCACATAGTTTGACGGGAATATAAAAGCCTCGAGTCCTGCCACCCAGCTGACATTATTTAGTGGCATATTGGCGACTCTGTCCAGGTGAGCTAACGGCAAACACTTAATTACCAAAATGTTAGATTCATTTAAGCTAACGTAGCTTGCTTTAGTATTCTAGTCACTTCTTTTCCTGAGGTAGTGCTTTATCTTCTTCGTGAAATTATGTTAATTGAAAGAAAGTACCCTAGCCTAAACAACTGTATAAGATTTGACTATAGTTTACTTGTGCCATATATTTTTTGGCTACAGGTGCTAAATGTTGGCTATGGGACCTAGAAAAACGTAGGCCTAATGACAAACGCAATTCGGAAATATCAGTATAATAGCCAAGTTAATAAACGATTTAATTATTGTGTTTGTGAGAGGAACTGTCTTTATATTTGAAGTATACATCACATATTCAGTCAGCTTTTATGTGTAAATTAGTTAAGGACGATGGTTTGGGTGTTCACAGCATAAAAAAAAACCTGGAAGCTCAAAGGAAGGATGTTAAGGACTTTCTTGCGACTGGTATCTGTGACCTACTGGTGCGCTTTACACAAAATACTCACATAATGCCAGGAACCCGTAGGCCTACCAGCTTGGTTTTGTGATGGTTTTTAATTTTTTAATTTAATTATATTCTCGGATAATGTGTTTAATTTAATTTAATTCTCTTGAATTTAATTGTCGTTTTATTACCGTCAATTAGACTCATCGTTTCAGCTTTATTCAGCATCAAGCTTTCATCTTTGACACTTAGCTGTAACAAGTTAGCTGTATAGACTAGTATATCTGTTTGTGCGGTTTATGCCCATATATAAGCTATTTATACTAAACGTACCTGTTTGTAGGCTATGCATTATCGAAGTTTGTGTACATCATCGACAAATATTCTGTTAACGGATAAATGTTTCCCAAAACCAATTTACCCTCTGTTGTTTAAATTTTTTTTTTTTTTTTTTTTTACTGTCAGAGGGATGCCTCGTTAGGATACCAGACAAGCCACATCGAGGTTCCACACACATTCTCCAAGAAGGTATGTTTTCTATTAAATACAAAATAATTTACACTGTATGTGTGCAGTAGCCTACATGTAGGCTTTCCCACCACAGGGATAACAAGTAGCCCTATTACTGTTGAATTCATTCATTTATTTTTGCACGTGTAATTTACAATAGCCTACAGTTACAATACAAAATGACGTGATAGAGTTTGGGTTTAACTGACATATCTCCCTATGTTTGACTTCCATTTTCATCAAGGTGGCTTTCTACTTTGCAGCACACAGGTGCACATTGGAAGCATAGATTTTTATACTGTTTTTATAAATGGTCTTATTTATATAGTACATTACAGGCATTTAGCAACCGCTTTTATCCAGAGCGGCCTACACAATTTTTATAATTTTTTACATACCGTCACATTTTTACAGCTAGATATATACTGAAGCAATTCAGATTAAAGGGATAGTTCGGAATTTTGGACGTAATGTCTCAATTACGACTTACCCATGATGTAGTTGATTGATTGAAACCATTTTCAACTAATTCCATGCTGTCCTTTCTTTTGGACATACACACGTTGCTAATGCTTGTGCAACTCTAAGGTAACCGGTAGCATCCACTACCAAACGCACTTAAACACTCCACAGTGTACCCAAAGCAAATAAAATACGACGACAGTCTATCTGGGGAGCGATACTTTACGTTACCTAAGAATGTATTGCCGGCACTGGTCGACTACAACAACTAAGAAGAGCAACAATTTGCAATGGCCACGTTCACTCTGCTGCCATACTTCCACAGAGAATATAGGTCAGCACAAAGTAAAGGATTCAACGATAGTTTGGCCTCAAAAATGATGGTATAAACACTCAAAATAACCCCGATAGACTGTCGTCGTATTTTATTTACTTTGGGTGCACTGTGGAGTGTTTAAGTGCGTTTGGTAGTGGATGCTACCGGTTACCTTAGAGTTGCGGTAGCATTAGCAACGTGTGTATGTCCAAAAGAAGGGACAACATGGAATTAGCTAAAAATGATTTCCATCAATCAACTACATCATGGGTAAGTCGTAATTGAGACATTATGTCCAAAATTCCGAACTATCCCTTTAAGTACCTTGCTCAACTGCAGTGTCCTATCTGGGAATCAAACCTGAAACCTTTGGGTTACGAGCCCAGTTCCCTACATTATACTACACTACCGCCCAGTTTTATCTAGTTCAGTGGTTCTGAACCCTGCAGCATCCCTGTGCTGCCTGTTGCGCCAGCCAATCTCTTACATAATACGTGTTGTAGAAAATGTGTTTGCATTCTATAATCTTGTGTTTAGAGTTTGAGTTCGACCCAGTGTAGGTTTTGGCTCCTTAACACTGGTTTTCAAGAATTACATAAAATTCCTTCTTTCCCTAGTTCTGCAATCAAACTAGACATCTACATGCATCAATCAGTCAACACCAAGTAAGACCATGGTTATGTGCCTTCACTAGTGGGATGCCGCCGTGCTGATGTGCTCTGCTCTTTTTGGCTGTATGGAGATGGTTGCTTCTGCTAGGTGGGAATTGTTGATGAGTAGTGAAGTATATAGTTTAAATTTGGGCAAAATGTGAAGATTATGCTAGTGATTTCCATATTGGTGCCAAAGAGCATTGTTTTTGCTGGCCTGATTATGTAGTGAGGTAATGACGTTATGTTATTAACTAATTATAGGTGTAGAGATCTTAGCTGTGTGTGACCCATAGCTATGGTGCTGATTTGAGGGTTTGCGGTAGTTGTGATAGAGTTTGTGATGAGCTAGAGGCTCTGCTGCTGTGCTCGGTTGGTGGTGATGGTGGTAGGCTCCTTGGTGGTGGGTTGTAGGAAGCATCCGCCAGAAGACACCAAAAGTAAGACCATGGTTATGTACCTTCACTGGTGGCATGCCGCTGTGCTGATGTGCTCTGCTGTTTTTGGAGATGTGTGGAGATGGTTTCTTATGCTAGGTGAGAATTGTTGATGAGGAATAAAAAGTATATTTTAAATTCGGGTCTGTGGGTTTTTGGGTTTGATTGTTTTTTCTGTTACTGGGAGGTTGCTGGAGTTGGTTGCTGTAAGTTGCTTCTAATGTCTAAAGAGAAAGGGACGTTACATGTGAAATTGAGAATTTCATGTAGGCCTAATTACAAAAATGTTTTTCCTACTGTGCTGTTCAAAGAGATTGCTGCTGATGATGCAAGTGAATTTTTGAAGAATAATCTTTTCAGGCAAAGATGAATACATTGATTATTTTCATGTTGGTATCAGATAATTGTTTTTGCTTGTATGCTTATATGGTGATCTTGTGATAATAGTGTACTAATTAATCTATGGTTTGTTGTTGCTGTGTGCAGATTTATATTGTGTAGTAATTTCAGTAATTGGAGGCTGTTGCTTATAGTGGATGAGAATTGTAGATAATCAGTGAAGTTTATAGTTTATATTTAGGAAATATGTGAAGATTATATTGGTGATTTCCGTATTGGTGCCAAAGAGCATTGACTTTGCTGGACTGATTATGTAGTG
Source organism: Synaphobranchus kaupii (assembly GCA_029718625.1). Classification (NCBI taxonomy): domain Eukaryota; kingdom Metazoa; phylum Chordata; class Actinopteri; order Anguilliformes; family Synaphobranchidae; genus Synaphobranchus; species Synaphobranchus kaupii. Next base: position 10,488,580 of record CM056393.1, read on the forward strand.
ATCTGATGATGAGGTGATGTTATGAATGAATTACAGGTGGAGATCTTAGGGTTTTTTGGTATTTGTGACAGAGATTAGTTTAAGTGATGAGCTAGAAGCTATGCTGCTGTTCACGGTTGGTGGGTTTCTTGGTGGTGGGCTGTAGGAAACATGCGCCAGAAGACACCAAAGGTAAGACCATGGTTATGTACCTTCACTGGTGGCATGCCGCTGTGCTGATGTGCTCTGCTGTTTTTATTTTTATTTGGTGTGTGGAGATGGTTTCTTATGCTAGGTGAGAATTATTTATGAGGAATAAAAAGTATATTTTAAATTTGGGTTTGTGGCGTTTGATTGTTTTTCTGTTACTGAGAGGAAAAGTTGGTTGTCAGTTGCTCCTAATGTATACAGAGAATGAGAGGCTACATGTATTTTGGCAAAATGTGAAATGGAGATTTTTGCGGTGATTTTGATGTAACTTTGTTTGCTGGTTTTTGCTGCTGCGCTGTTCAAAAGAGATTGTTGCTAATGGTGCAAGTGAATTTTAGAAGAATAATCTTTTCAGGCAAAGATCAATACATTGATTGTTATAATATTGGTGTCATAGAGAATTGTTTTTGCTTGTATGCTTATGGTGATCTTGTGATAATAGTGTAATAATGAATCTATGGTTTGTTGTTGCTGTGTGCAGATTTATATTCTGTAGTAATTTAATTTTTTCAGTAATTGGAGGCTGTTGCTTGTAGTGGATGAGAATTGTAGATAATGAGTGAAGTTTATAGTTTATATTTAGGAAATATGTGAAGATTATATTGGTGATTTCCGTATTGGTGCCAAAGAGCATTGACTTTGCTGGACTGATTATGTAGTGATCTGATGATGTTGTGATGTTATGAATGAATTACAGGTGTAGAGATCTTAGGGTTTTTTGGTATTTGTGACAGAGATTAGTTTAAGTGATGAGCTAGAAGCTATGCTGCTGTTCACGGTTGGTGGTGGGTTTCTTGGTGGTGGGCTGTAGGAAACATGCGCCAGAAGACACCAAAGGTAAGACCATGGTTATGTACCTTCACTGGTGGCATGCCGCTGTGCTGATGTGCTGTGCTGTTTTTATTTTTTTTGGCTGAGTGGAGATGGTTTCTTATGCTAGGTGAGAATTGTTGATGAGGAATAAAAAGTATATTTTAAATTCGGGTCTGTGGATCTTTGGGTTTGATTGTTTTTTCTGTTACTGGGAGGAAAAGTTGGTTGCTGGAAGTTGCTTCTAATGTCTAAAGAGAAAGGGACGTTACATGTGAAATTGAGATTTTCATGTAATTACAAACATGTTTTTCCTATTGTGCTGTTCAAAGAGATTGCTGCTGATGATGCAAGTTCATTTTTGAAGAATAATCTTTTCAGGCAAAGATCAATACATTTATTGTTATAATATTGGTGTCATAGATAATTGTTTTTCCTTGTATGCTTATGGTGATCTTGTGATAATAGTGTAATAATTAATCTATGGTTTGTTGTTGCTGTGTGGAGATTTATATTCTGCAGTAATTACAGTAATTGGTGGCTGTTGCTAATAGTGGATGAGAATTGTTGATAAGGAGTGAACTTTATATTTTTTAGTTTTTGCTGGACTGATTTTTGCTGGACTGATTATGTAATGATCGAATGATGTAGTGATCTCTTGTATCTATTCACACTCGCTGTGTCACAGGGTGATCAGTCTAACCACTTCCCCAGGCTTCCAACTGGCTTTTCAGTTTGTGCTAGAATCCACTTTCCAGCCACTTTGAACAAGTGTTGTCATCCGCCTTGGCCTTGCCTCTTTACAGTACCAGCCTCCTTGAATTGCTGGGTATGAAGGTCATTCTTGCTTAGGCGGTGGATCTGTCCAGGTCTTCAGGCACCCACCTCCCCTCTTGCACCGACCGTGTAGTGATGGTCATGCTGTCCATGAAAGTTCCTGTCGGTGGCTGCCACGTCTTGGGTTTCATCTTGGGCCCTCTGCCTAGTCTTTCTGCAGAGTCCGCAAGGATGTAAATGGCGGCTATGATGGAGACTGTGCGTCCACCCCCTGCCCCTGCTGTTTGGTAATACAGTCCCACCCGGTAACCCTCATCCTGAACTTAAAGTAGCCCTGTAGGCAAAAAAATTATAATGATAATAAAAAATATTTATAATAAAAAAATAATTAAAACCAAAAAATTAAAAAAATTAAAATCTTATACCGTAACTTGAAATAACATTAAAACGTTAAAATCAAATGTGTTTTAATATAACTGGAAATTTAAAAAAATCAATAAATCTAATGAAAAATAATAAATTACTAAAGTAAAAAAAAAAAATTAAATAATAAATATTTAAAATAAAATAATACAAAATAATAAATTAATATAAAAACATAAATAAAACTAAATGAATGTAAAATAAATCAATAAAAATAATTTCAAAATGTTCAGGATGAGGGTTACAGTTTGTGAGCGTACTACCAGAGGCTTTCAGTGGACATGGTTACGGGGTGCACGGTGTCTATTGGCTGCCGTCTACATCCTTGTGGACTCTGCTGAAAGTCCAAACAGTGGACCTACGACAAAATCCAAGGTGTGGCAGCCCAAACACGAACCTTCACAGATGGCATAACCATCACTGCACAGTTGGTGACAGAGGGGAGACGGATGCTTGACGACCTAGACTGGTCCATTACCTAAGCACGAGTGACCTTCTAGCCCAGTAGTTTGAAGATGCTGGTACTGAAGAAAGGCAACAGCAAGGTGCATGACGACATGTGGCTCAAAGTGGCTAGAGAGTGGATTCCAACTCTAATAGAGAAGCCAGTTAGAAGCCAAGGGAAGTGGTTCGGGAGTGAACTTTATATTTTTTTTAGTTTTTGCTGGACTGATTTTTGCTGGACTGATTATGTAATGATCGAATGATGTAGTGATGTTATGAATTAATCAAAGGTGTAGAGATCTTAGGGTTTTTTTTTGGTATTTGTGACAGAGATTAGTATAAGTGATGAGCTAGAACCTATGCTGCTGCTGCTGTTGCACGGTTGGTGGTGATGGTGGTGGGTTTCTTGGTGGTGGGTTTCAGGAAACATCCGCGAGAAGACATCAAAGGTAAGACCACGGTTATTTTATTTCAATGCTGGTTTGCTGCTGGTTTGTTCTACTGTGTTGTTGCTGGTTTGTATGTTGGATAAAACAGGGTTTTTTGAGTGGTTTGACTGGCTCACTGGCTTACTGACTGACGTTCAGGGTTTGTTAGTTAGTCATTTCCATATGGTTGCTGGTTTGAAGCTATGGGTCTAGTGTGACAGGATGCTCGATTAGGGCTATGCTGTGCTTTGAGGGCCATATATTAGGGTGGTAGGTAGGTAGGTGGACAGGCAGAATTTTCCTTCTCCAGCTAATCTAATAAAGACCAATCATCATTCTACAGAATTGTAAGGACATCATAGTGGAGTGAACAGTAATTAACGTTCACACACAAAGGAAGGGGGTCAGTCAGACATCTGACACACGGCTGAAGAGAGAAGGTGAGCATGAACGGTAGGAATGAGGGAGCAGTACAAGTGGACATGATGAGCGGGAGTCCCAGAAATACTCATGATGGAACTGACGGTGTCATGGAAAGAGATTTGATGATGATGATGATGATGATGATGATGATGATGATGACGACGATGAAGAAGCTGCTGATGTGCCATTCCCTTGCAGATGAGATGCTTGACTGGATGCAGGTGATGGAGAAGTGCTTTGTTATTCTGTGTCAGGTTTTTTAGGTGAACACGACAAGATGGATCATTATGCCACGATGCCACAAATTCCTCCCCTCTTCGCTGTGGAGTTCTGGCACAGCAGGGTGGTGCGGGCAATGGCTAGTAGTGCTGGCTCTGGCTCCCTCTCTTTCTCCATCTCCTTCTCGTCAGCCTGGTCACAGTGGTGGCAGGAGCTGCTGGCGCAGGGGCAGTGGGAGAGGCTGTCTGCATTGCTGGCTTCTTCCTTTAGTGGTACTCGAGCATGAGGTTCAAGTTTTGTAACGGGTTGATCCAGTGGGGCTATCTGGCCTTTGGGTTCTATAAACATCAGTCAACATTGGAGAGCTGAATGGTCCATACATACAGTATGTGGAACTCTCGATGTTGTATGTGAAGAGCTGGACCCTTGCCACCACGTCCAGTAGAATCCACTATGCTGTCCAGGACGTCATCAATGCAGGAAGGGGCTATGTATCTTTACGAGTCACCATGCCCATGTCTGAATCAGCACACTTGCCTACTATTGAGTATGCCAGCTGAGTATGGCATAACAAAGCTAAATACTCAATTAAAAAGCAGTAGCTATACAGTAGTAAGCAGTAGCTATACAGTATGCTTACTTACTTACTGGCTTAGTACACAGTAGGCTACACAGGACACATTAGATGGGGCTCTGATTCGGACACAGCCCATGTTCAGCAGTTTGTTGTCTGCACAGAACCAGAGGGAGCCCTTTTTCTTCCACACCAGCAGCACCAGGGACGCCCAGGGACTCTTGGAGGGACGGATCACTCCTGCTGCCGCCATATCCCGGACCTTAGCCTCTGCCTCCTCCTGGTGCGTCAGTGGAGCGGAGCCCCAGAAATCCTCACGTGGTGCTGAGTGTCACGGAAAACGGGTTTGAAGATGGTGATAAAAAGAAGCTTTGGTGCACCAGTCACACATGTATAAGAAGCTTAAGTAGATGCAGAAGATGGAGATGAGCTTGCATAAAGGTTAGTTCTGCTGAAGATTTGGGGAGCTCCAAACTGTCTCCAGAGGTCACTGCTGATCTTCCTGTCCATTGGTTCCTCTGTTGATGCTGGGGCTTCGTCCACTGGAAGGGGCGAAAGGAGCTTTGGGAGGACCTTGAGCTAACAGCACCAGGTCTTGAGTCTCACAAGGACATCACCCATCTCCACCTTCTACATCCAGTCACCTGTGTGATCTCTTGTATCTATTCACACTCACTGTGTCACAGGGTGATCAGTCTAACCACTTCCCCAGGCTTCCAACTGGCTTTTCAGTTTGTGCTGGAATCCACTCTCCAGCCACTTTGAACAAGTGTTGTCATCCGCCTTGGCCTTGCCTCTTTCCAGTACCAGCCTCCTTGAATTGCTGGGTTTGAAGGTCATTCTTACTTAGGCGGTGGATCTGTCCAGGTCTTCAGGCACCCACCTCCCCTCTTTCACCGACCGTGTAGCGATGGTCATGCTGTCCATGAAAGTTCCTGTCGGTGGCTGCCACATCTTGGGTTTCATCTTGGGCCCTCTGCCTAGTGTTTCTGCAGAGTCCGCAAGAATGTAAATGGCGGCTGTGATGGAGACTGTGCATCCACCCCCTGCCCCTGCTGTTTGGTAATACAGTCCCACCCGGTAACCCTCATCCTGAACTTAAAGTAGCCCTGTAGGCAAAACAATTATAATGATAATAAAAAATATTTATAATAAAAAAATAATAATTAAAACCAAAAAATAAAAAAAATTAAAAACTTATACCCTAACTTGAAATAACATTAAAACCTTAAAATCAAATGCGTTTTAATATAAATGGAAATAAAAAAAATCAATAAATCTAATGAAAAATAATAAATTACTAAAGTTAAAAAAATAAAAATACATAATATTTAAAATAAAATAATACAAAATAATAAATTAATATAAAAACATAAATAAAACTAAATGAATGTAAAATAAATCAATAAAAATAATAAAAAAATGTTCAGGATGAGGGTTAGTTTGTGAGCGTACTTCCAGAGGCTGGCAGTGGACATGGTTGCGGGGTGCACGGTGTCTATTTTGGCTGCCGTCTATATCCTTGTGGACTCTGCAGGAAGTCCAAACAGAGGACCTACGACAAAATCCAAGGTGTGGCAGCCCCAACACGAACCTTCACAGATGGCATAGCCATCACTGCACAGTTGGTGACAGAGGGGAGGCGGATGCTTGACGACCTAGACTGGTCCATTACCTAAGCACGAGTGACCTTCTAGCCCAGTAGTTTGAAGATGCTGGTACTGAAGAAAGGCAACAGCAAGGTGCATGACGACATGTGGCTCAAAGTGGCTAGAGAGTGGATTCCAACTCTTAATAGAGAAGCCAGTTAGAAGCCAAGGGAAGTGGTTCGGCTGCTCACTCTGTGACACAGTGTGTGTGAAGAGGACATCAGACTATGCACATGACTGGGTGCAGAGGGTGGAGAAAGGGTGGTCTCCCTGTGTAACTCAATGCCTGGGGCTGTCAGCACACGCTCCTCCACAAAGGAAGGGGGTCAGTCAGACATCTGACACATGGCTGAAGAGAGAAGGTGAGCATGAACGGTAGGAATGAAGGAGCAGTACAAGTGGACATGATGAGCGGGAGTCCCAGAAATACTCATGATGGAACTGACGGTGTCATGGAAAGAGATTTGATGATGATGATGATGACGATGATGAAGAAGCTGCTGATGTGCCATTCCCTTGCAGATGAGATGCTTGACTGGACGCAGGTGATGGAGAAGAGCTTTGTTATTCTGTGAGGTTTTTTAGGTGAACACGACAAGATGGATCATTATGCCACAAATTCCTCCCCTCTTCGCTGTGGAGTTCTTCTGGCACAGCAGGGTTGTGCAGGCGATGGCTAGTAGTGTTGGCTCTGGCTCCCTCTCTTTCTCCATCTCCTTCTCGTCAGCCTGGTCACAGTGGTGGCAGGAGCTGCTGGCGCAGGGGCAGTGGGAGAGGCTGTCTGCATTGCTGGCTTCTTCCTTTAGTGGTACTCGAGCATGAAGTTCAAGTTTTGTAACGGGTTGATCCAGTGGGGCTATCTGGCCTTTGGGTTCCATAAACATCAGTCAAAATTGGAGAGCTGAATGGTCCATACATACAGTATGTGGAACTCTCGATGTTGTATATGAAGAGCTGGACGCTTGCCACCACGTCCAGTAGAATCCACTATGCTGTCCAGGACGTCATCAATGCAGGAAGGGGCTATGTATCTTTACGAGTCACCATGCTCATGTCTGAATCAGCACACTTGCCTACTATTGAGTATGCCAGCTGAGTATGGCATAACAAAGCTAAATACTCAATTAAAAAGCAGTAGCTATACAGTAGTAAGCAGTAGCTATACAGTATGCTTACTTACTTACTGGCTTAGTACACAGTAGGCTACACAGGACACATTAGATGGAGCTCTGATTCGGACACAGCCCATGTTCAGCAGTTTGTTGTCTGCACAGAACCAGAGGGAGCCATTTTTCTTCCACACCAGCAGCACCAGGGACGCCCAGGGACTCTTGGAGGGACGGATCACTCCTGCTGCCGCCATATCCCGGACCTTAGCCTCTGCCTCCTCCTGGTGCGTCAGTGGAGCGGAGCCCCAGAAATCCTCACGTGGTGCTGAGTGTCACGGAAAACGGGTTTGAAGATGGTGATAAAAAGAAGCTTTGGTGCACCAGTCACACATGTATAAGAAGCTTAAGTAGATGCAGAAGATGGAGATGAGCTTGCATAAAGGTTAGTTCTGCTGAAGATTTGGGGAGCTCCAAACTGTCTCCAGAGGTCACTGCTGATCTTCCTGTCCATTGGTTCCTCTGTTGATGCTGGGGCTTCGTCCACTGGAAGGGGCGAAAGGAGCTTTGGGAGGACCTTGAGCTAACAGGTCTTGAGTCTCACAAGGACATCACCCATCTCCACCTTCTACATCCAGTCACCTGTGTGATCTCTTGTATCTATTCACACTCACTGTGTCACAGGGTGATCAGTCTAACCACTTCCCCAGGCTTCCAACTGGCTTTTCAGTTTGTGCTGGAATCCACTCTCCAGCCACTTTGAACAAGTGTTGTCATCCGCCTTGGCCTTGCCTCTTTCCAGTACCAGCCTCCTTGAATTGCTGGGTTTGAAGGTCATTCTTACTTAGGCGGTGGATCTGTCCAGGTCTTCAGGCACCCACCTCCCCTCTTTCACCGACCGTGTAGCGATGGTCATGCTGTCCATGAAAGTTCCTGTCGGTGGCTGCCACATCTTGGGTTTCATCTTGGGCCCTCTGCCTAGTGTTTCTGCAGAGTCCGCAAGAATGTAAATGGCGGCTGTGATGGAGACTGTGCATCCACCCCCTGCCCCTGCTGTTTGGTAATACTGTCCCACCCGGTAACCCTCATCCTGAACTTAAAGTAGCCCTGTAGGCAAAAAAATTATAATGATAATAAAAAATATTTATAATAAAAAAATAATAATTAAAACCAAAAAATAAAAAAAATTAAAAACTTATACCCTAACTTGAAATAACATTAAAACCTTAAAATCAAATGCGTTTTAATATAAATGGAAATAAAAAAAATCAATAAATCTAATGAAAAATAATAAATTACTAAAGTAAAAAAAAAATAATAATAATAATATTTAAAATAAAATAATACAAAATAATAAATTAATATAAAAACATAAATAAAACTAAATGAATGTAAAATAAATCAATACAAATAATAAAAAAATGTTCAGGATGAGGGTTAGTTTGTGAGCGTACTTCCAGAGGCTGGCAGTGGACATGGTTACGGGGTGCACGGTGTCTATTTTGGCTGCCGTCTATATCCTTGTGGACTCTGCAGGAAGTCCAAACAGAGGACCTACGACAAAATCCAAGGTGTGGCAGCCCCAACACGAACCTTCACAGATGGCATAGCCATCACTGCACAGTTGGTGACAGAGGGGAGGCGGATGCTTGACGACCTAGACTGGTCCATTACCTAAGCACGAGTGACCTTCTAGCCCAGTAGTTTGAAGATGCTGGTACTGAAGAAAGGCAACAGCAAGGTGCATGACTACATGTGGCTCAAAGTGGCTAGAGAGTGGATTCCAACGCTAATAGAGAAGCCAGTTAGAAGCCAAGGGAAGTGGTTCGGCTGCTCACTCTGTGACACAGTGTGTGTGAAGAGGACATCAGACTATGCACATGACTGGGTGCAGAGGGTGGAGAAAGGGTGGTCTCCCTGTGTAACTCAATGCCTGGGGCTGTCAGCACACGCTCCTCCACAAAGGAAGGGGGTCAGTCAGACATCTGACACACGGCTGAAGAGAGAAGGTGAGCATGAACGGTAGGAATGAGGGAGCAGTACAAGTGGACATGATGAGCGGGAGTCCCAGAAATACTCATGATGGAACTGACGGTGTCATGGAAAGAGATTTGATGATGATGATGATGACGATGATGAAGAAGCTGCTGATGTGCCATTCCCTTGCAGATGAGATGCTTGACTGGACGCAGGTGATGGAGAAGAGCTTTGTTATTCTGTGTGAGGTTTTTTAGGTGAACACGACAAGATGGATCATTATGCCACAAATTCCTCCCCTCTTCGCTGTGGAGTTCTTCTGGCACAGCAGGGTCATGCGGGCAATGGCTAGTAGTGTTGGCTCTGGCTCCCTCTCTTTATCCATCTCCTTCTCGTCAGCCTGGTCACAGTGGTGGCAGGAGCTGCTGACGCAGGGGCAGTGGGAGAGGCTGTCTGCATTGCTGGCTTCTTCCTTCAGTGGTGCTCGAGCATGAAGTTCAAGTTTTGTAACGGGTTGATCCAGTGGGCCTATCTGGCCTTTGGGTTCCATAAACATCAGTCACCATTGGAGAGCTGAATGGTTCATACATACAGTATGTGGAACTCTCGATGTTGTATATGAAGAGCTGGACCCTTGCCACCACGTCCAGTAGAATCCACTATGCTGTCCAGGACGTCATCAATGCAGGAAGAAGCTATGTATCTTTACGAGTCACCATGCTCATGTCTGAATCAGCACCCTTGTCTAATATTGAGTATGCCAGCTGAGTATGGCATAAAAAAGCTACTCAATTAAAAAAGCTGTTAAGTACAGAACAAAACAGTAAGCAGTAGCTATACAGTATGCTTACTTACTTGCTTAGTACACGGTAGGCTACACAGGACACATTTGATGGGGCTCTGATTCGGACACAGCCCATGTTCAGCGGTTTGTTGTCTACACAGAACCAGAGGGAGCCATTTTTCTTCCACACCAGCAGCACCAGGGATGCCCAGGGACTCTTGGAGGGACAGATCACTCCTGCTGCCGCCATGTCCCGGACCTTAGCCTCTGCCTCCTCCTGGTGCGTCAGTGGAGCAGAGCCCCAGAAATCCTCACGTGGTGCTGAGTGTCACGGAAAACGGGTTTGAAGATGGTGATAAAAAGAAGCTTTGGTGCACCAGTCACACGTATAAGAAGCCTAAGTAGATGCAGAAGATGGAGATGAGCTTGCATAAAGGTTAGTTCTGCTGAAGATTTGGGGAGCTCCAAACTGTCTCCAGAGGTCACTGCTGATCTTCCTGTCCATTGGTTCCTCTGTTGATGCTGGGGCTTCGTCCACTGGAAGGGGCGAAAGGAGCTTTGGGAGGACCTTGAGCTAACAGCACCAGGTCTTGAGTCTCACAAGGACATCACCCATCTCCACCTTCTACATCCAGTCACCTGTGTGATCTCTTGTATCTATTCACACTCACTGTGTCACAGGGTGATCAGTCTAACCACTTCCCCAGGCTTCCAACTGGCTTTTCAGTTTGTGCTGGAATCCACTCTCCAGCCACTTTGAACAAGTGTTGTCATCCGCCTTGGCCTTGCCTCTTTCCAGTACCAGCCTCCTTGAATTGCTGGGTTTGAAGGTCATTCTTGCTTAGGCGGTGGATCTGTCCAGGTCTTCAGGCACCCACCTCCCCTCTTGCACCGATCGTGTAGCGATGGGCATGCTGTCTATGAAAGTTCCTGTAGGTGGCTGCCACATCTTGGGTTTCATCTTGGGCCCTCTGCCTAGTCTTTCTGCAGAGTCCGCAAGGATGTAAATGGCGGCTATGATGGAGACTGTGCATCCACCCCCTGCACCTGCTGTTTGGTGATACAGTCCCACCTGGTAACCCTCATCCTGAACTCAAAGTAGCCCTGTAGGCAAAAAAATTATAATGATAATAAAAAATATTCATAATAAAAAAATAATAATAATTAAAACCAAAAAATAAAAAAAATTAAAAACTTATACCCTAACTTGAAATAACATTAAAACGTTAAAATCAAATGCGTTTTAATATAAATGGAAATAAAAAAATCAATAAATCTAATGAAAAATAATAAATTACTAAAGTAAAATAAAAAATATTTAAAATAAAATAATACAAAATTATAAATCAATATAAAAACATAAATAAAACTAAATGAATGTAAAATAAATCAATAAAAATAATTTCAAAATGCTCAGGATGAGGGTTACAGTTTGTGAGCGTACTACCAGAGGCTGGCAGTGGACATGGTTACGGGGTGCACGGTGTCTATTTTGGCTGCCGTCTACATCCTTGTGGACTCTGCAGGAAGTCCAAACAGAGGACCTACGACAAAATCCAAGGTGTGGCAGCCCCAACACGAACCTTCACAGATGGCATAACCATCACTGCACAGTTGGTGACAGAGAGGAGACGGATGCTTGATGACCTAGACTGGTCCATTACCTAAGCACGAGTGACCTTCTAGCCCCGTAGTTTGAAGATGCTGGTACTGAAGAAAGGCAACAGCAAGGTGCATGACGACATGTGGCTCAAAGTGGCTAGAGAGTGGATTCCAACTCTAACAGAGAAGCCAGTTAGAAGCCAAGGGAAGGGGTTCGGCTGCTCACTCTGTGACACAGTGTGTGTGAAGAGGACATCAGTCTATGCACATGACTGGGTGCAGTGGGTGGAGAAAGGGTGGTCTCCCTGTGTAACTCAAGCCTGGTGCTGTCAGCACACGGTCCTCCCCAAGCTCCTCTAACCTCTCCTGGCGTACAAACTCCCAGTAACAGCAGTGGAACCAGTGGAGAGGAACATCAGCAGCTAACCTCCACAGATAGTTCAGAGCTTCCCAACGGTTCAGCAGAATTGTCCTTAACAGCAGCTGCCAATCAGAGAAGAGTTTGCGGACTGGAACCGCAAGGACAGCGAAGTGAGGTCAGCATCGATCAAGGTTCACATTTTAGCTTACTGTGATTTTACAGCGGACGAAGAAGAAGGCTTGGCACTGTGCCTTATTCCTCTGGAAGATCTGCAGCGCAGCTCTCAGGCAAGAATTGTGGAGTTGATGAAGAAGCACAAAGAACACCATTATGCTGCAGGTGATGATGCCATGGGAAGATGTTTGAAGAAGTCAATGAAAGGACACCACTAAAGTATGAATCACTTAAGGATGTGTGCACGTAGAAGACCTGGACAGGGCCTACCAGTGGAAGAGGGATAAAAAGTTTCCCAGGACAATCGATGCAGAATAAGTGGCCAATTCCTCGGTAACGGTATTACAATTCGCAGAAATTTTGGCCTTAATTTTACTTGCTGTGGATAAGTCTTAAAGCCTAACTGATTATAAAAAGCTTTATAACTTCAGATGATACCCCTGTTATCATATCAAAATAAAAAATTGGACCCTTCCACATGCAGGAAGTTTCCAATTTTTTATTTTGATATGATGGCAGGGGTATCATCTGAAGTTATAAAGCTTTTTATAATCAGTTAGGCTTTAAGACTTATCCACAGCAAGTACAAGTAAGGCCAAAATTGTAATTCCGTTACCGCGGAATTGCCTAAGTGAAGAGGGCAATGTGTGAGACTGTGTGCATCTGTGATCATCACACTGGCTTTGGCTGATGAGTGCAGAGCAGTGGATCGGCTACTTGGCGCAGGCCAGACTCAAAGATGCGCCCCTCATCGGAGGACAAGAAAAGCCAAAAAGTGACGACCAGTGGAAGTAGTGCGATGACATTTAAGAGGACAGTCACTGCGAAGGTAAGTTAGAGTTTGTAAGTGTCTAAAGGATAATTGATCACACAGATGACTGGATGCCGATGGTGTAGAAGAGGGGTCTCCCTGCATATCACAAGGACCGGTGCTGTCAGCATAGTCCTCCCCAAGCTCCTTTGGCACCTTGTGCTCCCCATACCACTAGAACAGAACACCTCCGTGTACGAGATTATGTCCGTTTCCGACGGCAGACACACAACCGCAAATGGCCAGGTACAGTGCTTTTTCAAATTTGTGCACTGTAGTGTCCGCCTCGTAAACGCACATTTTCATGGAGAAGCCAGGAGAAGCAGGATCTACAAGCAACTAATGTACAACAGCCAGGTATGTCATTCTATTGTGCAAATGTGAAAGGTATGTAAATAGTATATTTTATTTTATTTTATTTGGAGGTGGGGGGTTTTATGCTTTCCTCCCATTTTCGACTAATTTGACTAAAAAATAAAGGTTTTGAGTTGTTTTGACTGTAGGAATGAAAGATTATCCAGCACCCGGAGCACAGCATTATTTCAGGTAAGACCCTCTCACTTTATTACAGATTTCATTGTAAGAAATTGCTTGTATATATGTATTGTATACTGCTGATTGAACTTCATGGTTTGTCCTCTCATTTCGACATGGTTGTGGTTTGAAACATAAGGTCTTCTGTAATAATATATTCTTTACATGATTTTATGCCATTTATAGTTTTGTTGTGATGCTGAGATTAATGTGATGCTCCTGTAATTGTTGGAAGGAACATTTGGGGTTTATGACATGACTTGACACTTTCTCACACTAACATTAAGGTTTCTTTTCCTGTTGTGTAAATCATTTACGTGTTTTGTTGCATGTAACTTTCAGGGTTTTCATTTGGACATTTCTAATTTCAGTATATTCACTAAAGTATTGCATGAACAGTTTTACATGAAATGTGATCTATGGATTGCTCCACTAAATTTCCTTTTGTTACAAGCACTATGCAGAGTACAACTTGATGAATGACGTTGCTCGTCGCTGTGCTATCTCTTCATGTAACATAGTACCATCACTCCATATTCATTGTCATATCTTTGTAACAAGGAACAATACATTTTTTTTTTTTTTTTGCACAAGAAATACAGTGTACAACACAGTATAGATTTTGGCTCCTTAACACTGGTTTTCAAGAAGTACATTAAATTATTTCGTTCCCCAGGTCTGCAATCAAACTAGACATCTCGAGGCATCAATCAGTCAACACCAAGTAAGACCATGGTTATGTGCCTTCACTAGTGGGATGCCGCCGTGCTGATGTGCTCTGCTCTTTTTGGCTGTATGGAGATGGTTGTTTCTGCTAGGTGGGAATTGTTAATGAGGAGTGAAGTATATAGTTTAAATTTGGGCAAAATGTGAAGATTATGCTAGTGATTTCTATATTGGTGGCAAAGAGCATTGTTTTTGCTGACCTGATTATGTAGTGATGTAATGACGTTATGTTATTAACTAATTATAGGTGTAGAGATCTTAGCTGTGTGTGACCCATAGCTATGGTGCTGATTTGAGGGTTTGTGGTAGTTGTGATAGAGTTTAAGTGATGAGCTAGAGGCTCTGCTGCTGTGCACAGTTGGTGGTGATGGTGGTGAGTTGTAGGAAACATCCGCCAGAAGACACCAAAAGTAAGACCATGGTTATGTACCTTCACTGGTGGCATGCCGCTGTGCTGATGTGCTGTGCTGTTTTTATTTTTTTTGGCTGAGTGGAGATGGTTTCTTATGCTAGGTGAGAATTGTTGATGAGGAATAAAAAGTATATTTTAAATTCGGGTCTGTGGATCTTTGGGTTTGATTGTTTTTTCTGTTACTGGGAGGAAAAGTTGGTTGCTGGAAGTTGCTTCTAATGTCTAAAGAGAAAGGGACGTTACATGTGAAATTTAGATTTTCATGTAATTACAAAAATGTTTTTCCTATTGTGCTGTTGAAAGAGATTGCTGCTGATGATGCAAGTGAATTTTTGAAGAATAATCTTTTCAGGCAAAGATGAATACATTGATTATTTTCATGTTGGTATCATAGAGAATTGTTTTTGCTTGTATGCTTATATGGTGATCTTGTGATAATAGTGTACTAATTAATCTATGGTTTGTTGTTGCTGTGTGCAGATTTATATTCTGTAGTAATTTCAGTAATTAGAGGCTGTTGCTTATAGTGGATGAGAATTGTTGATAATGAGTGAAGTTTATAGTTTATACTTAGGAAATATGTGAAGATTATATTGGTGATTTCCATATTGGTGCCAAAGAGCATTGACTTTGCTGGACTGATTATGTAGTGATCTGATGATGTTGTGATGTTATGAATGAATTACAGGTGTAGAGATCTTAGGGTTTTTTGGTATTTGTGACCGAGATTAGTTTAAGTGATGAGCTACAAGCTATGCTGCTGTTCACGGTTGGTGGTGGGTTTCTTGGTGGTGGGCTGTAGGAAACATGCGCCAGAAGGCACCAAAGGTAAGACCATTGTTATGTACCTTCACTGGTGGCATGCCGCTGTGCTGATGTGCTCTCCTGTTTTTATTTTTATTTGGTGTGTGGAGATGGTTTCTTATGCTAGGTGAGAATTATTTATGAGGAATAAAAAGTATATTTTAAATTTGGGTTTGTGGCGTTTGATTGTTTTTCTGTTACTGAGAGGAAAAGTTGGTTGTCAGTTGCTCCTAATGTATACAGAGAATGAGAGGCTACATGTATTTTGGCAAAATGTGAAATGGAGATTTTTGTTAGCTGGTTTTTAAAAAAAATTTTTTATTTGTTTCTGATTTTCTCCCAATTTAGTAGCCAATTGAACCCCTATTCTAATTCAATTCCCCCCTGTAGCAACCGCTAGAGAATCACCCCGACACAACCCCGTCAGCCGGCGGTAGGATGGGAGGGCGCCACGTCCTCTTCAGGGCGCGGCGACTCCGAGCTCCTGACCGTGATTCCAGGGCCGCTATGCGTGCAGTGATTCTCTCCGAGCCCCTCCCCCCACCCGGAAGCAGCCGCCAATTGCTGCTCCCACAGGGCGCCGGCCATGCTCGGATCTGGCAGGACCGGGGCGCGAACCCCGATCCTCGGAGCACAACTGCACCAACTGAAAGTCGGCGCTTTTACCGCTGTACTACCGCGACGCTCTTGTTTGCTGGTTTTTGCTGCTGCGCTGTGGTGCAAGTGAATTTTAGAAGAATAATCTTTTCAGGCAAAGATCAATACATTTATTGTTATAATATTGGTGTCATAGAGAATTGTTTTTGCTTGTATGCTTATGGTGATCTTGTGATAATAGTGTAATAATTAATCTATGGTTTGTTGTTGCTGTGTGGAGATTTATATTCTGCAGTAATTTCAGTAATTGGTGGCTGTTGCTAATGGTGGATGAGAATTGTTGATAATGAGTGAACTTTATATTTTTTAGTTTTTGCTGGACTGATTTTTGCTGGACTGATTATGTAATGATCAAATGATGTAGTGATCTCTTGTATCTATTCACACTCACTGTGTCACAGGGTGATCAGTCTAACCACTTCCCCAGGCTTCCAACTGACTTTTCAGTTTGTGCTGGAATCCACTCTCCAGCCACTTTGAACAAGTGTTGTCATCCGCCTTGGCTTTGCCTCTTTACAGTACCAGCCTCCTTGAATTGCTGGGTTTGAAGGTCATTCTTGCTTAGGCGGTGGATCTGTCCAGGTCTTCAGGCACCCACCTCCCCTCTTGCACCGACCGTGTAGCGATGGTCATGCTGTCCATGAAAGTTCCTGTCGGTGGCTGCCATATCTTGGGTTTCATCTTGGGCCCTCTGCCTAGTCTTTCTGCAGAGTCTGCAAGGATGTAAATGGCGGCTATGATGGAGACTGTGCATCCACCCCCTGCCCCTGCTGTTTGGTAATACAGTCCCACCCGGTAACCCTCATCCTGAACTCAAAGTAGCCCTGTAGGCAAAACAATTATAATGATAATAAAAAATATTTATAATAAAAAAATAATAATTAAAACCAAAAAATTAAAAAAAATGTAAACTTATACCGTAACTTGAAATAACATTAAAACGTTAAAATCAAATGCGTTTTAATATAAATGGAAATAAAAAAATCAATAAATCTAATGAAAAATAAATTACTAAAGTAAAAAAAAAAAATTAAATAAAAAATGTTTAAAATAATACAAAATAATAAATTAATATAAAAACATAAATAAAACTAAATTAATGTAAAATAAATCAATAAAAATAATTTCAAAATGTTCAGGATGAGGGTTACAGTTTGTGAGCGTGGCAGTGGACATGGTTCCGGGGTGCACGGTGTCTATTTTGGCTGCCGTCTACATCCTTGTGGACTCTGCAGGAAGTCCAAACAGAGGACCTACGACAAAATCCAAGGTGGGGCAGCCCAAACACGAACCTTCACAGATGGCATAACCATCACTGCACAGTTGGTGACAGAGGGGAGACGGATGCTTGACGACCTAGACTGGTCCATTACCTAAGCACGAGTGACCTTCTAGCCCAGTAGTTTGAAGATGCTGGTACTGAAGAAAGGCAACAGCAAGGTGCATGATGACATGTGGCTCAAAGTGGCTAGAGAGTGGATTCCAACTCTAACAGAGAAGCCAGTTAGAAGCCAAGGAAAGTGGTTCGGGAGTGAACTTTATATTTTTTTAGTTTTTGCTGGACTGATTTTTGCTGGACTGATTATGTAATGATCGAATGATGTAGTGATGTTATTAATTAATCAAAGGTGTAGAGATCTTAGGGTTTTTTTTTTTGGTATTTGTGACAGATTAGTATAAGTGATGAGCTAGAACCTATGCTGCTGCTGCTGTTGCACGGTTGGTGGTGATGGTGGTGGGTTTCAGGAAACATCCGCGAGAAGACACCAAAGGTAAGACCATGGTTATTTTATTTCAATGCTGGTTTGCTGCTGGTTTGTTCTACTGTGTTGTTGCTGGTTTGTATGTTGGATAAAACAGGGTTTTTTGAGTGGTTTGACTGGCTCACTGGCTTACTGACTGACGGTCAGGGTTTGTTAGTTAGTCATTTCCATATGGTTGCTGGTTTGAAGCTATGGGTCTAGTGTGACAGGATGCTCGATTAGGACTATGCTGTGCTTTGAGGGCCATATATTAGGGTGGTAGGTAGGTAGGTGGACAGGCAGAATTTTCCTTCTCCAGCTAATCTAATAAAGACCAATCATCATTCTACAGAATTGTAAGGACATCATAGTGGAGTGAACAGTAATTAACGTTCACACACAAAGGAAGGGGGTCAGTCAGACATCTGACACACGGCTGAAGAGAGAAGGTGAGCATGAACGGTAGGAATGAGGGAGCAGTACAAGTGGACATGATGAGCGGGAGTCCCAGAAATACTCATGATGGAACTGACGGTGTCATGGAAAGAGATTTGATGATGATGATGATGATGACGATGATGAAGAAGCTGCTGATGTGCCATTCCCTTGCAGATGAGATGCTTGACTGGATGCAGGTGATGGAGAAGTGCTTTGTTATTCTGTGTCAGGTTTTTTAGGTGAACATGACAAGATGGATCATTATGCCACGATGCCACAAATTCCTCCCCTCTTCGCTGTGGAGTTCTGGCACAGCAGGGTGGTGCGGGCAATGGCTAGTAGTGCTGGCTCTGGCTCCCTCTCTTTCTCCATCTCCTTCTCGTCAGCCTGGTCACAGTGGTGGCAGGAGCTGCTGGCGCAGGGGCAGTGGGAGAGGCTGTCTGCATTGCTGGCTTCTTCCTTTAAGCAGTAGCTATACAGTATGCTTGCTTACTTACTTGCTTAGTACACAGTTGGCTACACAGGACACATTAGATGGGGCTCTGATTCGGACACAGCCCATGTTCAGCAGTTTGTTGTCTACACAGAACCAGAGGGAGCCATTTTTCTTCCACACCAGCAGCACCAGGGATGCCCAGGGACTCTTGGAGGGACAGATCACTCCTGCTGCTGCCATGTCCCGGACCTTAGCCTCTGCCTCCTCCTGGTGCGTCAGTGGAGCGGAGCCCCAGAAATCCTCATGTGGTGCTGAGTGTCACGGAAAACGGGTTTGAAGATGGTGATAAAAAGAAGCTTTGGTGCACCAGTCACACATGTATAAGAAGCTTAAGTAGATGCAGAAGATGGAGATGAGCTTGCATAAAGGTTAGTTCTGCTGAAGATTTGGGGAGCTCCAAACTGTCTCCAGAGGTCACTGCTGATCTTCCTGTCCATTGGTTCCTCTGTTGATGCTGGGGCTTCGTCCACTGGAAGGGGCGAAAGGAGCTTTGGGAGGACCTTGAGCTAACAGCACCAGGTCTTGAGTCTCACAGGGACATCACCCATCTCCACCTTCTACATCCAGTCACCTGTGTGATCTCTTGTATCTATTCACACTCACTGTGTCACAGGGTGATCAGTCTAACCACTTCCCCAGGCTTCCAACTGGCTTTTCAGTTTGTGCTAGAATCCACTCTCCAGCCACTTTGAACAAGTGTTGTCATCCGCCTTGGCCTTGCCTCTTTACAGTACCAGCCTCCTTGAATTGCTGAGTTTGAAGGTCATTCTTGCTTAGGCGGTGGATCTGTCCAGGTCTTCAGGCACCCACCTCCCCTCTTGCACCGACTGTGTAGTGATGGTCATGCTGTCCATGAAAGTTCCTGTCGGTGGCTGCCACATCTTGGGTTTCATCTTAGGCCCTCTGCCTAGTCTTTCTGCAAAGTCCGCAAGGATGTAAATGGCGGCTATGATGGAGACTGTGCATCCACCCCCTGCCCCTGCTGTTTGGTAATACAGTCCCACCCGGTAACCCTCATCCTGAACTCAAAGTAGCCCTGTAGGCAAAAAAATTATAATGATAATAAAAAATATTTATAATAAAAAAATAATTAAAACCAAAAAATTTAAAAAATTAAAAACTTATACCGTAACTTGAAATAACATTAAAACGTTAAAATCAAATGCGTTTTAATATAAATGGAAATAAAAAAATCAATAAATCTAATGAAAAATAATGACTAAAGTTTAAAAAAAAAAAATTAATAAAAAATATTTAAAATAAAATACAAAATAATGAATTAATATAAAAACATAAATAAAACTAAATTAATGTAAAATAAATCAATAAAAATTATTTCAAAATGTTCAGGATGAGGATCACAATTTGTGAGCGTACTACCGAGGCTGGCAGTGGACATTGTTACGGGGTGCACGGTGTCTATTTTGGCTGCCGTCTACATCCTTGTGGACTCTGCAGGAAGTCCAAACAGAGGATCTATGACAAAATCCAAGGTGTGGCAGCCCCAACACGAACCTTCACAGATGGCATAACCATCACTGCACAGTTGGTGACAGAGGGGAGACGGATGCTTGACGACCTAGACTGGTCCATTACCTAAGCACGAGTGACCTTCTAGCCCAGTAGTTTGAAGATGCTGGTACTGAAGAAAGGCAACAGCAAGGTGCATGACGACATGTGGCTCAAAGTGGCTAGAGAGTGGATTCCAACTCTAACAGAGAAGCCAGTTAGAAGCTAAGGGAAGGGGTTCGGCTGCTCACTCTGTGACACAGTGTGTGTGAAGAGGACATCAGTCTATGCACATGAGTGGGTGCAGTGGGTGGAGAAAGGGTGGTCTCCCTGTGTAACTCAAGGCCTGGGGCTGTCAGCACACGGTCCTCCCCAAGCTCCTCTAACCTCTCCTGGCGTACAAACTCCCAATAACAGCAGTGGAACCAGTGGACAGGAACATCAGCAGCTAACCTCCACAGATAGTTCAGAGCTTCCCAACGGTTCAGCAGAATTGGCCTTAACAGCTGCTGCCAATCAGAGAAGAGTTTGCGGACTGGAACCGCAAGGACAGCAAAGTGAGGTCAGCATTGATCACGGTTCAAATTGTAGCTTACTGTGATTTTACAGCGGACGAAGAAGAAGGCTTGGCACTGTGCCTTTTTCCTCTGGAAGATCTGCAGCGCAGCCCTCAGGCAAGAATTGTGGAGTTGATGAAGTAGCACAAAGAACACCATTATGCTGGAGCTGATGATGCCATGGGAAGATGTTTGAAGAAGTCAATGAAAGGACACCACTAAAGTATGAATCACTTAAGGATGTGTGTACGTAGAAGACCTGGACAGGGCCTACCAGTGGAAGAGGGATAAAAAGTTTCCCAGGACAATCGATGCAGAATAAGTGGCCAATTCCGCGGTAACGGAATTACAATTTGCAGAAATTTTGGCCTTAATTTTACTTACTGTGGATAAGTCTTAAAGCCTAACTGATTATAAAAAGCTTTATAACTTCAGATGATACCCCTGCTATCATATCAAAATAAAAAATTGGACCCTTCCACATGCAGGAAGTTTCCAGGAAGCTCCAAACTGTCTCCAGAGGTCACTGCTGATCTTCCTGTCCATTGGTTCCTCTGTTGATGCTGGGGCTTCGTCCACTGGAAGGGGCGAAAGGAGCTTTGGGAGGACCTTGAGCTAACAGCATCAGGTCTTGAGTCTCATAGGGACATCATCCATCACCACCTTCTACATCCAGTCACCTGTGTGATCTCTTGTATCTATTCACACTCACTGTGTCACAGGGTGATCAGTCTGAACACTTCCCCAGGCTTCCAACTGGCTTTTCAGTTTGTGCTAGAATCCACTCTCCAGCCCCTTTGAACAAGTGTTGTCATCCGCCTTGCCCTTGCCTCTTTTCAGTACCAGCCTCCTTGAATTGCTGGGTTTGAAGGTCATTCTTGCTTAGGCGGTGGATCTGTCCAGGTCTTCAGGCTCCCACCTCCCCTCTTGCACCGACCGTGTAGCGATGGTCATGCTGTCCATGAAAGTTCCTGTCGGTGGCTGCCACATCTTGGGTTTCATCTTGGGCCCTCTGCCTAGTCTTTCTGCAGAGTCTGCAAGGATGTAAATGGCGGCTATGATGGAGACTGTGCATCCACCCCCTGCCGCTGCTGTTTGGTAATAGTCCCACCCGGTAACCCTCATTCTGAACTCAAAGTAGCCCTGTAGGCAAAAAAATTATAATGATAATAAAAAATAACAATAATTAAAACCAAAAAATTTTAAAAATTTTAAACTTATACCGTAACTTGAAATAACATTAAAACGTTAAAATCAAATGCGCTTTAATATAAATGGAAATAAAAAAAATCTATAAATCTAATGAAAAATAATAAATTACTAAAGTAAAAAATAAAATAAAATAAAATAATGCAAAATAATACATTTATATAAAAACATAAATAAAACTAAATGAATGTAAAATAAATCAATAAAAATAATTTCAAAATGTTCAGGATGAGTGTTACAGTTTGTGAGCGTGGCAGTGGACATGGTTACGGGGTGCACAGTGTCTATTTTGGCTGCCGTCTACATCCTTGTGGACTCTGCAGGAAGTCCAAACAGAGGACCTACGACAAAATCCAAGGTGGGGCAGCCCCAACACGAACCTCCACAGATGGCATAGCCATCACTGCACAGTTGGTGACAGAGGGGAGACGGATGCTTGACGACCTAGACTGGTCCATTACCTAAGCACGAGTGACCTTCTAGCCCAGTAGTTTGAAGATGCTGGTACTGAAGAAAGGCAACAGCAAGGTGCATGACGACATGTGGCTCAAAGTGGCTAGAGAGTGGATTCCAACTCTAACAGAGAAGCCAGTTAGAAGCCAAGGGAAGTGGTTTGGCTGCTCACTCTGTGACACAATGTGTGTGAAGAGGACATCAGACTATGCACATGACTGGGTGCAGAGGGTGGAGAAAGGGTGGTCTCCCTGTTTAACTCAAGGCCTGGGGCTGTCAGCACACAGTCCTCCCCAAGCTCCTCTAACCTCTCCTGGCGTACAAACTCCCAATAACAGCAGTGGAACCAGTGGACAGAAACATCAGCCGCTAACCTCCACAGATAGTTCAGAGCTTCCCAACGGTTCAGCAGAATTGGCCTTAACAGCAGCTGCCAATCAGAGAAGAGTTTGCGGACTGGAACCGCAAGGACAGCAAAGTGAGGTCAGCATCGATCCAGGTTCACATTGTAGCTTACTGTGATTTTACAGCGGACGAAGAAGAAGGCTTGACACTGTGCCTTATTCCCCTGGAAGATCTGCAGCGCAGCCCTCAGGCAAGAATTGTGGAGTTGATGAAGAAGCACAAAGAACACCATTATGCTGGAGCTGATGATGCCATGGGAAGATGTTTGAAGAAGTCAATGAAAGGACACCACTAAAGTATGAATCACTTAAGGATGTGTGTACGTAGAAGACCTGGACAGGGCCTACCAGTGGAAGAGGGATAACAAGTTTCCCAGGACAATCGATGCAGAATAAGTGGCCAATTCCGCGGTAACGGAATTACAATTTGCAGAAATTTTGGCCTTAATTTTACTTACTGTGGATAAGTCTTAAAGCCTAACTGATTATAAAAAGCTTTATAACTTCGGATGATACCCCTGCTATCATATCAAAATAAAAAATTGGACCATTCCACATGCAGGAAGTTTCCAGGAAGCTCCAAACTGTCTCCAGAGGTCACTGCTGATCTTCCTGTCCATTGGTTCCTCTGTTGATGCTGGGGCTTCGTCCACTGGAAGGGGCGAAAGGAACTTTGGGAGGACCTTGAGCTAACAGCACCAGGTCTTGAGTCTCACAGGGACATCACCCATCACCACCTTCTACATCCAGTCACCTGTGTGATCTCTTGTATCTATTCACACTCACTGTGTCACAGGGTGATCAGTCTAAACACTTCCCCAGGCTTCCAACTGGCTTTTCAGTTTGTGCTGGAATCCACTCTCCAGCCCCTTTGAACAAGTGTTGTCATCCGCCTTGCCCTTGCCTCTTTTCAGTACCAGCCTCCTTGAATTGCTGGGTTTGAAGGTCATTCTTGCTTAGGCGGTGGATCTGTCCAGGTCTTCAGGCACCCACCTCCCCTCTTTCACCGACCGTGTAGCGATGGTCATGCTCTCCATGACAGTTCCTGTCAGTGGCTGCCACATCTTGGGTTTAATCTTGGGCCCTCTGCCTAGTCTTTTTGCAGAGTCTGCAAGAATGTAAATGGCAGCTATGATGTAGACTGCACCTACCCCCAGCCCCTGCTGTTTAGTAATACAGTACCACACGGTAACCCTCATCCTGTACTCATCAAAGTAGTTTTAGCCCTGTAGGTAAAAAAATAATAATGATAATAAAAAATATTTATAATAAGAAATAAATGATAAAAACCAAAAAATACATTTAAAAAAAATGTAAAAACTTAAACCGTAACTTGAAATAACATTAAAACGTTAAAATGAAATGCATTTTAATATAAATGGAAATAAAAAAATAAATAAATCTAATGAAAAATAATAAATTAGTAAAATAAAATAAAAAATTATAGAATATAAAATTATAAAAAATATATTTAAAATGAAATAATAAAAAATAATTTCATATAAAAACATAAATAAAACTAAGTAAATGTAAAATAAATCAATAAAAATCATTTAAAAAATGTTCAGGGTGAGGGTTACAGTTTGTGAGTGTACTACCAAAAAGAGCAGAGCACATCAGCACAGCGGCATTCCACCAGTGAAGGCACATAACCATGGTCTTACTTGGTGTTGACTGATTGATGCATCGAGATGTCTAGTTTGATTGCAGAACTGGGGCAATTTGATTATTTAATTCTTGAAAACCAGTGTTAAGGAGCCAAAACCTACACTGTCGTACACTGTTTATTGTGTAAAAAAAAAATTTCAAAGTATTGTTACGTCCTTCTGTTTCGTCTTTCGTACTTTTCGTACTTTGTGTTTGCTTGGCTTTGGGCTGCTGTGTTTGTCTGTCTCCCCCACAGATGGAGATGCTGACGTCATGGTCCTACGTGGAGATCCTGGGAGCTGCGCTGGAGAGACAACGCACGCTGTTGCCTGGCAACCATCTTCAGCCTACATGGAGACGTGGACGTCGAATTGCTTGAGAAGATGCCGTAACTGGGGACGCAGAGGACCGTCGCAGAGAAGCGGGGTTAAAAGATGCAGGAGGATAAATACCCTGTCTCCGTCTGCATCACGAGAGTTTGAGTTCCTGATGCTAGCGATCAACACGACTTCCACGACGCTTCCTGAACACTGAGTTCTGTGTTAACAGACTAAAGCAAATAGCCCGTGAATTGACTAAAGCTGCTGAATACCACCACAGCAACCATTCCGCTAGAACAGGAGCAGAAGACCCTTTTGTCATCTGGACGTGGGTCTGATTTTGGACACTTGCTGCCTAGTGAGAGCATGCAGCCTGTGTATCCGAACTGTGAATATTGTCAATCAGTTACATGTTTAGAGAATAGCTAAGATTAGTTTCTACAGTACGTGTCTGTGTTATTAAACATTTTGTCTTTTAAATCACTTTGCGCTTGACTGGGTTTATTTAAGAGGTTGTGGTTTGCCTTTAAGTGGCTTCGTTACCTCCACTACTGTACACCTGGTTATTGCAACACAGGTGGATTTTGGGACGTAACAGTATTGTTCCTTGTGACATAGATATGCCAAAAAGAGCAGACGGGTCATTCCGTGTCAAATCAACCAGTTTTCTGAAAAGTTCCTGTATGACCCTCTCAGATTTTGATGAAACTCCATCATCATAATCCATTGTGTGTAGAAGAACACACACAAAAAATTAGCCTCATACGACATGTCGTTTCCGAGATATAGCCTCCTGAAATTTGCTCAAAACCTCCATCTTTCGCGCTCGCGAGTCGTGAAAACGCACAAATGTGATTTTTTCCGAATTTAGAAGCTTATAACTTGGTATTAGTAACAGCTATAGAGCTGAAACTTGGTATCCTAACTTACTTTCTTCCAAATTGTAAGAATATGACTTGTCAGATTACTTGTACCCCCCTTCCCTTTTGAAGTTATATGCACCCAAAGTAGCCACTTTGTTGTCGCACATGTTTTTGGTGATTTTCGAGGTCACCCTGTGCCCAAACGAGTGGACATATACATCCCATATCACCGATGTATTATCTATAGGTGAATGTCTATGGTCACAAGCAAGTACAGGCTAATCAATTCATTTGTAAAGGAATGACATCCATCCAAAGTTGGGTCCGGGTGGGGAAAAAAAGTCAAAAACACAACCGTCCGTCTTGTCAATGGATCACCATGTGGACAGTTAAAACTTTTCTGAAATTTACACCGGTTAAACAGATATTAGATCTACTCATCAACCAAATTTCAGCTTTGGTACTCAACTCCTTCATGGTTAGATAGCATTTTGAAAAGTACACATTTTAACATATTGGGAATTCACATGTCTTAAGAGTTATGTTACTACTTTAAAGTGTCAAATTATTATCAGACATCAAACAGAATAGTACAAGTACTTTAAACCATACACTATAAATGTTAAATGACCACATATTCTGCCATAAAGATGTGTACAGTTTGTTGTTTACTTGATAAATGCTGGCAGTTTGTCTTGAATGTTATTGAAGTCGTTAACAGTTAGTCTGTAGTGATGGCCTCCACGTCCCTGCAGCTCTGGAGCACTGATGACACAAACTACGTCCTGGAATGGTACCCAACACTCATTATGGACATCTTGGGGCCAGGAGAGTGCATTTGAGTTCTTTGCTCTTCTCATGAACTTTACAAAGACCATCATTTTGCTCCTCTGATCACTCCACGATAGTTTCTGTAATCGACGAGGCTCACTGATAGGATCTCAATTCTTGAATGATAGATCTAGAATGAAATTGACCAAATATTGCTGCCTGGTAATGGGAAATGCCATCATTGCGTAATGGGTTATCCCTGTATTTACCTGACATGGGAAAATCCCACATCTAAACTTAGCTCTAGGCCCTAGGGGGCATCTTAACTTTATTTTACGATAAATATGCACGTTGTGATCAGACCTTACGCACGTAGATCGGCCGATTTCAAGTTTTGTATCCCCGGAATTGTGCAAAATTTGTATTTTTCAAAATGTGGTCTAACCATGAAGGAGTTGAGTACCAAAGCTGAAGTTTGATGAGTAGATCTAATATATCTGTTTAACTGGTGTAAATTTCAGAAAAAGTTTTAACTGTCCACATGGTGATCCATTGACAAGACGGACAGTTGTGTTTTTGACTTTTTTTCACCCGGACCCAACTTTGGATGGATGTCATTCCTTTACAAATGAGTTGATTAGCCTGTACTTGCTTGTGACCATAGACATACACTTATACATTCCATATCACAGATTTATTATCTATATGTCCACTCATATGGGCACAGGGTGACCTCGAAAATCACCAAAAACATGTGCGACTGAACAAAGTGGCTACTTTGGGTGCATATAACTTCAAAAGGGAAGGGGGGTACAAGTAATCTGAGGCAAGATTCGTGCAACAGGGAAGAAAGTTAGGATACCAAGTTTCAGCTCTATAGCTGTTACCAATCCCAAGTTATAAGCTTCCAAAGTCTGAAAAAACTTGCGTTTTCATGACTCGCGAGCACGAAAGACTGAGGTTTTGAGCAAATTTCAGGAGGCCATATCTCGGAGAGGACATGTCGTATGAGGCAAATTTTTTGTGTGTGTTAATTATTCATACAATGGATTATTATGATGAGTTTCATCAAAATCTGAGAGGGCCATGCAGGGACCACTGGTTGATTTGACACGGAATGACCCAGACACAAACTCACAATTGTTTTCCATGAAGAAAACCTTGACTACCATAAGTTTACATTAGCGGGGGAATTCTACCTTGCATTGTCAAGACAACTAACATGATACCCAGCGAATAAATTACTTAGCCTACTTAGGCTAATTTTTAAAAAGCATTAGCTAATGTTAAATTCAGCTATGTTGTGACTGATTTCATTTCTGCCCGATCACGGATTGGGAAGCTTTCTGCAGTGAGGTTATGCCAGGGCAGGGATACTTCAGCCTGCTTATCACCAGTGAGAATGTGAACGTAGGCTACGGCTGACAACAACAAACTGATAATAACATAGGCGAGGGTGGATTCCAATCACTTATTTTATCCGTCCTCTTCTCCTCGGTCCTCGCCTGACCCAGAAATCGATCGAGGTTCGCCATCTTTAAGGACATCCCAAACTGCTAAATGCTCCACAGAGGAGCAAGGAGTGGGGAACGAGGAGGTTCCCAGAGGATGCTTTAGTGAGGAAACGAGTGTCGCCTTTGCGGAAGCCTTTTCTCGGAACGCGTGACGTGTATAAATTATCCACCACTCTTCACATCTGCCATGTCGCAGACACACCCTTACACAAATGCAATTTTACCATTCCTTTCCATTTATTATAAAGCGCTAATGCATATGACACTCATTCTTTATAACTAACAAAATAACCATTTATTCATGAAAAAATAAGCTAAAAAGCCTTATAGTTAAGCACGTGAGCATAATATGACGATGACGCTTGATTGAGCAAGGACGTTCCATTTGCCTAATGCATGTTGCCTCGTTTCCTCCATCCTCGTATCTGATCCTTGCATCCTTTCCTCGCGTCCTCCGTTGGGCGGAGCTAAGGAGCGAGGCAAGGATTCAAGGAGTAAAAATAAGTGATTGGAATGAACCCCTAGCCTAGCCTACGTTACGTTTAATATCTGGAGGACACATCCGACTAATAATAACGTCATTATGAAGCCTTTTTAGACTAATTGGTGCCATCGTTTTAGGAGGAAATGCTTACTTTTTAAAAAGGCAAAGTTAAGGGAATATATTTCTTGCCTTAAGGCGAGACACGGCAGGCAGAAATTATGTTTTTGCATCCACTCATCAATTTTGAGATTTTTGGTTATTTTGCTTCCATAACATGTCTTCTTTAACACTGATATCATAAAAATGTCCAGACTGCACAGAAATGTTTATTTTACTGTATTTTGTCTACTTAGGTCCAGAAATTTTATCCTAACTTGATCGAATGTTAGCATTTTTGAGTGAGCTATAGTTCCGTGACGTTTGGTAAAGCAATGTAGTGTTACCTATGGTTGTAAAGCTCATTTTCTGTAGCCTAACAGTAGCTGATCCAAATATGGTCATTTCCTTTGTAGTGATGACTATTTGTGAGAAGACGAAGGGTGCTTTAATACAAAATGCTAAATCCCATTGGCTAAAGGCCATTTCTGGCGTTCTGATCGCTAAAACGCATCACGTGATGTGTTCGGCAACTTCCGTGTTAGCTTAACGCGGCAAATAATGAAGTGGTGAAACAAAAGTTCGGCGAATGTGAAGTCGTGATGGGCAAAACACCGAAAATCCGTGCAAAAGCGACACAAAAGAGATGTGAGCAATTATCTACTACCAGAAGAAGCAAGGGAACTACATGTGATCGTAAAGATGACACCGAGCCTGTCAGTAGCGAGTCACCAGCTGTCAGTGCGTCAAAATGCAAAATTCAGGAGTTGGGGAAAGATGATCTGAAAATAGATGACAGGCCAGTCACACAACAGTGGCTTATAATGCACGTGTCGCGTTTAAATGAGCTGCTGGATGAATTGCTATGTCCAAATTGCATGGGGAACGGTCTACATATAAACATAGATCCCCAAAACCAAGGGTTTTGTAGCAGTCTGTTGCTAGAGTGTAGCGAATGCAAATCGCAAGAAAATGGATACAGAAAAAGCGTGTTTTCATCCTCACGTCTTCAAGAGTCAACCAGGAGCGATGTAGCCTTTGACGTGAATGTCAGAATGGTCCTCTTAGCACACGAGTTAGGGCTTGGATATGCTGTGCTAAGGAAAATTAGTAAAGTGTTAGGTATTCCATCACTACACTTGAAGACATATCAGAGACACGACAGGAGAGTGACAGGTAAACAGGGTAGAGATAGAGAAGCCTATTAGAAAGTGTAAAACAATCTATTTACTGTAGGCTATATTTGTATTGTAAACAGGGTAGAGACAGAGAAGCCCATTAGAAAGTGTAAAACAATCTATGTATTTACTATAGGCTATATTTGTACTGTATAGTAAAATGTAGAGAGAGATTGTTTTACACTTTCTAATAGGCCTCTATTTATTTACTGTAGGCTATAATGGTATTGTATAGTAAACAGGGTAGAGATAGAGAAGCCTATTAGAAAGTGTAAAACAATCTATTTACTGTATTTGTAGTGTATACGTCCCATAACACAGAATAATGAAGTGCAATTTCATGAATTCAGCATATTGTACTTCATTAATGTTCAGTTTGTTTTATTGTTACAGTGATACTTTTCCTTTTAGTGGCAGGGAGGGCAGACTGTAGGGCGGACTGTAGTCAAAAGATAAAATAATTATAATGAAACGTACATCTTCATCCATTCTAAGAAGAGAAGACCTTCATGCACTTCTTGTCTTTTGTCTTTTGTTTTATAGGTTCCATTGCCTTACTAGAATCCCTAGCTGTAATCGCATTGGCTCTTACCTATGTATTTTGATTTTGATTTTTTTTGTTTTTTACTAAATGAAGATAAAAAATTATCTTAATTGACAATTATGACAGACAATTATGACATTATGACAAAGACAAACAGGCGGCACAAAACGGTTGCGCAGTAATTGGAAGGCCCTGTGACTATGCCTGTCCTTAGTTGTACTTATTAATACCTTATTATATCTAATCAAGTAAGTATATATATACAGTTTAGATGTGTTCAGTAGTGTAATAGGGCATTGTGGGATGTGATTTAATGGGTTCTTGGTGCTATAAAGATTGATTTCTAGTCAGCAAATATTAAACTTAACAATAGATATCTTTAACGGCCATTTTCTCAAAATGAGTTTTTTTCAATACTCTGAACCAAAAATCTCAACTTCTAGATCACTTACATACACTAAACTTTCCATGTTCATTCTTAACTATATTCTGAAGATTATTACAGAAGGATTTGTTAATATATTGCCAACTGCCTGAATTATTACACATTTTGTTCTTAAAAACATGGTTAAAAATGCATTTTTTTATACCTGTATATAGCATTTTCTCATTTATAAAATGAAAAAAGCATGCATCCAAAATCTGTTCTGTAATTCTTTTAGTCTCTAATATGTTGTCAAAATGAAATAAAGATTTTAAGCCTGGCTTTATCCAATTTTTCTATTTTTGGTTTTTAAATATATGCAAATTAGTGCATATTTAATGAGGCATTGCCTAATTTGCATATTTAAATGTTACTTTAAAAAGAACTTCCAATACAAAAAATAATTGTAACAGTATAAGTAATCAACTGGTAGTTTCATGATGATATCTTGTAGTTAATTATTTTTCCCTATTCACCTGCAGTGTCTCGCCTTAACCACCACTCTACAGCAACTCACAGTCCGCAGGTCCAGAGTCTAGTGCTGTAACCACTACGCCACACTAACTCATGATTCTCGTGTAAAAGGTCTAGTGCTTTACCCACTCTAACCACTAGGAGTCTGCAGACACAGCGCTGTCTCTATCTTTATCTTCAACCAAGAAAATTATATTTATCTGTATTTGGAATAGGGGTGGGGTGAGGACTGTTGGGAAGAAGGGGGGGTATAATTTCAAACTGACGCTACCTCTCCAACTCGGCTACTTCCAGTTGCTTGTTCCTTGACGCCGATCCTGATCTGACTGAAGGGTCACGGGACTAGCTGGCTCGCACTTCCATTAAGACCATTTTGTTCTTATTCAGAATCATTTTGTTAGCCTGCCGCCTCAAATACTGTATGCACCGCTAAGAAGTTGTGTGTGCAGCTGGAGTAATTTAGAGCACGGATTACAACCACTACAAAACAAGAAACAAGCAGGTACAATCAATCTATTGACCTCTCTTGGTAAAACAAACCACCTCTTATCAGACTGCTCCTACATTCTGCCTGCATAACAAATCTATATTCTCAGGAGATTTTACACACGGCACTGTGACCAAGTCTGATCAATCTGACCAGACCCATTATTTGCACCATCAGGTCTTTAAACTGAAGTTCAGGGAAAAGAAAGATTAACTATATGTCAGTTCCTAAAATTCAGATTACAGCCTTTTGGGAACGTGGTTGCAAAAGCATCGTAAAAAATAATTAAAGGCCCCAGGGGGTGGGACACAATGTGGTTCAATTCCCCTGTGTGGCCCGCATCCCGTGCCCCACCACCACACACATTAAACATTCAGACAGGGGACCCGTTTGGCGTAAACAGTATACAATGCCCAATCCGGTATTACAATAATGACCTCCGTCTGTAAACACCCGCAAAGGTAGGGTCACGCTTTTCACATTGGACTGTGTAATTCCTTATTTATCAGTTTGAATACCAATAAGATAATATGCCCCAACTGGAGGCATTTTCCTGCAATTTAATCATTCATGATAGGAAAATTGCTCCTTTATGTGCAATAAATATTGATTTACAACTCATACATAACTGAATGCGCTGAGACAGACTCAGACTCCTCACTGCCCATATTTTACTGCACTGTTATTCCCACGTAACACACTGTTGCTGCCCTTCTGCTGTAAGCTGACACACACATGCACAACCACACGCACACACACACACAAACACAGACCACCGCATCCCCCAATACCACTTTCTTAAAGTCCATACATTTAATTTTCATTATTCTCTAAATACTGTGATGTCTCTACCACACACTCTCAGAGATTAGTAGTGGTATGTAACAAAAAAAAAAAAAAAAAAGGTGTAGCTGTACTTGGAGCCAGAGGGTGAAATGTTCAAATCCCAAGTGAGTCACATGGCCCCAGTTCCTTACCCTGGATTGCTTTGAGATGTGTAAGTGGATAAATGAGAACTTTGTAAGTCACCCTGGATAAGGTGCTTTTCTAAGCACATCGTTGATAATAAAAAAGATAATATGGAGCCTTGAGATTCTTTTTGCGGTGTGGCTCTGTCGGACAAATTTTCCTTTACTGAAGATCCCGCCGTGTTCAGACGGTTGCTATGGTTTCTTAGGAGGGAATCTTTCTGGTTATAACACCAATTGAGAAATGCTCAAATGGCCCTCAAATCTTATTATACTGCCTGGTATTAGGTGAATTTCCTCAATTTGCCACTTATAACAGTGACAACACAGCACGTCCAGCACTTAAAAATTAAGCAATCTCTTTGGCAGATTATCAATTCGCAATACCCGAATATTAGTTTATGACATAATTAAGGTTAAGCATCTTTCTTGCAGTTAGTTACACAAATGAGTGCCCCACCTAGGCATGAAACCCGCAAAAAAAACCTTTTACGAGGCTGGTTCCGCACGCCACCATCCGAACGCAGGAAACTGACAGATACAGTGCCGCTAAAAAGCAGCCGGCCCAACAGAGTGAGGGGATTTTGGTTAGCACTGAGCAGCAACGATGAAATGACTGGCAGGTGACACGCCATTAGAGCTTGGGGAGTGCTTCAGTCACACACTGTATGAGAGATACACTGCTGCGGAGGGGAATGGTCTGTTTGTTTTTTATTAAGACACTTGAAAGGGGTACAAAACGTATCCCGCAGGGAAGGCCTTCCTACCGTTAGCCATTTGGTACTAAGCATAAAAACGACCATCTGAGGCCGCAGCCATCGCTGGCACTGCAAGCTCTGCTCTATAAAACTCACATTAACTCCACAACATTGTGATCGAAACATGATTGTGGCGCAAATGCTAGCTCGCCCACATTAAGAAATATACAATACGGTAATTATATTTGGTTTAATTAGAATTGCAGATAGGATGGAGAGATATGAGAAGGCCACATGCATTTCTTCTCTGGGGCAGGGATTTGGGCTAATTTTATAATAAAAGCCCTTGGCAGAGTTCAGTCAAGCTTAAGAACATAAAATCTTTAATGGAAACCGCTGGTTTCAGGCTGTGGAAAAAAAAAAATTAACTCAAAAAAGAACTCGGTGCATTAGCTTTTCACGGTCATCAATTAATGATACGGTATTCTGTACATGCAAGATTAAGATTTATTTTTGAAGGACATGTAATTCATATGGCTTAATTCGGTAATTTTCTTTCTTTCTTTTTGCTCTGACAGATTAATAATGTAATGGAACATCTTCCTTCATTTGCCAGTCACAGGTTAAAGGATACGCCTACATTATGCCTTGCACTATACAAATCACGCAGGGTCATGTCCCAGATTTAATGAGTCAATTGATATCCTTTCCTAAAGCAGCTGGCGATTGAACAAACATAACATTATCATTAAAAACATGCAGTGAAAAAAAGTAAATATTAATAAACATTCATATTGATTTGGTTCAGTGCAGACTGTATGCATTATTTCTCCATTACTAGACTCTGCAGTAGAGCATTACGAGACTCCCGAAAAGCTGCGCAATTCAAAGACGGGACAAAGTGAGAGCTCTTGCTCGTCCCATTATTTATCGTGGGAGCATCCCCAGCGACGGGGCCCCACGTGAACCCTGAGTAATTTTTATTTGCTCCGTTCGGAAAGGGCTTGTTCCACGAGGGGCGAAGGGCAGCGAGCTGCATCTGGATGGATGGATTCCTGCCCCGTGTTAAACGGGGACACCCCGGGAAGCCGTGCCTCGCCACCCCCCCCCCCCCCCACACGCTACCGCGCCCAAAACATTGACGCCGTGACCGACTTTGGCGCCGCGCTTCATCTCCACCGGCAACGGCGCCAAATAGAGAGGCTCGCGTTCAGCGCCCCAAAACCGACACGCTGGAAACGGACTCTTATAAAAAGCCGCCGCCGCCTCAAACAACACAATGAAATATGACAAATACATTACCAATATGCAATGCGCACTTCGTATTTCAACATACGGAGAGGCCGTTGCTCAAGCAGCTCTCGTAAAGAGCGTGCGACAG
Source organism: Synaphobranchus kaupii (assembly GCA_029718625.1). NCBI lineage: Eukaryota > Metazoa > Chordata > Actinopteri > Anguilliformes > Synaphobranchidae > Synaphobranchus > Synaphobranchus kaupii. The sequence goes on from CM056393.1 coordinate 10,523,121, forward strand.
CCAATGGTGTGCGTTCTCGGTCGAGCGGCGCGCTAGCGCTCTGACTGGAGAGGAGAGAGAAGGAAGCTGGCGGTAAACAAGGCAGGTGCATGTATAGTTTGGTAAGGCATGACTGCTCCCAGCTAAAGGTTTCCTCCATCCCTCTCCTTTCCTCCATCCCTCTCCTTTCCTCCATCCCTTTCCCCTGGAGGACCTACTGCCGCGGCCGGCCGCAAACCGCTCGGCGGAGAACCGGCTGATTGGTCAAGCAGAACCGAGCCGGCAATCACCTGGGCTCCAGCCGCCCAATTACCCAGAAGTCCACGGGGTCTTTCATTACCCAGAAAGCCCTGGGCTCCGGTGCCATCTCTCTGCTCGCTCTTAATGGGCAGTCTGTTCCCCCCATAGCGTGCAACTAAAAAATAAAAAAACAAGCCTTGCACTGTTGAAGATTGCGAGCGCAGGGACGTTTAACTACAAGTTGTGAGTGAGAAGAGTACAGAACACTTTCAACAACTTTTGTTTTTTATTTTTCAGGTGCTGGAGCTACTAAGTCATGTTTCCATATCATATACTTTTTATTTTTTATTTATTTCGTGAGTGTATTCTGTGACATTTCACTGTCAGTAAGGCAATGCCGATATGGTCACAGTATGTATGAAAACACTGACCGTGAGACAGGGCTAAGACGCATTGTTTATTATAAACTAAGACCTAGATGATATACTGTCTTAGACGCACAGGGCTTTTCCCCATCTGAAGCTCCCCTTAATGCCCGTGGCAAGTCCTGTCATATGGTAATTAATGGATGACGGGGTAGACGGGGCCAAGCAATGTCAGTCTATTCCCGCCGTTCCCACAATGCATCACTCGGCGTGACAGGTAGGTAAGACGGGTTGAGATTGTATGAGGGTCGGGGCCTGTGATCAGGATTAAGTTCTGATTCTGACTGACAGCAGAGCAAAAACAATTGCCTGCTTTAATAGAGGCCTGCCGGGTAAATGGCGTTCAGACTCATTATTCACACAAACCTGGGATGTTGAAGCAATTATGTCGAGCAAAGACATGCTGCGTAACCCACTGAATCCGCCTCCTCCCCCCACCTCTCTTTATCATACTCAGTCTCTTTCTTCACCTCTCCGTTTATCACATCCTTTCTCTCCATCTCTCCTTCATCTCTCTCCGTCCCTCTCCTTCTCTCCTTCTCTTACACCCATACCTGGCAGACCCATCATGTTTTCTTTTCTTTTTAAACAAAGAAACATCTCCCTGATACTTTGTCTGCTATGTTTGCTAATTTTACCTGCATTTTTAATAGGTTTTTTTATATTGTAGGCAGGCTGTGTTGAAATAACACATTTTAATTTAAAGGAAATCAACTTTTCAAGGCCCCACACAATGAAAATGTACCACTTTTAAGTGATTAAATGGTTAGCTATAGTTTAATTACTTCAAGGACATGATGCAGACCAAAAAAATTTAATAAATTAAACTTGATATTTGTGCGGCTAAATATTTCCCCCACTTCCTGTAAACGCTGTGTGATGTTTCGGTGATGCGTACCTGCACTAGCAGGCAGTGGAAAAAAGTTTTTCCTCCAATTACATTGCTCGATTTTCAACTTGTCCTCAACGTCAATGTGAGTGACCGCTAGCAACTTAGGTTGCTCACAGTAGCAAGTTAGCAACTGTCAGTGCGAGTGCGAGTGCGAACTGCAAACAAAATGGCATGAAAGTGCTTGTTTGGGTGTGAGAGTCCCCACAAACGCATGGCTACGGAAAAAAATGGCTTGAATTTGGCCACATGATGGAGGCTGCAATCTGCTCAAACTGAGGATATGTCCAGGTGGGATTTGGGAGCTAAGTTACTACTCCCTCACTGAGTGGGCCATTCCCACCATCATCCACTACAATGGTCCCTCACTCCCTTTGAAAGTAACTAATTAGCATTTCTGTATAACGTTATATTTAATTCAAAAAGTTAGCAAAAAAATTGCAAAGTTAACTATAACTCCTTATATATCATCTTGCTATGCAGCCAGAAACGAGAGAGTTTGCATGTCAGTGTGAGACTGAGTGGGTTACATCGCTGTCGAAACTGGTCTGAAACTGAGGCAGGTGCCTGATGAGAAGTAAAGGTAGCTAATAATGTTAGCTGAGCTGAAATTCTTATTTATAATGGCTGTTTTTCATTCATTTCTGTCGTTCGAGGTAACTTAGGCACGTCTGCAAATAAAGTTTGGGTCTGCTTTCTTTTACTCACGTTACCGTTACGCTAGGCTAGCTGGGAGCTGCTGCCTCTAAGTTAGGTTTAAGGTTAGCTGTAGCTTACATTGCTTGTTTTGTTGTTGATTAATTAAATAATCTGTAGCTATCTAGTTATGTAACGTTAGCTATAGTATCTACACTTCAAGAACTGCAGTTTCTCCCTTGTAAGAAAGACAGAGAATTTTCGGGATTCCAGATTCAAATTAGCGAGATATTGATAATTACAGATATTACGACTGCTATTAGTGGCAGTAGTTGTTGCTGTCCAGCAATTTGCACACAGCTATCCTGTTTTTTTGTGGTAATGGTAACATAACGTTAATAGAAAAACAAAACAGGATTCTGGATTCTAGGCAAATATTTATTACAGATGTTGACGTTACATATGACTGTTCTCATACCATTCAGAAACATCAAGATTCTCTCGGGGGTGGAGCGCATTTTCTGCAGCTCCGGCAACAGCAGCAACGGGGTGGCTCAAACATATAGGGCCGCAATGGAGAGAAGCCGCCCCTATACTCGTAGTGATCTCCCTCCCTCCCGGTACCATCCTCGCCTCCCCGTCCTCATCTCTTTCGTTCTCATCCTCCTGCCCCTCGTTGTCCCACAGAAACAACGCTTCCTCCTCCTCAACAGAGGGGGATGGAGGAGGAGAGTGATCCTCAATTTGAGACACAATGGCATCCATTTTGGCTAACGCGTTAGCTTTCTTTTGAGCACTGCTATCCAGAAGCTTCAAGCTAACTAGCTTGGGACCGCGACTGCCCGCCCATTTAAAAAAAAAATAAATAAATAAAAAAACGTCCGGATTCACAAGAAGCCTTCTGAAAAGCATTAGGAAAATGTGATCTGACTTCTGTTTTGTGGGGCCTTTAACCTTTAGCGTGCGTGCGTGCGTGCGTGCGTGCGTGCGTGCGTGCGTGCGTGCGTGCGTGTGCCTCACCACCCCAAAGCATTAATAAACTTCAAAGATTCCAAATTCTTCCTAACCCTCAACCATCTGCATTTCGACCCCTTGCTCATACATTTGCCCTCATTATCAGACTTCTCTTACAAACACCCACGTAGACCTATACGGGGAAAAGTGCCCAGAAACTGAGTCATCAAAATAATTTAATTGTTTTCTTCTAACACTGCTGGGTTTGGGCATCTCTGTGCATCATTTACCCTGTGACATAACTGATAACCTTAATATCAAACTTAAAATACTACGTAAACCAAGGTGGTCATTATGTACTGTGTGTGTTGTTGTAGTGTGTACCAAGAAGGGTTGCTCATATTCAGTTAGCTTCATTTTTTCTTCCAAATTAATGAGCAATGCAGGTCATTCCTTCTTTTAAATGTATCTGATACCCCACCCAGCACTTATATAGACACTTACATTGTACTACCTACAATCACGGCCTTGCTGTTCCCGTTGTGGTTTTGTTATGATACTGTGGTTTAGTTGTGGTAATATTGTTATTGTGTGGTTCAGTCGGACTGTGATTATGTTGGCCAGTCATGGTTATGTTGTTACTATATTCTGGTTCAGTAATGCCAATGTTGCTATTATATTGTTGTATATTTCAGCCATGGCTATATTGCTACTGTATTGTGGTTGAGTTGGATCTTGGAATTATACTGTGGTTCACTCGTGGTTGTATTGTGACTACATTGTTCAAATGTGGCTTTATAGTTTTTTTTTTCCATAATATCTGGATTATTTCTATCATCAGACACTGAAGCTATTAAACCACAAATCACCATGGAAATGCCATCCAACATAAAAGAGAATTTAAAAAAGAATTGTTGAACACACACTATGAGAACCAAAAACATGTTTTTTCCGACATCAAATGAAACAGTTGATAATGACCTTGTATTTGTGGGGGAAACACCACCATTTTCTATGCGCCGTACTGAACAAAAAGCATATGGGATGGGAAACCATTATGGGGAGTTATGGCCAAGAGAATGATGAGAAGAGCTTCAAATATCACGTTATCGGCATATAAAGGCCAAATATACTCAGTGCCTTCAGTCTAGTAAAGCTGATTAGCACAAGGTAGCCCATTGTGAGGAAAATCATTTCACAGCTGTAGAGCAAGTGATTTCATATCCTTTATTAAGATTACACAGTAAGTGCCTAATCAGTGGGACCATTAATCACTGCCATTGTGCACTTAAAGCCTCTTGCACTGTTCTAGTTCACAGCTAGCAGAGGTTACGAGTTCCAGTGAAAGTCTTAAAATGGCTTCCAACGTAATCGTCTTAAACAGCCTTCTCTAGTAAAAAATAAATAAAATAGCACGTGTAGCATCGTCATGTCAAATCGTTTTACTCAATATCTTAATGTGTCTGTGCTTCTGAAGATTTTCTGAAGACAGCTTTCTTTAAAGGGGGGGGGGGGGGGTCTGATAAACCAATTAAGGATTTAAATGGGCAATAGAATGCTGCAGATAAACCATTCGGGTGGAATATTTGCTCTTTGTCACTAACACAAAGCAGAATCCTAACGTTAATTTAAACATTGACGCATCGTGCTCTCGACGCTTTTTTTTCAAAAGTCGTTTCATGCAAGTTTCTTAAACTTTTCTTAAAAGCGCTGAAAGATTAATGGCGAAACTGAAAGGAAATCGCATAAATAGAAACACGAGGCCTGTGTTCTTGCGGTGGCACGATTTAAAAAAGAAAAGAGTGTGCTGCCAATGCCTATTGAATATTTAAAGTGCGCGGTAATGCTCTTATTTCTTGCACAAAAAAGTACTTGAGATATTTTCAACATTTTGTATTTTTATCCACAAGCCATGCGAGGGAGTTGGGGGGGAGGTGTGTGTGGAGAGGGGGGTCGGTGGGGATGCTCGATCCTCTGAGGCACAGGAGGAAGAAGGAAAAGCGGGCCAAAGCTAGAGATAATGGAGAATTTATGTTCTTCTACAGCGGCACTCTTAGCTGGAGTTAATTCTCTTAATAGCATGGGACTATGCTGGCAACACTTAGGCTCAAACCTATACACAATATAAAAGCGCAGGAGGTAAGTGCGCGAGCAGCAGATGTATAATGAATGAAACTCGGGCCTGCAACCTACAGCTCGGCATAATTGCTCTTAGAACTGTTAATGTTTTATGATTTAATAGCTGCATCCCCACACTTTGCTGAGATGTTTCTTGATCCGAGTTCCCAATCTGGGAGGCGGGGGCGGGAGAGAGAATACCCACTCGGAAATTATATTTCAGCCCCTCACATGATGGCGTATGTTTTTTTTTTTGTTTGTTTTGCCCTTTGTTATTCTAAGTTGGATTCTCTCAATTGAAATGCAGAATTAAAGTGTGCTTTCTAGTGCTGTGTGAGAAATGCCTCAAAAGGCAGCTAAAGGTTAGCACATAGAGAGAGAGAGAGAAGAATATGCTGCCACCTGGTTATTCATCCATTATGGCCTAAGACACTAAAACCGTAAGCCTGCAGGTGACGAGTTAATCAGCTACCTGTCCAGTAGGAGTCAGTGTTGCACAATGAGGCTGATCAACCGGCATGTTCTCTCCCGCCTTCATGCTGTGGATCTGTGAGGAAAACATCTAACATTTTAAAATATGAAATATGTCAATCCCAGCATGCATTGGGTGAGAAGCAGGAATACCCCCTGGTCTCGCCAATCCATCACAGGGCACACACACCATTCACTCATACCTATGGGCAATTTAGAGTCTCAACTTAGCCTAACTCAGGGGTTCCCAAACCGGTCCTGGGGCCCCCCCTGTGTATGCTGGTTTTCGTTGCAACCACAGTTGCAATTCCAGAATTTTAACAATCTGCAATTTTTGCTGAATATTCACACATATTCAGGTCATAGATTCATAACCTGCCTCTCATGTGGTTGTCTGTGAAATATTTTGTTGCTCTAACGTCGATTAAAATTAACCTGTGGTTAAATTATGTCCAGAAAATGCAAGTGATTAAATTGTATGTGTGAATATAACATTAAACTATAACACTTACCAACAGTGGCTCATGTTTTTACGGTGGAAAAAACTATTGTCCAAACACAAAGATTCCATTACAATTCAAATTTATTCGAATTTCGCTTTTTACAGAGAACTGTCACAAAGATGCTTACAGAGACAGGACAATTTAGGCAAAGAAACAGGCCTGAACCTCCAAAAAGCAAGGGAGGCAAAAGCTCCCTAGTGGGGAAAAAAACACTCAGATGGTGGCGAGAAAAAACTCCCCAATGGGAAGAAATCTCGAGAGGAACCTGGAATACAGAGGAGCCCCTCCTCCGCTGGCCGGCCTGGTGTAAACTAACGGTGGAATGGGATGAAAGAGACTGATAGTTCACGGTAAAAAATAATAATAATTATAAGTCAATCTTAACAAGAATTTTAGTCTTATATTTAGGCTTAAAATCTTATTTCTATAACTTTCTTTTACTAAATAAGTAAAAAAGAGGAAATAATTTAGATTTTAAGTCTCATTAAGAAATTTTTTGCAGTGTTCCACAGCCGCATACCTATACTGACTGAAATACAAGAACCTACACCAAAATGCTTATCAACCTGACTGAACATGAGGATCATTTTGAAGATGAGTATTACCAAACACATAAGTAGGTCATTTTTTGTAAAGAACATAAAAATCATATGGATGAAAGATGATGCTTTGAAGTCATTATGCGAGGTGGGTGGAGCTGTAAAAAATATATATTTTTAAAATTGTTTTAAAAATCTCTATGATTATCTCTCCATTTACAGCAGGTCAGCATCTGTAACTTTCATATCTACACTGTGGATTGATTTATCTTTAAAATATTCATTGAATTGCAGGAATGAAAGAAGCACTGACCTGATGATAACTTCTCTTGTGTGTTGATTTTTCTAAATTATGAACAAAACATTTGTTAGGTTATGCAAATCAGATGCACTTCGGCAACTAGGCTGATCTGTGCAAGTGGGTTAATTGCGCTATGACTTTGTCATGATGAGATTGTTTGATAAAAATATTAATGCAATAACGGTGGCGGCCAGGGGCTTTATCACAACGCTAGTCCCACAAGGTAAGGAGACTAAATTACAGCTTAAGCACCAGGGCCCGAAGAGCAAGAATAGGACTCTGATGACCGCATGGCGCGGCAGTCTGAAGATGCCGTGAGACGGCACCGCAAGGAGGATTCAGCGGGAAAGCAGAGACGGGTAAATGAGCGCAACCATTCATTCTGAAATGTTATTTCTATGCAATGAAAGGGCTGGGTATTTAAAAACCTTCCACAAGACGGTCGCTGCATGCACGTTGCTATGGAGACAGAAAATGGCAGCGCGCGAAGAGTCAAGCGGCTGGATGCAGGCATTCAGGATAGCCAAGAGAAAGGATGGAGGGAGAGAAAAAGGAAAACTTAAGGCAAACCGGAAAAAAGACTACTCGGGAAAAGGATGTCAATAAAAGCCAATGCACACAGCGTGTCGGTGGGTGTTATGACAGTTTATTCAAAGCCTACCTGTCCCCCTGTCTGTGTACATGTCATTGTGATGTCAGAGATGCAGCTCTGCTTCTGACAAGCAGGTGGGATTTAGACCAGTCATTACCGGAGCTGGCAAAATACTGGAACAGCACTTGAATGCTCACAATGAATCCTACTACTACTACTATTACTAATAATAATAAGAAGAAATAACAATAATAATAATCATAAGCATAATAATGAGTGACATTGAACACACCCAGAATCTAAACTATGAGGCCCTCAAGCTCCAAGCGGAAGTAGCCATTTGAATCCTTTCCAACGCACTGCAGTGTTATGCTTTTGTAAAGCACTCAGGAGTTCACAGCTGCCAAACTCTGAAAAGTATAAAAATGAAAACTTGATCACTGCTTAAAATGTCTAATCTTATAGGAAGTCTGCATCCAGACTGCAGAGCAGTGGGACACTAAATTACTCTAAAGCTTTTTACATTTTAATGCTCCCAGTCTCTCCTTATCAGAGCACGGCTGTGTGTCATTGGCTGCCTTGGTAACGGACTGTTGGCCTGGCAGCGGCTCCAGTGAACAGGATTATGGGTAATACAGGGTAGGCCTTCATGTTACATCTTTCTGTAGTATTTCTGCTGCATAAAACAATAAATATTTTATGTGAATCTCCTCAGGAATAATTTTGCTTTTTACATTTTGTCTCAGAGTGAATATTAAACAACAGGCCCAAAAGACAGGCCCAGTGATCTCAGGCTAGAAGCCTGCTGCATTCTGGGAAAGCTCAGGGGCAGGAAATGCAGCACGATGCGCATGCATGGATGCAGGCATGTTTGCAAGTAAACATGGATGTGAGGAGCCAATGACAGGGGTGGCTGAACCTGTGCCAGATCTATAGCCCTTTACATTGTCAATCATTCAGACTCCACTATTTGCCCTCATAAAAAATGCATTAAAAAAATTCCAAGTCCAGGTTTTGGCACTGTGCACTCCATAACACTTTCATAACATCCCTCCTACTTCTCATGATATCTCCTGATATCTAGAAATATAATCATATTGGTTAAACATCACTAGTGTGATTTCATCACTAGTTATTGCAGTAATGACTATAATTGTAATGAAAAACTGAAAATATAGATTTATTGAACTATGTTCATTTAACTTTTTCATTTGAAAAATAATTGTTATTATTATAAGGTTAAACTTTAACAAAGTCTCTCATATAAAGGCTTCATATTGCATATATCAAGCCTTCATAAACATGACATAATGGCTTCATAAATCATACATAAGCAAATGTCATGCTTCATAAAGTACGACATAATGCCTCCTTATAAAACATGTTATGACAAATGTGACGTAACCAACAATGCCACCTGACTAATGGCCTAAACATTATACAGGGTGACATAAAACATGCTAGGATGCTAGGCTAACTGTGACACATTTGGCATAACGTTCCATAAGAAGGTGTAATGTCACCCTTTACGAAGCATGACATTTGCTTATGTATGATTTATGAAGCATACAATATAAACTTTATATACAATACACATACTATACAATATAAAGCCTTCACATGAGAGACTTTGTTTAAAGTTGTTGACCTATTATTATTATTTTAAGGCTACTCCATTATTAGTTTAATTCTACTCCATTATACGGTCACCACATTACTGTGACAGCAGGGAAGGTAGGCAAACCTCCGAATGCATGTACCCTCCACCCACTGTCCAATCCTGCCACAGTAACCTCCAGCTGGAGCCTGCAGATCTGTTCTCTGAATGCATGTACCCCTACCTCCACCCACTGTCCAATCCTGCCACAGTAACCTCCAGCTGGAGCCTGCGGATATTCACACAACTCTTCCAAAGTCATGAGCGCAAGGAAAGGTGATTAGCCAGCTCCGCCCTTTCACCACTTTCTGGGTGAAATATGTTAAAAACAGTATATATTATATATATATATATATATATATATATATATATATAGCAGGGTGAGTTGCACATTGGTGACTTTGTCTGATAAATGAGGGCCAAAAAAGAGATAATTTATTGTAAAATTAAAAGCAGCCACGGCGCGATAGAGGGTGATTGATGAATGATGCAGGCTCCCCTTGGCGTTAGAACGACGTCCAGGGGATTTGAGTGTCCTCTCTGCGGAGGTGCGGCGAATGCGGCCGTACGCCGGACCTCAAACACAGCGTCCTTCCGAGACCTGCCGGACAGAGTGTCTGTGGCCTCTGGTCTGAGCGGGTGCTACCGCACGTTTCAGCTCGCAAGGGTGTACAGACGGTGGATGGGCCACAATGTCTACGTCTTCATTTCAGTCATTAGGTCCAGCTAGTCTCCAGCACGCAAACATTAGCTGAATGGTGAACATTATCTCTTGGTCTTTTGTGTGAATAAATACAACTCTTCTACTTTCTACAAGATGACATACTACATTCAGTCAGTGCTATGGAACACTGATGCACTTGCTGCCTTCATAAAAAAAATGCAATGGATAAAAAAAAAAAAAAAAAAAAAGACATTGTAAGCCCAGTGCCAGAATCAAGGTTAAAATGATGCATTCTGTTTCACAATAAGCCTGTTGATAAAGATACTGTGAGTCCTGTGTATAGCAGAGGATTGCCACCTCCAGTTTCTCATTTCATCCTACCCCCCTTGGACGTGTACACCCAGTTGTTCCCCAGTAATCTTGCCAATCTCCCCATTAGCGGCATCATTTCATCACACATATCTATATTTCAAAAGCTTTGAAGAGGCAGCCATTTCAAAGCTTCATTGCTGTGTTTGTTATGTCCCTTGAAGGCACCGCAGTGCTTTTAGATAAAAGTGTCTTAGTTCAAATTATGACACACATGCCTGCCTGACAACGAGGTGCAGGAAATCGATCAGTTATGGCCTAATGTGTGCAGGTTTATTGTAGGTATCTAATTTAACCCGATTAACTTTGATGTCAAAGTTTTATTTAAGTGTCAATATCTCAAAGAATATTCACTGCACATCCATGGTTTGAAATTCAAATTGAAGGAGAGGTTGTATCATTCGGAAATTTGCAACATAATACATTTATTTCAGAATAGTCACATACAGTATATGACATAATACGCATAAAATAAGTTGCCTAATATTTAAATGTGTTTTTTTTTAAAACGTACTAAACCACCTGTGTTTTTACATAACAACTGTCATGGTATTTGCAGCCCCTGCTGTTTCTGCGGTCGTATTTCTATTTGGCGTCGTCAGGACGCTCTATCTGAATTTTTCCACCTCCGTTGGAGGTTTCCTACCTCAGGACTTCCGCATTTCCGCACTTCGATATTGTCTTTGCTATGTTGACAGACGAAGTCGGTAAGGTATAGGAATTTCGGTCACTGCAATTCTGGCTCGTACGAATAGGAAACGCAGCAAGTCCGGTTATAAGATTTAGGTTAGATTGGTTTTCGCTTTCCTTTCCAATCTTTCTTTATCCTTTATTCTTTTTCACCTGTTGCCAGTTGTGTTCAGCTCGTTTGCCACAAGAGCTTTGGCTAACAGGTATTTTCTATTTTTTTTCCTTCACTCGTTATATCGAAGTTTTGTTTCAACCACCTCTTGTTACACCTAATTATTTTGTGCGTGAGGTTCTTTTGTTAGTTATTCTCGCTGTTTATCGAGATCACCTCCGGGTTTTGGAGGTTGCTTTGTTTTGCCTTGTGCTAGGGAAGTTTTGCTCCCGATCCTGTGTTATCTCAGTCCTGGTGCGGCTCCTTCCGCGTTTTGTGGCGTGTTTTGTGGCGTATCTCTTTAGTTACGCTTTAAGAAATCCTTATCGGTCACGTTTGGTTCTCCGAACCTTACACTCCCCCTTACAACAACAGCAACGTACATATTTCAGCCCTAAGTGCGATAGGTGGTCGCAGTGGAAATGTCGACTATACGGGACTCTTCAGGGTTAATCGGAAATCAGAAAACAGCTGTAGCTATACAGGTAATATTTTTGGTTTCATAAACATATTTATACGTGAGATTTTGGAGAAAGAAAATAGGTGTCTTCTAAACCGAAAGTGTATCAGGTACTGTATATAGTACAGTAAGCAATGGGAAACACTAAATGCTTATTTGTTCAACATATACAAATATATATTATAGTTTCTATAGCTGAACATGATTTTCATAATGTGCATAAATGGTGCACCCTCCTATTTCATTGCTCTGCAGTGCAACTGGAGAGGCAGAGGTTTTCGGCTACCCTTTTAAACAACCCTTTTAAACACCACAAAATTTACAGAGTTTTCTTAAAGCTGTAGTTTATCATTTCAGACAAAGATGAATACTGCAATTTGGAAGGATACGTCTACCACTAGAGGGCCAACGTGGATCGGGTTAATGGCTACATATTTTTAAAAAGTAAAATGTGATTTCATGATTTTGTTTGTGTACCGAAATTACGTTGAATAAGTCATACTTCACAAAGTACCTAGCTAATGTGTTTCTACACATTTATGAGTAAGAATGTATACTTGATACCCAGCTGGTTATCTAGTAGCCTATTTAGATAAAGTGCAAGGGTAGTATGCTTGCAACAAAATTATTGTAATTAGCATACAATCAGCAGTGAAGGGTACATTTGATTGCTCGTAATCGATTTAGATACAAGTATTGCTAGCGCTATAATTTATGCATGTTTCATTTAAGATATTGAACCTTGAGGTGTGCAGTTAGCTGGCTAGGTGTTCAGGTTTCAATCAAGCGAAAGCGAAAACAAACAAAAACATTACTAAATTAAAAACATAAAAAATGTATTAAACTTAAATAAAAATAGGAAACACACCTGTCCAAGAAAACCTAAGAGTATTTGCCTCTAAAATGAATAAACTTTTAACAGAAGTTACCATTTATTATTTTTAATACAAATTATGATAAAAGATAAATGCCTGTCAGACAGTCACTAGGTTATGTATATTTAAATCACAACCTTCAGGAAATACAGCAAGGTATATTTCATATGATGCCAAGTTTGCGAAGCTAGTTCAGGCAGACAACTCGAGAAGCACTAAATCGCGTCAACTCACATGAGGACTTTTTTGAGAGGAATGTCTCAAAAACTAAACTGAACTGGAAACTCAAAAATATTGTCAAAATGAAAACTAATGAAAGAAATAAAACTATAATAAGCTTGCTTTGAATTTTCACCTCTGTTTGGTGCCCGGCCTATACGAGATCACGATTCCTCAAAAGAAGCAGTTGACTGTGTGTTGCAAGAAAAACACATCCACAAGAGCTGCGGCCATTAGACGGTCAACCTGGCCAAGCTTACAGTAACATATGTTATGAGCCTGATAAGTGAGGCCGTATGGACAACCGATAAAGCACTCAACCAAAGGTGAAGTGAACAGCCCCCATCAGTGGCTGTGACTCCTCCGCTGGCTTTTTCTCCTTGCCGGTTTTGTAACTGCAGGTGCCGTTCAGGTCAGCCAGTGGGCGAGGGTGAGTGAGTGACACATTCCTCCAGTTGTCTATTGGTGCTATTTGTGGGGTCACAGACGATTAGACAGGACCACTGAACCAGTAAAGGTGCACTTTCAGAAAAGCACAGCTACAAAGGGTCAACGGCGAAGGCCTGGATGTACTGTGGACATTTCACTCCAGTAGACTAATAGTCAGTAGTCTTTTTTTTTCCTTACGCACATGAGACTAATTCAATTTGAAATGTATAATAATAATAATAATAATAATAATAATAATAATAATAATAATAAATGTTGTGCCATCAAAGATTTTCTGTAAAAAAAAAAAAAAAAGAAGCTCACCAGTTGGATTTATGAGAGTTCATGTTTATGGTCATGTTCGTTTTTTGATTGTCATCAACGTGGGCAGCCTATGTAAATGAACCCCATTGTTTGTAGCGCGGAGCTCACTGCGCATATTAATGCACCACAACTCATTTATTTGATGAGCAGGTTCCTCTTCACTTCCTGTTAATTATGTGGCACTCTCACTTTAAAAGACAGGCCCAATTTGCTCTCTTTCACTTGCTATATAAAGAGTATTTGTTTTGCTTCAGAACAGATTTCTCACATATGCAAAATCGGATTTCAGCTCTCTGTGCCGCAATAATACCTCCATTAACACGCCATTAAAATCAATGAATTAATTAATAAATTAATGACAACAAACAGCGGCGGTACGAGGGCTGGTGAAGCCGGGCGGCAGGTGCTTTTGAAGTTGGCAAAAAAAAAAAGCATGGCACTTAAAAAATAAATAAATAAATGAATCTCCGCTAAAGAGATAAAACCTCTCGACCCGTGAGCGGTTGATCTGTGCAAACGGCAAGTGCGGACCCCTTGGGACTCTGTGGCTCTCTATCAATAAAAGATGAAGATCTCGGCAGCTGGACGGCTGCTTCATTAGGCCTCTGCACACCACGTTGCCTTCTTCTTTCATCCATAATGTGTACCTTCTCGGGGCACGCCAGCCAGACCTTTTACCACCTTTCATGTCTCCTGTTCATGGAGCACGTCCGCGAGGCTTTTCATTCCAGAATTTCAGGCTTTTTCGCTGGGTTTGCAAGCGCTTGATGTTGCTTGCGTGGATCTGTGACAGAAAGAGAACCGGGGCCCAGGTCCAATCATCTGCCACATGGATGATCAGTGCGCTCAGCCTTTTGATGTCCATTTTTAATAAGCTTTTCCGGGTTAATTAAATAAATCAATAACTCTGTATGATGTGCTTAGATTTCCCCAAAACAGGCCAGTAACATGTTTTTGATGCGGTACAAAATAAAAATGTTAACATGCTCTTTATAAAACAGTACAGAAGGGCAGGCATACCCATTGTTTTTCATAAACACATGTAACATGATGCAGTAATTGCATACAACATTTAATATTTTAGTCCTCCATTACAAATGGAGTGTACATCATTGTTAATTTCATTGACAAAAACTTTGATGAAAAATGTCGGTCAACGACATTTTTTCTACGACAAAAATGCAACGATAACTAAATAAAAACCCACCTTCATGGACAAGGCCAAAGATCAAAAATACTAACATTATCATATCAATGAGATGTAAATACAATCATTAGCATGCATGTGATGGCGTAGTTTGCAAGGTGACTGAACGCACATGATTGGGTAACGTTGTAACTGGGAAAAACATGACAATCAACCCAGCTAAACATGAACCGACGTTGCTGCCCCAGATGGGTTTTGGGAGAAAGAAGGGAAGTGACATATGGATAATGCATACAGGTGAAGTCGGATGTTTACATACACTTAGGTTGAAGTCATTAAAACTCATTTTTAACCACTCTACAGATTTCATGTTAGCAAACTATAGTGTTGGCAAGTCAGTTAGGACATCTACCTTGTGCATGACACGAGTAAATTTTCCAACAATTGTTTACAGATAGATTATTTCACTTTTAATTCACTATATCACAATTCCAGTGGGTCAGAAGTTTACATTCACTATGTTGACTGTGCCTTTACATTTTTTATATTTGGTCGCATATCCTTTGCATGCCATGACTTCCTGATGTCTGTGATGTATCTTATTTTCTGGCTGGCCTGCCAGCATCGGCCATTAGACCCCTTCAGCTTATCCAGAACGCAGCAGCGCACCTGGTCTTCAACCACTCCCATGTCACCCCCCCTGCTCATTGACCTCCACTGGCTACCTGTGATTGCTCGCATCAAATTCAAAACATTGGTGCTCGCCTTCCAGGCAGTCTGAGGATCAGCCCCTCCATACCTCCAAAAGCTTATCAGACCCTACACACCTACCAGATCCCTGCGTTCTGCCTCCTCAGGATGACTGGTATCCCCCCCCCCCCCCCCCCCCCCCCACACTTCATACAAGCACCCGGTATCGACGTCTGTCTGTCCTGGCCACACGGTGGTGGAATTAGCTCCCCGTGGAGGTCAGAACAAAAGAAAGTCTGACCACCTTCAAGCGCAGATTGAAGACTCACCTCTTCAAGCTGCACCTCTCTCCACCCCTCCCTACCTCCTTGTGACCTCCCTTGATTGTGTTTTATGAATCCTTGTTTAAGTGGTTCAAGCTTCTAGCTTAATACTTGTAAGGTTACTTATTGGCTTACTGTTGTACACGCCAATCATTGATATCGTGTGGTTACCCCCCCCCCCCCCCCCCCAAAAAAAATAAAATAAAAAAAATCATACTGACTACGCCTGGTACTTGAACTCGTATTTACCTTTTAGGGTCGTTTTAACGCACTTGTTCCTAGTTTGAAAATGCACTAATGTACATCGCTCTGGATAAGAGCATCTGCCAAATGACTATAATGTAATGTAATGTAATGGTACTCTTACAAGCGATACTATAACGTCTCTGCATTTGAATGGATCTCTATGGGCATCGGGGGGTGGTACTATACTTAGCTGTAAATTATGCTGGAACAGTATGGAATACATGACTGGTAAAATGGGTGTAAGTCATCAAGGGTCTGAGGTATCAAACAAGCCTCAAACCATCACTCTGCTGCCAGATATGCAGTAGATATGGATGGATCACTTTAAGGGTTGTTTCTCCTGACAAATTTTCCTATTGAACTCTATGGAAAAATAAGTCAGGAGAAGAAACCCTTCAAGATATCCATCTATATCTACTGTATTTCTGGCAGCAGAGTGATGATTTAAGGCTTGTTTGATACATCAGACTCTTGATGACTTAGCGCCATTTAGTCAATCATGTGTTTCCATACTGTTCCAGTGTAATTTACAGCTAAATCTAGTCCCACCCCCCAATTCCCATAGAGATCCATTCAAATGCAGAGACGTTAGTATCGCTTGTAAGAGTACCAGAAAATAAGATATCAAGAGTCTTTTGATGTTGTTGGGTCACAGACATCAGGAAGTCATGGCATGCTAAGGATGTGACCAAATATAAAAAATGTAAAGGCACAGTCAACTTAGTGTATGTAAACTTCTGACCCACTGGAATTGTAATATAGTGAATTAAAAGTGAAATAATCTGTCTGTAAACAATTGTTGGAAAAATTACTTGTGTCATGCACAACGTAGATGTCCTAACTGACTTGCCAACACTATAGTTTGCTAACATGAAATCTGTGGAGTGGTTAAAAATTAGTTTTAATGACTTCAACCTAAGTGTATGTAAACTTCCGACTTCAACTGTATATGACTCCAAGGGAAACAAAATGCAATATCAGTGTACTTAGTACTGTAGGCTACCGTTAGGCATATTGCAAAGACAGTCTTATTGAGACAAAAACACTGGACGTACCTCTGTTGTTACGTTTGCTATCACAGATCATTTGAGTTTTGCAGCCTACAACGAGGCAGTCAGCTGTGACCATTTGCTTGCACCGCACCCGAGTTAGTTAGCTAGCTAGCTCAGATAACTTGCTTCAGTCACATTTTCTGTTTTGTAACACCAATAGCTTCAGTTTTTGATATTAAAATGTAACAGCTAGTTTGTTTGTGGTATATTAATCGAGTGATGCCGTTATTCCATTTCAATTGACCTAAAATGTGTGCGTGGGATGAAATAGTCATAAGACTAAGGATGTTATAGCTACAGTCAGACATTTATGGGGTGTTGAGCTCAACATCTACTGGTTGAAAGACATAACAGGCCTAACATTAGCGTCCTGTGGACTCGTACAAGCCGATTTATTCTTTTCTCTTTTTATTCTTTCTATTATCCAATATTATCTATAGTTGATACTTTATGATACTATAACATGATGTATGTAACGAGCAAATCATTAGTAGTACATTTTTCAATACTAATAATTTACAACATCAACGCTGGACCTGTACTCACAGAAATTTTAATAAAATAAACTATAAGCTTATTTTTCTCATAATATTAAGTTATTGCTCCCTGTGATGGACTCTGTATAGAGTCGGGGTGTACAATTCAGTCCTGAAGGTTGATTTGCGTGCTGGTTTTTGTTCCAATCAATGACCTTAGTTTTAGTTTTCTGACAGCTCTATAAACTACACTGGTTCATTCCTGTACTCAAGCACAGTAAAATCTTTTGGACACACTTGCAGTTTTTTGGCTGTTGCTGGTGCTTATACAAATGTCAGATCAGAAATTGGCACAAAATCCCAAATGGATCAGCCCTTATTGTGCACACCCTGGCATAGAGCTAGATGTGATCTGTGACTTAAAGATTGATAAATACCATCGGAAGACAGTTCCATATTTGGTTATTATATTCCTTCCATATTCCAACAAGAATGTGTCTGCAAATAGTGCATGGTCCAACCTTATTAGATACTGTGTAATTATAACAAGAGCTATAATATTCTTGGAAGAAATGATTGTAGATTGTATTGATGATTGTAGCATCTGTGTATAAAGGTCAGTCAGTAATAATTTCTAGGAAAATTCCAATGAAAATAAAATTGTCAAACATATTTCATTAGAATTAGACTTTTATAAACTGTAGTTTCCGTCAACAAAAACGTATTATTTATATAAAGACGTATTTGACTAAAACTCGACTAAAACTAATAATATTTAAATGACTAAATTGTGACTCAAACTAAAGAGAAAGGGTGTGGCACAATCGTATTATAAGCTTATGTAGCCAGCTGTTTGCGATGTTTCTATTTAGGATGTTTCTAATGTTTTGTTGGATGTATATGCAAAAGAAATGCATTCACATATGGACAATGATGAAAACAGTAGGGGACACACAGTTATGTACAGAAATTGAAAGCAGATTATGTGAATGTAAAACGGATAACTTAAATATATAAATGTGCAACGTGAAAAGTCTTGGACCTGGGGCGATATTATGCAGATCGTTTCACAGTGTCCACTATTGTGCAAAATAATTTCCCACAATGAGTTTTAGTCAGCGCTAACGCTCCAGGGTTCTGTGTCCTTGCAACAGCTCTTAATGGATGTTGTCATCATCGTCGCCATCGTTGCTGAGGCATTAACACAAAAGGCCATCTAAATCCATACTTTTTGTTCCATTTACAGACATTATATTATCCTAGTGGTCATAAACATACGGAAATACACGTATATACCATATGTTTCCCGTATGCTGATTTTAAACTTTTTATTTTTAACCCTTTCACTGAAAAACAGAAAGTGGGTTCAAAGAGGCCCGAGTCACGCTGAAAGGGCTTATTAATATAAAAAAAAAACATCTAACATGTGTTTAGGAGTCCAGAACTGCCCGGCAGCGGTCCAATTACTCTCCCAAACTGCTGACCAAAGAGCCTGTTGTTTCTCGCCTGCCATTTCAAACACTTAGCAGCTTTTACCGGCTTAGACTGTGCTGAAACGGCACATCTGCAGAAACGGCGGCATCGTCGGTCAGGCCGCTCCTCATTAGCGCTTGGAATCTGTCCAAAGTGAAATTAAAGGAGGGGGTTGAACAGGATGTGTGCGTGTTTATGTTTGTGAGCGTGTGTGTGTGTGTGTGTGTGTGTGTGTGTGTGCGTGTGTGTGTGTGTGTATGTATGTGTGTGGGGGGTGGGGCTTTAGCGCAAAGCAATCAGACACGTTTTGGGTGGTGATATATCACTTGGGTGCAATTCAAATAATGGACCCTTCAAAGCCTCTTTTACTGACTTTTCCATAAGATGCAATTTCAATTGTTTAGTTTTTTTATTTATTTAATTTTTTAAACCCAAGTCTTGGGTAACAAGTGGCCAATCATATGACATGCTACAGTATCATTGGAATGTATGGAGATATTCTGCATTTCCGTTTGCAAGAGTGGATCTCACGTTTAAAGATTCAGGATGCGGGGTTACACTTACTTGGCACACGGTTTTCCCCCCTGTACGCACAAAAGAGCTTGTGTCTCCCAACGCTGTCTCTCAGAAACCCTACACATCACGGCGTGCATAAGGTGCCATGCATACACACAGCAGTTAATTTAAGGCAGGATGACTTTGTCAGATTAGGTCACTATTCCACAGTGGCACGCCTTTGTGAGGTCATAACTTAAATACACGCAAAATAATTACGCGCGTTCATTAAACTGTGCATGGGGGTCCTAATTCCTATTTTATAACACTATGCCTGGGAAGAGCTTGATAGGGCCGGGAGCCGAAAACCCTGAACATAGAACATCTTGGTATATGCTTCTGTAAACTAAAGGTCAGCAATCTACATCTATTTTCAGAACACCGGTAGAAAAGATCACAAAGCCATTCTCGATGCACAAAATAACACCTGTTGACTTATTGCTGACCACACAACATCTCATTGTAAAGCGCTACATATGTGTAATCAAATTACGCATGTGGGCTGTTACGGCCACTCCCTGAATGACCGCAACATAAAAGGCACAGGGACGTTGAGTTGCATTTAAAGAAAATACATTTATTAAACGGGAAAAGGGGATAGGGAGCGTATGGATGCATACATGCAGGTATGTATACGTATGTGTATATGCGTCAGTGTATGTACAGTAGATATATGTAGTAAAGGAAACAGGTCAGTAGATGAAGAAAAATACGAAAAAAACCACGGTCCAACAATCGGGGTCGTAGGTCGTGAAGGGGAGAGAAAAAAAAAACGTCTCACTCAGAAGCGCAGGAACACAAGAAACAGCAACTCCCGATTGCTGGGCAAGCCAGTCTTTTAAAAGGCGTAGGCCAGGTGACTCCAATCAGTCAATCGGGCCAATTATTCAATTCTCTGGATGGGGAAAACACAAGACAGACAGAGGGACAGGCACATGTAACATGGGCGCATGGTAAATATGCGTATGGATAAATAAGCTCTGCGTTCGACAGACGTCCCGGTCTAGTTTAATGCGTTTGCGACGGCCTCGACGAGCTGGCTCTGCTCAGAGGCTATGGAGATAACGTCTCAGCCCTGTTCCGACATCAGAAACACAAGTGGCTGAGTGCGTCCTTTTGGGGGCGGGGGGGAGGGGGGGGTCTCCGTTCGTCCACTCGCTGATGGGATTATCTCTTCTCATCAGACGGCGGGACAGACAGAAAACCCTTGGAGTATTAAACAAACATTACCAGAGAATAGGCTCTGAGAGCAGGGGCTGATGGGTAGGGAGATAAAGGGGCGGGGGGTGGGGGGGGCGCTGCAGACGAAGGCGAGAGTAATTCAGCGCCAATTTCTTTTTTTTTCCTGAAGAGACTATTCCTCTGCCTCCCGCCTTCGGAACGCTCGCCGTGATGGACGAGCCGTCACAGATGCACACGCACAAGCACGTCCGATTGGTTAATATTGCGAGAAACAGCCGCCCGGTTCCCTTTCCCGCTGATTACATCACACTCTAGAGTGTCGAAGGAGAAAGGGTTCCTCGTATGGGGCAAACACTCATATCTTTGTTCATTATCACCATTCGTTTGCTTGGCAGAGACCCTTTATAAAATGCAACCTGAAAATTAGCCATTTGCTAAGCTTGACGTGTTCAGCGAGGCATTGCTAGCTAAGTGCATGGCTCCAGGGTGCAGACCAGGGATGCATATCAATTGCATTGCTGTTGCAGGTCCAGTGCCTGAGCAGTTGCATTGCAGTTATGCTCTATGGTCAGCCAAATTAGCAGGAGTATGAAGAGAGAGCAGAGGTATGTAAACTACAGGATCTGTGAATTGTAGAGCACGGCACGTATGAAGCCACAAGTATGCATTTTATGTCCCGACTTCACTGTAGTGTGATATAACAACTGTTGCTTTGGTTACGTTTATTTATATAAATAAATATGACTAAACAAAAACACACAAATGAAGAAGATTACGCATCTGAAACTACATTGTGTTTAGGTAATCTCCTGTTCTGGAAGTTAAGGCACTTGCTTTCGTTTATTTCGTCTCTTTCGCAAGAATGCCATCGGCGATGCACCGTAATGGCCTGGATGGTCGCACATTCCGGCGAAAATAAATCACATTTTTTTACAGTAAACAGAAGGGCAAAATGAACTAATCTCAAGGTCAGGGTGGGAAACTGTGTGAGATAAGATTACAGCAGCAGTGAGGTGTGTTAAATGCTGCATGGATTGTTCCAATGTTACGTTACTCCAGTGGGCTGTTTTTGGAGCTCCCCTGGAACACTCAGGTTAAGAGTGGCAGAATATACGCATAGAAAATATTCACCTTTCAGCAGTGATCGAGCACAGGTTTACAAATTGCCGTGCAGTAGTGGTTAACGGTGAGGCCGAATAGGAAGCCATGGCTCCCCAATTCCTTCAGTGTGGCAGTTGACACCATTCACCATGTCCAGCTGAACCCATAAACTCAGAGGGATGATTTAAAATGGCCCAGACTAATGACACGTCCCTCTACACATAGTACAGGTTCACTATATATACTGTATTTACCATTGGGTGGTGGTGCAGTGGATATCACTGTCGCCTCACAGTAAGAAGGTCTCAGGTTTGTATCTCGGCCGGGGGGCCTTTCTTTGTGGAGTATGCATGTTCTCCCCCGTGTCCGCGTGGGTTTCCTCCGGGTACTCCGGTTTCCTCCCACAATACGAAGACAGGGAGGCCTTAACAGGGGGTGGATGTAAAAGTCAACCTGCCTTGTGTAAATAAAGGTTAAATGAAAAAAATTCTAATTAAAAAAAAACGACGTGCAGCTGGTCAGTGTGGGCTTGTACCGCCGCAGTACTTCGGGATTCCTCCGGGAGACCTCAGAGTCATTTCCCCTGACAGGTTAATCTTCAGGTCTCCGCGCGCGGCGACGAGGCGACGAGGCGCTTCCTCTCGCGGTAACGTGTTACCTTGCAGGAGCTGGAGCGGCATAACAGAGAGGGCGTTTATAGACGGAGCGCGAAAGAGGGGAGTGTGTTGGAGGAGGTGTGAAAGAGTAGCGGCTCGTGGTATCCCATCATGCCACGCCAACCCCGCCTCCCTGCCCCGCCCACCCACTCACTCCCCCCCCCATGTGTAAGTGATACACATGAGGTGATATGCAACACTTCTGCAGTTTTCAACACTTCTGTATGAGCTCTAATCTGGCTAAGGCTTTAATGTTTCATAACAGATACCTTCCATTTTTAAGCCCTACGCTACAGTACGTGGAGGAACCCAGCTTTCAGTCAGTTAAGACACGAGAAAGTGATTCATTGCTTAAATACAGCATTCTAAATACAAAAAACAGGCAGCCGGGGGCCAGGAACACATATTTTAGGGGTAGGGGTAGGGCGTCACACTTTTCACCAGTAACTTTTGAGTGACTGATCAAATGGTCAGGAGCTCAAGACCCCCGTGGACTCTATCTCTGCACATGCCTGCAGCCAGCTCACCTTATAGGAATGACAACCATAAGGATCAGAATATTTAAGGGCGAGGCAACACCAACTGTGATTAAAGTACAGTCAAGCCGAAAGTCTGAACACTCCTTTCACCGTCTCCACGTTTTATTACGTTACAGACTTATACTACAATAGATTGAGTTCATTTTTTGCCTCAAACATCTACACACAATAGCCAATAATGACGAAGTGAAAACAAGTTTTTAGAAAATATGCAATTTTATTTTACTGACAAAAATAGGTTAATTAGGGGTTACATATCTGTACACACCCTTAGCCTAATACTTGGTTGCTGCACCTTTGGCAGCGATTACAGCTTCAAGGTGTCTTGGGAAAGAAGCTACGAGCTTGGCACACTTGTTTCTGGACATTTTTGCCCATTCCTCTTGGCATATCCTTGCAAGCTCTGTCAGGTTGGATGGGGAGCGTCGGTACACAGCCATTTTCAGCTCGTTCCACAGATGTTCAATTGGATTCAGGTCTGGGCTCTGGATGGGCCACTCAAGGACATGCACAGACTTTCTCTGAAGCCACTCCTTTGTTCTCTTGGCTGTGTGCTTCAGGCCGTTGTCATGGTTTGAGAGTCCTCTAGGTGCCTTTTGGCAAACTCCAAGCGGGCTGTGATGTGCCTTTTACTAAGGAGGGGCTTCCGTCTGGCCACTCTACCATAAAGGCCTGATTGGTGGAGTGCTGCCTGGATGGTTGATCTTCTGAAAGGTTCTCCCATCTTCACAAGGATACGCTGGAGCTCTGTCAGAGTGACGCTCGGGTTCCTGCTCACCTCCCTGGCCAAGGCCCGTCTTCCCCGATTGCTCCAGTTTGGCCGGGCGGCCAGGTCTAGGAAGATTCTTGGTGGTTCCAAACTTCTTCCATTTACGAATGATGGTGGCCACTGTGCTCTTTGGGACCTGTAAAGCTGCAGAGATGTTTCCGTACCCTTCTCCAGATCTATGCCTTGACATAATCCTGTTTCTGAGGTCTGCAGATAATTCCTTTGACCCCATGGCTTGGAGTTTGCTCTGACATGCACTGTCAACTGTGGGACCTTATATAGGCAGGTGTTGGCAATCCCAAATCATGTCCAATCAATTGAATTTATCACAGGTGGACTCCAATTAAGTTGTAGAAACATCTCAAGCAGTATCAGTGGAAACAAAATGCACCTCAGCTCACTTTTGGGTGTCATATCAAAGGGTGTGCACACTTGTGTACATATGATATTTAACATTTTGATTTTTTAATAAATTAGCACAAATTTCTAAAAACCTGTTTTCACTTTGTCATTATGGGCTATTTTGTGTAGAATTTTGAGACAAAAAATGAACTCAATCTATTGTAGAATATGTCTGTAACGTAATAAAACGTGGAGAAGGTGAAAGAGTGTTCAGACCTTTCCGGCTCGACTGTATATGTTTAACTTCGAAGAGTAAGCAACGGATTCTTAAAAGTAGCACACTGTATGGCAGTGCAGTCATGATATGTCCCCCCCCCCGTGGTTCAATTGCAAAACTTACTGACTTCTTTCAGAACGAGCACAGACTAGACACACATTCAAAATGATTACAGTTAACAACTGAGCTACCCAGGTTAAATGACAGAGCCCATTATTTCCAAGCATATTTAATTAATATGCAAATTATGTCAGTTCAGGTTTAAAACCACAAGCTGAGGAACAATCACAGATCTGGTGAAAAAAAAAAGAAATGTTATGAAATGAAAAATCACACTTCATCACAGGTATCTAATGAAACCAGCAAACGTAAAGGTGGTAATGAGCTGGCATAAAGGTTAATATGAAACTCGGCACTTCTAATGATGGTGGGCAGCTCATTCTATTGCCAGAGAGAGAGAGAGAGAGAGCGAAAGAGAGGGAAGGAGAATAAGATGTTGAAATGCGAGCAGAAAGTGATCACAGAGACAATGTCGGGAGATGATGATCTCAGCAGGCGATGAGGATCGCAGGGGAGAAATGATAGATTGAAAGCACAGCACACAAGAACACTTAAAATGGCGGAAAGCATCAACAAGGGTTTTAGATGGGAATTCAACTCGCAGCAAGGCACTGATGCAGAAAACTAGAGCAAGCACCCCGGCAGAAAAATAAAACCACCGAGGAGCAATGACACGTCATAACACGAGGCTTCAAAAAAATCATCGCAATTCATCATTACACCGCGAGCTCTGCATATCACACAACGGCTATCGACAACACATAGCCTCAAAAGAACGCAGTAAATGCCTGCTATCTCTCTGCCTGCTTAAATGTGCCATGTGCATTCAATAAACAATATCATATAATGTCATGAATAAGTCATGCTCACACAACCGTGACACTTTTGCATACTGGCCCTGATGTGAGAACGGAGAAAGCTTTCTGAAGGGGTCAGGAGAGCACAAGCACTTCCCACCTCTTCAGCTCACTGGCTCTCATTAGCTATCCTAGTTTTTTTTTCAATCCGGATGACCTTTTGGAATAGTAATGCTATCGGTATGTATGCGCAAAGAGAGGCTAGCCGCGTAGCGGTGACCGCGGAGACGACGGTGGTGATTTCCCGGTGTCCGAAATGACCACCTGCGCCTTTGCTGCCACTAGATTAAAGTGAGGTACACCACCTCCGGCGCTACGGTACTCCCACCACGGTGACAGACGTGGAGGGTGAATGAGTCGGCAAAAGGGACATCGCCCATCGAGTGGGCTCCAAAGACAAGGGGAAGGAAAGAGGCCAAGGGGCAGCCGGCGAACTAACCTGAACAAAATGGAGGGCAAATTCCCATTACCTGCCCAGATGGCTTTCTGGAGGAATAATCGACGCGGGCATTAGATACCTTAACCCCCAGGTCAGAGGGCCAGAGCCGGCTCTATGGCTCAGTGTTGTTTGCAGGGAAGCCAGCGATCATGCAATGTTGTCGTTGCATTTAGACTTTTATACTATCTTTAGAGGGACATGCATCTTTCTATTCTCACCACAATAAGAAGGTGTATGTCTGGATGTCTTATTTTAGTCTGTTCTAGACATAGAAACATGTTTAATTGGGGAGATACGACTGAGATATACATGTGTAGTGATGCATGTGGGAACAAACCCAATATTTTTGTACATGTATGTGTACTTCTTTTGAAGAGAGTATGTGTGCACGTGTTTGTGTAAGACGTTTGAAGTTTGTACATGCTATAAAAAGCTACTGGTCATGCAGTGCAGGACTATAATGGCCTGACTGCATACCACATCAGAAAAAGTACATTTTAGAAAAATTGTGGAGCGAGAGAAGCAAAATACAGCATGCAAAATGCAATGAAATCACTCCAAGATGAACAGTCTAGCAGAAAAGCACAGGCGATTAATACTCGAGGCACAGCTATGTCAAAGCTAGAAAAACAACAGCTATCGAAGGGGTTAAACAGAGACAGATGATGAAGTTTTGCTAATGTGCCCCGATCGTAATGAGATACTGCACCAAGCAAGCACGCTGTAGCCAAGTTAGCCTGAAGGAATGCATGAGCCATTATGTGTTCAGAAGATGATGTACCCGTTATTGAGGGACAGTCCAGAGAGAGAGAGAGAGAGGGAGGCATATTTTAAGCATGTATGACTTTCTTATTTCATTGAAGAATAGTTTTTTTATTTATTTACTGGAAGTGAAATTAGTCATGCTGTGCACTTGGTGAAGCTGGTCTCATTAACTGTTGGAAATGCAGGACGAGTCAATTTAACATGAGGCACTTCATTAACAGTGGTCCAGCACAAACAATAGTTAGTCAGTCAGTAAAAGTGATTGCCAGGTCAAGCTGCAGGGTTGAGCCTTGGGGCCGAAACGTACCTTACGCAAATACGTGACCGTGGACACTTCGAGCTACACAAACAGCTTTTCTTGCCACGACATTTGTGAAAGACAAACCAGAGGAAAGCACAGATCGAACAAGAAAGTTGTTTATTTTTGTTACCTGCTATAGCGTCTCTCGCTGCAATGCTATAGCAAGAATTTGTGAGGTGACTCATTTTAGAACGAAATCGACTTTGCGTAGCTAGATGCGTGATGCGTCCACGTTCGCGTATTTGTGTAAGGTATGTTTCGGCCCTTACCCTTGGCTATGTCATCAGCTGACATGTTGTGACCATGAACCCATAGTGCCAAGATATATATAAGTGCCCTTGTCCCTCTAGGAGCAGGGTTGGTTTAGTTAGCCAAGGTCCTGGAGCCAACCAATGAATGCGCTCCTCCCAGCATCTGCAAGGCTACAAGTTGTCATGAGTGAGTTATTCCATCTCTCCTCCAATAGGCGGTATCTCTCTCCTGAATAAGTGTGGGGACTGCAGGGTGTAAAATAATTGCCGCCATACAGGCAAGTGTGTGTACTTCCCCTGCAGAACTCCTGGAGAGGCATGATTGCCAATTTCAAATTGGAAGGAAAAAAACAGAGCAAAAAAGGTGGAAAAATGCACAAACAGAAAACAGCAACAAAAAAAACCAATATTCATATTTTCTGGTTAAGTAAACAAAGAAAAAGCAAACAACACAAAAAATAAGATAATGGCACCCTATTGAGTCTGAAAATTCAAAAATGTGTTTTAAACTGAAAACCGACAAATACTGTGCATACATGATTTATCACTCACATAGTCAGACACCCATAATTCACTCCTAATCATCACATAACATATGTTTTTTAGGGTTGGAGAAAGTGTGTGTGTGTGTGTGTGTGTGTGTGTGTGTGTGTGTGTGTGTGTGTGGTGTGTGTGTGTGTGTGTGTGTGTGTGTGTGTGTGTGTGTGTGTGTGTGTGTGTGTGTGTGTGTGTGTGTGTGTCACAGTCATGGTCCCATCTCAGAAGCCCTCAAGCCAATACCAACTCTCACCCATTCACTTCAACTAACATCAGTTCTCACCCACTCAAACAAGCTAACAGCAATTCTCACCCAATAACACCCACGCTCGCCCACTTACACCGATAATATTCACCCACACAGGCTAATTACACAGCCGCAAAATAACCTATCACCCCCTCAGTACCGACACGACCACGCACAACCCCTTTGGAAATGTCATCAGAACATCGCGCCAGATCATCAACCTATCAATGTGCCAGCACCGAATCAACCAATAACATCCCTCAGTGAAATATCAACCAATCGAGATCTTGGAAAATGTATCTACCACGCATCAAACCCCTGACGAAATAGCACCTGCCCATCAAAGATTCGGAGCCGTATCACCAACCTATCAACCCCTCAGCAATGCATCACCTTGCCATCAATGTTTCATTGGCCGAAGAGCCGCACATCAATGTTTCAGCACCGGATCAAACACATATTAACTTTTTAGTGCCGTATCAACCATCTATCAACATTTCAGCACCATTTCCTTCACTCTGCCTCATGCAATCATAATCCACTTTGAAGGCTCACGCCGTTAAAAGGTAGATCACTGGTGGAAATTATTGATGAGCCCATGGCCTCCAAAGAGATTTGATTGAGGCTATTGGGAGATAAGCACAGCTTAGAGCTGGATGCTGCAAGATGGCACTGTCTTTCGCTCTACCTCCACCTTTTAATTTCACCTTTTAATCTCCTGCTCATGTCTTCTTTATTATGCTGTGCCATCTTCTCCTTTGTGAACTTGCAGTAATCCAACTGTCTCATTGGGAATCTGAAGGGGGGATGACAAAAATGATGTAGGGTTTGGGTTTTCAGTCGTGTGTGTGTGTGTGTGTGTGTGTCTGTGTGTGTGTGTGTGTGTGTGTGTGGGGGAGGGGGTTAGGTAAGGTAGTGATTAGGTAAGGTTGGCAGTGCTTGGGAGTGAGGTAATATATCAGATAAGTTTGCGATTGGCTCACTGCCATAAATACAAGAGACGGCCCGTGGACAGTTGTACGCAAACATTTGGGAAGAGGTATCGGGTTTGAGGAAACTTAGGCGAAACTATAAAAGTTGGAGTGTTGGAGTGGAGGCACTCACTCCATGCACTTCAGAATCGCAAGCGGATTTGTTCCGGTTGTTCCATCCCGTATAAATTAAATATGGGACCACGAACATGTAATGAGAACGCAAAGTGACAGTGTAACCCAGCGGACACGGCTACACGCCGCTAATGAGGACCCCGGCATGCCGTGGCCTTGTAAAACAGGCCTGTACACCGTGCTCTCCCGCTCACGCGCAATGTATTCTGTTCAAAGTTATTAGGGGACCATTATCGGAGACCCTGACTATAGGGAACCCGCGCGCTTTTACCGCTCGCGAACGCGTCTGGGTCTGGAACCGGCGGGTAATTCATGGAGAGGACTGGGGCATGGCGGGATGTGAGACGGGTGGAAGAATGTGATTAGAAAAATGCCGGGGGCCTTTTTTTGCCATATCGAGCATGCAGCTTAAATGACCTCGCAAACCAACCCCCCCCCCCCCCCCCCCCCCCCCTTCCAAAACTCCCCTTAATCCTGTTCAGCCCACTCTCTCCCTCAGCATTTGGTAGGTTCTTACAGCATAAACTGTATCACAACTGACTTTATTATTTTATTGTATTATTTTTTTTCTTTGGGCCGAGGGGGTTGGTGGTGCAATGCAATGATTTTAACATGTTCTTTGAGGGGCTCAGCGCACCCTAAATGGCTGAATGTAGGGTGCAGAGTAGAAGCACAGCTTCTCTCCCATTAGCCGCCTGTATGCCTGAGCCTGCAGCAGAGCCAGCGGCCAGCTACAGCAGTCCCACAGCGGCAAATGCTTATTGGAAATGCAACTTCAGTCTTCCACCAAAATGACACTCTGTATTATACATTAATTGGTGTAGATTCTAGGTTTGCTGTGTAAATTAATTTGCCAATTACATTTTACAAGAGAAACATGACTTCAGTCAACTTGGAATTGCAAAGTAGTAGTTTTTTTTGAGGGAGTAAATTATACATAAATTACGACCATCTGTATCTCTGGATTGCATTTAATTTGAATATTGAACAGCCACATGCACTTGAACAAAGGGAGAATATCAAACAGAGATAACCTTTGGGCTTGCACAATTGCAAATGTCATTATTTATCATTAAGCACCTTAACTTCTCACACTGCTCTCAGTTTTTTTTAAATAAATTGCAAATGATTGATACCTGAAATGGTCACAAACATGCCCTATATATATATATAGTGCCCTCCACAATTATTGGCTACATATCAAGAGTCTTTTGATATTGTTGGGTCACAGACATCAGGAATTAATGACATGCAAAGGATATGCGACCAAATATTAAAAATGATTACTTTATTCTACATTATGTTAAACTGTCCAATATTTTTTGATGCCCGAAAATGGGGGGGACTATGTACAAAAGGTTCTATAATTTCTAAACAGTTCACTCGATATGTATGAAAATACCCTCAAATTAAAGCTGACAGTCTGCACTTCAACCTCATTGTCATTGTCTCCCTTCAAACTCAAACTGCTAGAGTACAGAACCAAAATGACAAAAAATGTGTCACTGTCCAATTAATTATGGTGCTCACTGTAGATATATACGTATATGTATAATATACACCTCAGAAAATATACAGTAGTTACTGTGATATTGATGTTTGAAATATAATTTACAATCATTCTCTGCAAGCAGAGCAAATTAATTTTGCTCCAGTCAATCAGAATATTTCCACTCACATGTGCATATTATCCACTGAGGTAAATTTCCGTCAGTTTGCAAACTTAGCATTTTGTTTGAGATGAGTGCTGCAGAAGCAGGAAATGTTGCCGAAATTGAGGATTTACTGCCAAAAAGGGATCTTCTTTGATCATCTCAGAGCATTTCTTTAAGAAAACTGACATCGATCAGAGAAAAGCACTGTGCAAACAGTCTTCAAGGTTCTGTGGATGACATGTGGGAACAGATCCAGGCAGTTTATTCCATCGCATAAAACGCAGAACATTTACCCTCATCCTCACAGTTTCATAAATTCATGTTATCATTTCCAGGCACCCATAAATCCAATATCAATAATGAAAGTAGGCTATTTTCAAATAACTATATATCCATTACTGCCCTACTGATCTTAAAATAATTTTCACCCCTTTAAATGCATATGCTGCTATTTGAGTTGGTTGTCATTGCAGTATGTACATACTAAATATAGCTTGATTCATTTTCATATGATTTAAATATGATTTTTAACTTATCAGATGCTCACAGGGAAAAAAAAAACAAAGTCGTTGTCCTTTTTTTGCAGATCTTTGCTGGCTTAACTCCAATGCAATCACACAGGCTACCACCTATTCTCACCCACTTACACAGCTAGCATTCGCTCAGACGAGCTAATACCAACTCTCACCCACTCACAGCAGCTAACACCAACTCACCCATTCACGCTGTCTAACATCAACCGTCACCCACTTACACAGCTACCATTCACTCACATCAGCTAACACCAACTCACCCATTCACGCTGTCTAACATCAACCGTCACCCACTTACACAGCTACCATTCACTCACATCAGCTAACACCAACTCACCCATTCACGCTGTCTAACATCAACCGTCACCCACTTACACAGCTACCATTCACTCACATCAGCTAACACCAACTCACTCATTCACGCTGTCTAACATCAACCCTCACCCACTTACACAGCTACCATTCACTCACATCAGCTAACACCAACTCACCCATTAACGGTGTCTAACATCAACCGTCACCCACTTACACAGCTACCATTCACTCACATCAGCTAACACCAACTCACCCATTCACGCTGTCTAACATCAACCGTCACCCACTTACACAGCTACCATTCACTCACATCAGCTAACACCAACTCACTCATTCACGCTGTCTAACATCAACCATCACCCACTTACACAGCTACCATTCACTCACATCAGCTAACACCAACTCACCCATTCACGCTGTCTAACATCAACCCTCACCCACTTACACAGCTACCATTCACTCACATCAGCTAACACCAACTCACTCATTCACGCTGTCTAACATCAACCGTCACCCACTTACACAGCTACCATTCACTCACATCAGCTAACACCAACTCACCCATTCACGCTGTCTAACATCAACCCTCACCCACTTACACAGCTAATGTCCACTCTCACAGGCTAATACCAACTGTCACCCACTCGCAGCAGCTAACACCAACTCACTCATTCACGCTGTCTAACATCAACCCTCACCCACTTACACAGCTACCATTCACTCACATCAGCTAACACCAACTCACCCATTCACGCTGTCTAACATCAACCCTCACCCACTTACACAGCTACCATTCACTCACATCAGCTAACACCAACTCACCCATTCACGCTGTCTAACATCAACCGTCACCCACTTACACAGCTACCATTCACTCACATCAGCTAACACCAACTCACCCATTCACGCTGTCTAACATCAACCCTCACCCACTTACACAGCTAATGTCCACTCTCACAGGCTAATACCAACTGTCACCCACTCGCAGCAGCTAACACCACCCATCACCCATTCACACTGGCTAACATCAACCGCCACCCACTCACGCAGGCTAGCAACAACTCTTACCCACTCCCACCGGCTAATTTACACTCACACAGGCTAAACTCTCACCCACTCACAGCTGCTAACACCAAGCCGCCCATTCACACTGGCTAACATCGAACGCTCACCCACTCATCACGGCTAACGTTCAGACTCACAGGCGTGATTGCTCATTACTGGATGCTAAATACTGAATGTATCGCTTCCATGCCTCTGTCACGGAGGTTTGTTTGTAGCGCGCCACACCGTTCTGGAAGGAGCATCGGTGCCCAAGATTAAAGGGATAATTAGCTCACCCCGTGTCACTGTGTACACACACACACACACACACACACACACACGCTCTCCCTTTAAAGTGATCCGTCTCTCAGATAGATGTCAGTAACACAAGGCGCTGTCAGAGAGCAGTCATCGCCATAAACAAAATGGCACATTAATGGCTGACATTAATGAGCCGAGGTTAATCCGTCTTGTGCTCTGAAAGTGAATGCACTGGCTTGCGTAGTGTCTGAAGGCCTCGCTCAGTGACGAGCTTCACTTACATATTAAGGATTCCAGTAGTCTCAGTTGGCTCATTTAGCTGCTCTTTGGACCTGACAGAATCCTCGGGATGCAGGTTGCATTTTTTAAGGGATATGATTACTTTGCTAAATGTTTTATCCACTTCACAGCCTCTTCCTTGTAATTACTTATATGA
This sequence comes from Synaphobranchus kaupii, assembly GCA_029718625.1. Classification (NCBI taxonomy): domain Eukaryota; kingdom Metazoa; phylum Chordata; class Actinopteri; order Anguilliformes; family Synaphobranchidae; genus Synaphobranchus; species Synaphobranchus kaupii. Next base: position 10,556,241 of record CM056393.1, read on the forward strand.
AGCATGTTTAATGAAGGAAAAAATAATTTGATTAATTGAATTCCACGCAGAATACACTTTGTAGACTGCATATATGCAGTGCAGTCTGTGAGTAGTTAGACAGTGACACACTTTTTTGTTGTTTTGGCTCTGCACTCCAGCACATTAGATTTGAAGTGAAACAAATCAGGTTAAAATGCACACTGTCCACTTTAAAGTGATACTGCAGTCAAAAAACGACTTTTCCCGTTGAAAAACCGATGTTTTGGGTTAGATTATGATCATACACAACTGTTCTTGCCCGAAAATCTCACGTCTAGTCAGAATGGGTGTTTTCTGAGTTTCTGTGTAGGCTTACCAATACGCTGGTTTCCGGGGGTTCGTGACGTCACAAGATCCTTAACATAAAAATGGGTGCAGTTGAGGTGATCCTAGGGTGGTCTCGGCTGGGCACGTGGTATAAAAGCAGAGACCAACGTTTTTTTTTCCCCTCTTTGAGACCCTTGTACTGCTAACTAGCTAGTTCAAGTTCAAATATGACTTGTATTACTGCTAACGCTAATATTACGACTTATATCGACACACCCTTTCACTCCTGGACCGTATGAATATTCATAATATGACTACGCGGCATCATCGTCATATGACCACACCTACTCACGAGTTCCAGTTCAAATATAGCGGTAAAAAACGCCTTAGAAAAGGCTTTGCAGTATCTCTTTAAGGGTTAATTTGAGGGTATTCACATCCATATCCAGTGATCCATATAGGAATTACAGCCCATTTTATACACAGTCCGCCCATTTTAGGGGACCAAAAGTAATTGAAGACCCTGCTGCTAAAAGTACTGAAGTCATATTTTTAGACAATTCAAGTTGAGCATAGAAACATTGTTGTATTTGTTTAGCTAAGTCCACCCTATAAATATTGTTAACAGAAAAGGTGTCTAGGCAATGCATAAAAACAGCAAAACTTTTAATGGCTGATTTTATGGATCAATGACATTTTCGGATTTGATTTTCGGCCTGCTTTATTGGAATTGACACTTGTTTGGTCCTCCTGTTGAGAGACAACAGCGGCAGACTCCACATGCAAATTCCACACCTAATGAACTAATGATGCAACAACACACAGCTGGCCAAGAAACAGCTGAGCAGCCAAAATTACTTTTGGTCTCCCAAAATGAAGGGACTACGTATAAAACGGGCTGCAATTCCTACATGGTTCACCCGGTATGGATGTAAAGACCCGCAAATTAAAGTTGACAGCTTTGTGCATGGGGGAATTTTCATTCCCCAAACCGTTGCCACAAAGTTGAAAGCACAGAATGGCGTAGAATGTAAGTTGGTGTAGTGTTAAGATTCAACTTCACTGAAACTAAGGGGCCTATATAGCAAACCATGAAAAACAGCCCCAGACTAACAGGTGTCCAGATACTTTTGACCGTATAGCATGTGTGTGTCTATACAGACAAATACAAATTTGTTGGTACCCCCTGGTAAAGATGGGTAAAAAGGGTTATAAAAAAATCACTGTTTGGTGAATTAGCTTAATCTCAGACTGAAAAAATGAGAAAAATCCAACCTTTAATTGACGTTCATTTATTATGAGAAAAAAAAATCCCTCATCAAGAAATAATTATTTTTAACAAAACCACATTGGCCACAATTATTGGTACCCTTGCATTTATATATTGAATAAAGTAATAATTTTTTATTAATTTAATTTGGTTGCATATCTTTGCATGCCATGACTTCCTGATGTCTGTGACCCAACTACATCAAAAGACTCTTGATATCTTATTTTCTGGTACTCTTACAAGCGATACTATAACGTCTCTGCATTTGAATGGATCTCTATGGGAATTGGGGGGGGGGACTAGATTTAGCTGTAAATTATGCTGGAACAGTATGGAACACATGGTTGGTAAAATCGCTCTAAGTCATCAAGGGTCTGAGGTATCAAACAAGCCTCAAACCATCACTCTGCTGCCAGACATGCAGTAGATATGGATGGATCACTTTAAGGGTTGGTTCTCCTGACAAGTTTTCCTATTTAACTCTATGGAAAAATAAGTCAGGAGAAAAAACCCTTCAAATTATCCATCCATATCTACTGTATTTCTGGCAGCAGAGTGATGGTTTAAGGCGTTTTTGATACGTCAGACCCTTGATGGCCATTTAGCCAACCATGTGTTTCCATACTGTTCCAGTGTAATTTACAGCTAAATCTAGTCCCACCCCCCAATTCCAATCGAGATCCATTCAAATGCAGAGACGTTATAGTATCGCTTGTAAGAGTACCAAAAAATAAGATATCAAGAGTCTTTTGATAAGATATGGGACCAAATATTAAAAATTATTACTTTATAAATGCAGGGGTACAAATAATTGTGGCCAACGTGGTTTTGTTAAAAATGATTATTTCTTGATTTCTCATAATAAATGAACGTCAATTAAAGGTTGGATTTTTCTCATTTTTTCAATGTGAGATTAAGCTAATTCACCAAAAGGTGAATTTTTAATAACCCTTTTTACCCATCTTTACCAGGGGTACCAACACATTTGGGGATGTCTGTATATACAGTATGTATATGTATATGTATATATATATATATATATATATATACTGTATATATATATATATATATATATATATATATACATACACTGCCTGGCCAACAAAAAAAAGTCGCCGTTGCAGCCGTCATTCATGGCGCCCACTGTACAAGCCTCTGGAGGCAGTGTTATGATCTGGGGTTGCTTCAATTGGTCAGGTCTAGGCTCAGCAACATTATGCAGCAATAAAATGAAGTCAGCTGTATGCATTGAATGACCAGGTTATCCCATCAATGGGCATATTCCAGGATGACAATGCCAAGATTAATCGGGCTCAAATTGTGAAAGAGTGGTTCAGGGAGCATGAGGAATCATTTTCACAGATTAATTAGCCGCCAGAGTCCTGAGCCTTAACCCATTGAAAGTCTTTGGGATGTACTGGAGAAGACTTTATGGAGTGGTTTGACTCTCCCGTCGTCAATACAAGATCTCGGCCAAAAATGAATGCAACTCTGGACGGAAATAAATGTTGTGACGTTGCATAAGGTTGTCAAAGCAATGCCACAATGAATGTACGCCATAATCAAAGCTAAAGGCGGTTCAACTAAATATTAGAGTGTGCGACTTTTTTTTTTTTTTTTTTGCCAGGCATTGGCAATTATTGGCACCCCCTGGTAAAGGTGAGAAAAAAGGGTTATACAAAATTCACCTTTTGGTGAATTAGCTTAATCTTACAATGAAAAAATAAGAAAAATCAAAACTTTAATTGAAGTAAATTTATTCTGAGAAAAAAACAATCCCAAATAACAAATTATTGTTAACAAAACCATGTGTGCCACAATTATTGGCACCCCTAGAAATTTGAAAATTAAACTGAAGCATTTTTTCCACTTATATTTTACTTTTTAAAGTTGATCAGAATGTTTAGGAACTTTCAAGCAGTAATCCATGGCTTCCTGTTTCACTGGGGTATAAATATGAGGTGACACAGAGGCCATATTCCCTTATTCATGCATCAACATGGGAAAGATAAGTGAACACACAAATCAAATGAGGGAAAAGTATGTTGAGCTTCATAAGTCAGGGAATGGCTATAAAAAAATAGCTACTCACCTGAAAATGCCCATATCTTCCGTTAGGGCAATACTTAAAAATTCAAAGCAACTGGAACTGTTACAAACTTGCCTGGAAGAGGACCCAAGTTTATTTTGCCCCCACACACAGTGAGGAGGATGGTAAGAGAGGAAAAAAAGGATCACTGTTGGAGAATTACAGAGGAAAGTAGCATCTTGGGGTGATCAAGTCTCCAAAACTACCATTAGACATTACCTCCATGCCAACAAATTATTTGGAAGGCATACCAGAAAAAAGCCTTTACTGTCATTTCATCACAAACGTAAGCGCCTGCAGTTTGCTAAACGCTACTGGAACTTTGACTGGAACCGTGTTCTATGGTCAGATGAAACTAAAATTGAGCTTTTTGGCAACTAACACTCAAGGTGGGTTTGGCGTAAAAAGAAGGATGGCTATACTGAAAATAACCTGATCCCCACTGTTAAGTATGGTGGAGGTTCCATGATGTTGTGGGGATGTTTTTCCTCCAAAGGTCCTGGGAACCCTGTTAGGGTACATGGCATCATGAACTCCATGAAATACCAGGACATTTTAAATCTCAATCTAGCTGCCTCTGCCAGGAAACTAAAACTGGGTCGTTTTTCAATCTTCCAGCCGGACAATGATCCAAAACATACGTCCAAATCAACACAAAAATGGTTAACTGAACACAAAATCAAGCTTCTGCCATGGCCATCTCAGTCCGCTGACCTAAACCCCATTGACAACCTGTGGGCTGAGCTGAAGAGGAGAGTGCACAAGAGAGGACCTAGGACTCTGGATGATCTGGAGAGATTCTGCAAAGAGGAATGGTCTCAGATTCCCTGCTCTGTGTTCTCCAACCTTATTAGATATTACGGGAGAAGACTCAGTACTGTTTTATTGGCAAAGGGAGGTTGTACAAAGTATTAAATGCAGGGGTGCCAATAAATGTGGCACACGTGGTTTTGTTAAAAATAATAATTTCTTGATGAGGGATTTTTTTTTTCGCAGAATAAATGTACTTCAATTAAAGGTTGGATTTTTCTCATTTTTTCAGTGTGAGATTAAGCTAATTCACCAAACGGTGAATTTTCTATAACCCTTTTTACTCATCTTTACCAGGGGTGCCAATAATAGTGGAGAGCACTGTATACAGTGCATCCGGAAAGTATTCACAGCGCTTCACTTTTTCCACATTTTGTTCTGTTACAGCCTTATTCCAAAATTGATTAAATTCATTTTTTCCCTCAAAATTCTACACACAACACCCCATAATGACAATGTGAAAAAAGTTTTTTTGAGATTTTGGCAAATTTATTAAAAATAAAAAACTAAAATTTCTCATTTACATAAGTATTCATACCCTTTGCTTTAACGTATTTTTTAAAGTATCATATTTGGTCGCATATCCTTTACATGCTGTTACTTCCTGAAGTCTGTGACCATCAACATCAAAAAAACTGTCGATATCTTATTTTCAGGTACTGTTACAAGCGATACTATAACCTCTCTGCATTTGAATGGATCTCTATGGAAATTGGGGGGTGAGACTAGATTTACCTGTAAATTACACTGGTACAGTATGGAACACATGGCTGGCTAAATGGCTGTAAGTTATCAAGGGTCTGAGCTATCAAACGAGCCCCAAACCATCACTCTGTTGCCAGATATGGAGTAGATGTGGATGGATCACTGCAAGGGTTATTTCTCCGGACTCATTTTCCTATAGAACTCTATGGGGAAAAAAGTCAGGAGAAACAACCCTTAAAGTGATCCATCCACATCTACTCCATATCTGGCAACAGAGTGATGGTTTGGGGCTCGTTTGATAGTCAGACCCTTGATAACTTACAGCCATTTAGCCAGCCATGTGTTCCATACTGTACCAGTGTAATTTACAGCTGAATCTAGTCTCACCCCCCAATTTCCATAGAGATCCATTCAAATGCAGAGAGGTTATAGTATCGCTTGTAACAGTACCTGAAAATAAGATATCGACAGTTTTTTTGATGTTGATGGGTCACAGACTTCAGGAAGTAACAGCATGCAAAGGACATGCAACCAAATATTAAATATGATACTTTAAAAATACATTAAAGCAAAGGGGGTGAATACATATGCACGTACCACTTTTCAGTTTTTTATTTTTGTTTTATTTTTTAAAGCAAGTTTTTTTTTTCATTTCACTTCACCTATTTGGACTATTTTGTGTTGGTCCATTACATAAAATCCAAATAAAAATCTATTTAAATTACAGGTTGTGCTGCAACAAAATAGGAAAAATGCCTAGGGGGGTGAATACTTTCGCAAGGCACTGTATATATACATACATATAATATACACACAAATTACAGCTGAGCGTGACCTTTGTAGACTACCTAACTTTCCATGTTATGCTAATGAAACAGAGAAGCAGTCATCTTTCAGACCCTTCCACAGAAGAACACAATCCGTGCTCAGAGACTTTGGGCTCTATTTTTTAATTACAGAGACATGCAGTGGGCATGGCTGGGCTCACTGGGACATAACAAATCGAAATGCTTCATCAGGCAAATGGCTCGGTCCTGTGCTGAATTGAGATCGAGCCTAAACTTAATTTTTGGATCTGCTGTTCGTCTCTGCAGCATACATTACGAGAGACACAGAGGCCAATTTAAGCATATGGTACAAGAGGAACACATGGCTCTGTCCCTGCGGTGTGAATACCTACACTTGAGTCTCATTTTCCCATTGCACAGAGCCCGTTTGATCTATTACTACATATACTTTCGGCTTATTTCATCATATTTCATATATGGCCACCATAAGTATTCTCACTTGGTTTGGTCTAAAGTATTGTGAGGTTGTGTACATGTGTGTGTGTGTGTGTGTGTGTGTGTGTGTGTGTGTGTGTGTGTGTGTGTGTGTGTGTGTGTGCGCGTGTGTGTGCGCATGTGTGTGTGTGTGTGTGTCTGACATAGAGCGAAGAAAGCCTCACATAGAGATAGCATAACAGAGATGGCGTGTGTGTGTGTGTGTGTGTGTGTGTGTGCGCGCGTGTGTGTGCGCATGTGTGTGTGTGTGTGTGTGTGTCTGACATAGAGCGAAGAAAGCCTCACATAGAGATAGCATAACAGAGATGGCATGTGTGTGTGTGTGTGTGTGTGTGTGTGTGTGTGTGTGTGTGTGTGTGTGTGTGTGTGTGTGTGTGTGTGTGTGTGTGTTTGTGTGTAAGAATGTACCGTATGTGTGTCTAAAATGCCATTTAGCTGATGTTGTAATCCAGAGGGACTTACATGGTTTACCTCATGAAACTGCATGAGTATGCCAATGGACTCCTGGTCCTCCTGTATTAGGACACTATTTGTCTGGTGTGTTGAGTAACCCTGTGTATGCTAATCCTTCAGTAGGAGTCCCGCTTTATTTTTTAATAAGCCACATGGCGAGGAATCATGAACTGCTGACCAAGGCACTGCAATCCTCAGTTCAACAAACGCAGAATAGATATAACCTCTACTCGCAGGAGAATGAATTAACCAGGCTCCCCGGGTCTCTGACCGCACTGAGCCTCCTCTTGGCAAGCAAACTGCTGACTCCCTCAGCGACGCCGCCCAAAGTCCATCTTTGTCTCTTAACACTGCCAACTGTCACTGCCAACGTGGACTCAATCAAGCAATCAATCAATAATGTATTTAATTTACATAACGACTTTCATATCGGAATCTCAAAGCTCTTTATATTGTATGGGGGGCGGGGGGGGGGGGACCTTAGACAGAAGCCATTTTGTGCCAGAATGTTCACAACGCATCATCCGGGGTGGGGAGGGCGGTTTACTAAGCCAATTAAACTAGGGAACGAATAGGCTTAGTTGAGAGTTGTTAGTTGTTCCTTTGTGTTCCGATTGGTAGATTTCAGGATTTTGTATAATGCTGAATCACGCTACTTATAAACACGCACAGAAAACTTGGTGTCAATCACTTCAGGAGAGTCTTCACCATATTGCACAAGAAACTGTTATCCTCTGTTAAGTTGCGATGAAAATGTTAAAACGGAGGGTCTGCCAGACAAAATTTCATTGCCATAGAATGTACAGGATTAGTTTCATAAAACATAAATTTCCACAGTTGAAGATTTCATCTTTTGACACTCGTTCAAGATTTGACTGTCACAATCCATCGCGCCAGCATAGCTGTTTCCAGTCAGACCTTCATATTATTTTCTATCCCTTAAAATCCTCGTAGAACTTATCTGCGAATCTGGTTATTGGAAGACTCTAATTTACAGTGAAGTCTACATTGCTTTTGCCAGCTGGAAACTTGGAAACTTTTAGAATTAATCCAAAGTAACTTCTGCCCAGCAACACTAACTACAATGGTGGATTTTGGTAAAAGTAAAATGAACACTGAACTAATGTTCAGTGTTAAATCAACTCTGGACTCTGTTGAATTGAAGTTTTTACTGTATATATATATATATATATATATATATATATATATATATATATATATATATACAGTAAAAACTGTATATATATATATATATATATATATATATATATATATATATATATATATATATATATATATATATATATATATATATACAGTTTTTACTGTATATATATATATATATATATATATATATATATATCAGCCACAATATTAAAACCACTGACAGATGAAGTGAATAAAATTGATTATCTCATTGTTAATTGTTATTTTGGTTCTGTACTCTAGCACTGTGAGTTTGAAAGGATACAATGACAATGGAGTTGAAGTGCACACTGTCAGCTTTAATTTGAGGGTATTTTCATCCATATCGGATGAACCGATTATAAATTATAGAAGCTTTTGTACATAGTCCCCCCCCCCCAATTTCTGGCATCAAAAAATATTGTACAGTTTAACATAATGTAGAATAAAGTAATAATTTTTAATATTTGGTCGCATATCCTTTACATGCAATGACTTCCTGATGTCTGTGACCCAACACCATCAAAAGACTCTTGATATCTTATTTTTTGGTACTCTTACAAGCGATAATATAACGTCTCTGCATTTGAATGGATCTCTATGGGAATTGGGGGGATGTGACTAGATTTAGCTGTAAATTATGCTTGAACAGTATGGAATACATGGTTGATAAAATGGCTCTAAGTCATCAAGGGTCTGAGGTATCAAACGAGCCTCAAACCATCACTCTGCTGCCATATATGCAGTAGATATAGATGGATCACTTTAAGGGTTGTTTCTCCTGACAAATTTTCCTATTGAACTCTATGGAAAAATAAGTCAGGAGAAGAAACCCTTCAAGTTATCCATCCATATCTACTGTATTTCTGGTAACAGAGTGATGGTTTAAGGCTTCTTTGATACGTCAAACCCTTGATGACTTAGAGCCATTTAGCCAACCATGTGTTCCATACTGTTCCAGTGTAATTTACAGCTAAATCTAGTCCCACCCCCCAATTCCCATAGAGATCCATTCAAAGGCAGAGATGTTATAGTATCGCTTGTAAGAGTAAAAGAAAATAAGACATCAAGAGTCTTTTGATGTTGTTGGGTCACAGACATCAGGAAGTCATGGCATGTAAAGGATATGTGACCAAATATTAAAAATGATTACTTTATTATATATATATAAATGCAGGGGTGCCAATAATTGTGGCACCCATGAGTTTGTTAAAAATAATTATTTCTGGATGAGGGATTTCTTTTTTCTCATAATAAATTTATTTCAATTAAATGTTGGATTTTTCTAATTTTTTCAGTGTGAGATTAAGCTAATTCACCAAACGTTAAATTTTTTATAACCCTTTTTACTCATCTTTACCAGGGGTGCCAATAATAGTGGAGGACACTGTATATGCTGTCTAATAGAATGTCTATTGACTGAAAAACAGTTTTTTCTATTATACCTAACAGCATTCATTTTTAATCTTAGCACACACAGAGACTGGAATTCAGTCTTGCTATTTACAAAGCTCAACACAACAAACTTACTGGGACTCACATCAAATATTTACACAAGTACTATAGAATGTTTACCTGGATTCAAGGATAATATTTACACACACACATACACACACACATGCGCACACACCAACCTGCACACACACACACACACACACACACATTACAATCCATCATAAATCAGAACCTTTTACAATGAACCTTCTGACAGTCCTCTAAATTAGGCCGTTCTTTGGGTCATGCCGAAGATGAAACTCCCTGTTAATTAGATGTTGGTACAGACCGGCCATTCCCCCACCACCTGAAGAGTTTCCGGCCCCTGCACACAGTCCCCAGCCCGAACCAGAGCATCGCGGGCGGGACTGTATTTTTAGTAGCTGCTAATAAGGGTGGGACCCTTTATTTGAGTATATGAGTTGCAGATTCTCAATCGCTTAGAAAAACATGTATTCCAAATGTATTCATTTATTTTAGTCTTATGCAAACTACAAGGTGCGACCAATAAACAAAAATAGACACGTTAATACATAAATAACCCCTGCCATCACACGTGTGTGTGTGTGTGTGTGTGTGTGTGCATGTATGCGTGCGTCTGTGAGTGTGTGTGTGTGTGTGTGTGTGTGTGTGTGTGTATGTGTGTTACGTAGGTTTTTATGTATATTTGCCCACTTATATATGTAATGTATTCACAAGCACATCATGTAGAGAAAATAATAGATCGTCCCACCCCCGGTTGCTAATTCTTCATTTTGCTGTTGGTAGAGTACAGTTTTTCATTTTTTTAGTAAAATGAGCAATCTCTAATGGGACGTTATGGTTGGAAGGTGCAGAGTTGTAATTGGCAGGTGCTCTGGCAAGCCAATTCATCACCAGCCAACCTCCCCCGAAATGCCTCCCCAAACCCGCCCCCCGCCCCCCGCCCCCAACCCTGCGAGGGCTTCTGGAACAAACAGCTGAAACTCCGGTGGAGGAGGAGATGTCACTTTAACCAGAATAAATGGCCTCCTTCTCAAACACAAATTGCACAATAAATAGATTAGCGTGGAAGTCGACTCCTCCATACCCTTCCAAGACCAGGGGCGATCTTGCTATTCTATGGCATCTCACTTTACCCTTTCCTCGTCAAAGGCCGCACTCGCCCCTGGTTTGCGAACCCCCCCTTCCTTGCTCCCCTATAATCAATATGCAATTTCCCACCTCTATAAAAGATGGGCTTCGCTTGGAGACCGTCCCATCGACATGAGTAATGGAGCATTTCCATGAAACGCAGCTATAATTTTCATAACCGCATCAACCGAATGTAGATTGTGATAAAAGCTTTTTTGTCCCGCGCTGT
>CM056393.1:10567659-10604348 GCA_029718625.1 Synaphobranchus kaupii
GTTGCACTCGTTTACCTTTGTCTCCCATTAGCCCTGACCTTTCCTCCAGCACACTCGCCTGACAAAAGACAACAGTAAGCATTCAGCTCACAAGCCGAGGAAAACAGCATGTTACTTAATGAAATTAACTCTGGGAATTCCCCATTTGATTTCTTTTTTTTCTACCCCATAAAATGTTGCATTATTTTAGAACAATGTGCGTTTTCACGGGCTTGGAGTTGCTCAGATACAATTACATTTTCTCTCCACCAGACAACTGGCATAATTCTCATTCAGGAAAACAATGGCGGATTTGGGTCTGCAATGAACTTGGAGCAAATCCACCTCCCCAAACGTCTTACCAGGCACTGAGTGGGCACGGGACTGAAAACACAATGCCTGGAATTATGGGAGGCACATAGCTTATTGTGTCTGCGGTTATTGATATCTAGCAGCTTTGTTAAATTTTTTATTTTATTAATATTTAATACTGTTCTTTATGCGTCATGGCATTATTACGGTAACATTTTTTGCGTTCCCTAGTCTAAGGTGTCAAGCGCCATGGTGCGTTATGAGGCACAGACGTCTTGCTGACTGAAACCCCTCCCTTTCCACAGGTGGCGCTACAGCCAATTGCATGCCTCCCTGTAGGGTTGCCAGCTACTGTCACATCCACATATGAATGATATACTGTATATTGCATAGGGACAAAGCTGTGTTTTGTTAGCCTCACTGCATGACCTCATTTATAAGTTAAACAGCCATTTTGGCTTTGCACCATGAAAGTGTATTAATATAAATTGTTTCCAGGATCAACAGTTACAAGAACATGCCAAAGTGCAAAGATGAGAACAGGCCACTCAGCCAATCCAGGCTTGTCAGTGTGCCACATACTAGAGCGCATCTAGTACTATGTACTGCCCAAGGGGCTCTGCTAACTACAAAGTTATTCCATTAATCAATATGTCTTTGTTCACAAACATAATTCCTTTCCGGAAGTTTTACGTTTATCGATTTAATATAGCTGATACTGACAGAACTCAACACTTGTAACACACGACATGTCAAGACAGACAAATGAATTAAGCGACATGGGAAAGAGAAAAGGTGGCAGACGCAGGAGCAATATGTGCATCCTCTCCTTTCTGGACGCTCGGCGAGTATTTGGACTATCAGCCAGTGAGAAAGAGGAGGAAGGCCTATAACTAGTTTGTTTTCCAGTCCACTTTCCCTGTGATTGCTGCCAGGCACAGCAATCCTGAGAGAATTAAGCCCCACTATCTCACATACTGCATTGTATTGGAAATCTCCCAAAAAAGACTTAGATGCAGTGTGTCCTTTGCTGATAAAATTTTCCGCTCGTAGATTCCCAGGAAAACGGTGGTGCTTCGACCCCTTCAATTATTTATTTTTTTTTTTTAAACGGCCAACATCAACAGCCAACATCACAGGCATGCATGCACATGGAAATCAGCTAGTGTAATGCTGTTTATGAGCGGGGTCCTAGGGAAAGATGCATAAAAAGTGTTGCCAGACTGGGGGGGATTTTCCCCTAAATGTAGGGGATTTAAAAAAATTAATAGGGAAAGTTTTAAAGAAAATATGTATGGGAGTCAATGACAGATGGGGAATTTTAAAAGGAGGTAATGGGGGGTAATTGTGAAAAAATAGTATGGGACTCAATTGCAGATGGGGGATTTTCTGATTTTTTTTGGGGGGGTGGGGGGGGGGGGCGGGGGGGGGGAATTAATTGAGGCATCTGGCAAACACCTTCATAAGCGTTACATAAGCATTACCAAACATAAGCGTTACATAAGCATTACCAAACATTGGATGCATTAGTGTTATTGATGATGTCACCATTGCTCCATCTGCTTTATTATTCCGTAAGCTCTTTTATTATATGTACCCGAGTGCCTTTCTTAAAGGCCCACACATGTATTTTTTCATGTTTTGGAGCTTTTCACGTCATCCAAGTCAAAAGAATTGCAATTTTGTTTGAAACATTAATAGTTTTAGGGTTTAAATGCGATGTTTCCGAGTTCTTAGTAAAATGATTTTCCATAGTTTTTTACATAATTTGTCATGTAAAAATCGCAAAAAAAAGTCGCAATCCAAATGTGTAACGGACAGGGGGGCGGGGGTTTCGGACTTTTCAAAAAACCTATGTCACTGCCCCTTTGCTAATGTTTTGTGGGCATTTCAGATGCTAAAAACCAGGAATGCCGATGCGTGCGGGCCTTTAAAGATAACAATGCATCTTGCGGTTACAATAGCCATTTTTGTAAGGCAGTCCACCGCAGCTCAAACCAAAAACCAAAAGGGAAAAGCAACCATATTCAAAGGGGCCAAGCGTCTAAACCGTATGCCACACCTCTGTCTGAAAGGGAACACCCCCACCGTGACTGAGAGGACTAGCCCAGCCTCTGGCAGTGAGCCCGGACCCTGGAACACGAACCCTGCGAAGGATCCATTTCAAAGTTCCGCATTAGCACTCAAATCGATGGGTTTCGCGGCCCCTGCTAGTCACTAATCACGGGGTCACCTAATATTAGTTTAGGCAAGCTGTCTCGGACTCTGGCTAATGCTGATGGATTAGATGGGCCCAAAGAGACCGCCGTTGCATTGTGAATTTTTACCGCCGGCCTACCACCTGAGCTCCTGTTGTCTGGTGGCGGGCCCTTTTTTTGCAGTGGACACACAGAGCCCACGCGGGTAACCCTCCATATCGGCAAGAAGAACCTTTACTCGTTTTTACCTCCGGCAAACATTAATCAAGTCCAAAGGCATTCTCCACAGACGAGAGGGGAAATATGAGGGATGTAACCAACGCCGCAATACATCTGCCTGCCAAAAATACTCATTTAGCCCTTATTATTATTCCAAAAATAATGATTGCGGCCCCATGCATTTCTGTCCAGTTTAAATGAAGCTCTCAAAATTCCGCGCAGTGAATGGATCCCCTAGTTAAATTAAACATGCGAGCGCTGGCCGGGGCTGTGTTCTGATATATGCGTGCGCCTTTAAAATTTTCATCTGTTAGGCCAATTGATTTTAGTCCAGTTTCAAGCAGCCGGGGAGTATGGGGGGGGTGGGGGGGGGGGGGGGGGTGTAGGGGTGCGAGGATGTGGATGGGGAGGAAGTAAGTGGGGGGGAGGGGGGGGGGGGGGGGGGGGGGGGGGGGGGGGCAGCGTTAGACACATGAGCAGTGACTGGAATACAAAAGGGAAGCCGTCACTTCAGACCGGCGAAGGGGTGGCGCGGTGTCACGCCATCGGCCATCGGCGCTAATGCGGGCCGCCGCCCCCTCGCTTCCCGCCTTCGCTCCTCGCGGCCGGTATGACGTCTCGCGCTGTCACCCCGAGCCGCATGAATATATGGGGGGGGGGGGGGGGGGGCGTGTCACCTGGCGAGGCCCTGTCACCTGTCTGCCCTATCTCACCTGCTTCACCTACGCTGACCCCGGAGGTACGGCCGTGTCAGTAAAGTGTCCTGATGTCTCTATCCCAGCGATAAACTCCATATACAATTCCCCGTTTTTTTTCCGTTCCTGTAAAGGGGCACGGTATACACACCGTTATCAGAGGCAGGTTTTTTTTTCCCCTCAGACCTTCCCTCTAGTTAATTAGGCTCTGACTGAGCTGTGACAGAATACACATCTGAGTTCGACTCAACCGGAGTTATCTGCGTTAAGTCCTTGAAGAATTGTGGGGTTGTACTGTGAGGGAAAAAACGTTTTATGGAGACCTGACTGTTGGCTGAGGTCAGGTCACTGTGTTTTAATTTAGAATTTCTGACCACTTCAAAGGCAAGCTTTTTGTGTTAACAAACCGCTTTCATTTTTGCAGTTGAAGGGGTGCTCTTTTTTTGATATAACTGACCCTTTGAACATTCTGCCACTATGATTTCATGAGGTTACATTTACAAAAAAATGAAATCTGTCATATTTCTCTCAAAATCCAGACAGCCTTCTGCCATGGAAAGGTTAGGTCTTTTTTTTTTTATTTTTTTTTTTTTTTTTAACGTGAGTTAAATTCTCACAGTGATGCTCCATCCCTTCAGACTAAGGCCAGGATGCGGACAGAGGGAAAATCAACCCGGGATTAGTTATTATAAATAACCAGCCTATCCATTCCTGGTGTGCCCGTCTGCCAAATGATCAGGGGGTGTAAACAGCACCCCCTTTCATCTTCTCATCAAAGAAATAAAAAATAAACAATAAATAAATAATACATTTTTTTAAATATGTAAATGGAATTTAATTGGTTTATCGCCCCAGGGTAGGAAATACATTATTTATTTATTTTTTAATATATTTTTAAAAAAAGTGAATATCGCTCCTGCTACACCACAGAAGTGTAAATAACAGCCATCAACCATACTGGTCTCTGTGAGCTGGTAAAGACCGGACTAACCAGTGTCAACCGAAGGTCAGCCAGCCACAATGTCGGTTAAAGTTATAATAACACTGTGTTTGTTTCAAGATCAAATGCTGTCAGAGCTTTCTTTTCACATCTGAATATACAATGATCTATATTGCTTTCATCTAATTGCACCTGCCGTAGATATAGATATGTAACTAGGCCTTCATACATTTGCTGACACAAAGAGACGGTGGCCTGTATTCAAGTGACATTTTAACTTTTTAAAGTAATTTAAAAAAAAATTAATTACTTTAAATTAAGTCCAGTTTATTCATGTGACACACAAACACAAAAAAATAGTTTCGCGAATTCATTTGGCGATTCCCGACACTCAATTTTTTCTTGCTGAATAAAAAAAAAAAAAAGAACAGAAATTTTATTTGTAGGTCTCAAACGCGGGTCCCCGTCAGTGTCGACCCGCTCCAGACGAGCCGCGCTTGCCTGTCAGCAGGAGACCGCCTCCTCACACGCATTCGCAGGCATCCGACAGTTTGTTTGGAAAATTACTGCTGCCTTCTGTTTTCTGCAGTGCAGCACAAAAGTTGCGCCCATAAATTGTGACGGCTGAGGGGGGGGAACAGGAAAGGCGGGTTTTTATGGGTGCTCTGGTGGGCTGCTGCGTGAGAGGGACGCTTGCGCTCTGAGTCGGCCATTAAAGAGACCACATGCCATTAGTGGGAACAAACCAGGCCATAATGCTGTGTAATTTCTCTACTTTAGGAGGATAAATTATTCATCCGCTCCAAGGAAAGGCCTGTGAAATGACTGCGGTGCTCGCACAAGATCAAAACGAGGGTGCGTCCAATGGAGCAGACAAGGCAGGGTGGTGTGAGAGGGGGTGCTTTGAGAGGTCAACCAAACAGTCCTCATAGGACCCACTGTGCATTGTATCCGACTGTGTGTTGTCTAAAAGAAATTTCATAAAGAAACATTTATTAACGATGAGAGCTTAGGTAGGAAGACGCACACTGACTAGTGAGAAACAGTAAACTTTTCCCATTGAATTAGGGTTGGTGTAAACTGATCCTGGACCAGCTGGATTGGTTGTTTTTTTTGTGAAGCAATATATAGGCTAAGATGGGGGGACTGGACCGGTCAGTTCTGTTAATAAACCAATTTAATGCTGCTGTAGCTTAGCTCCACACATTATAAATGTCTCCTTTGTAAAACTGTCAAAAATTCAATATGAGTTTTACTCTGGCGCACAGCAAGCATAGTTGATGAGTGATATTTTTCTGCCTTGTTTGTAGAGGCAGTGAGGGGGGGTGGGGGGGGGAATGGTATTTCCAAAAGAAAAAGTTATGGAAATCTTTGATGCCGGCTGTTTTGTTTTGTTTGTTTTTTTTAACGAGAGAGAGAGAGGAGAGGGAGAGAGGGGAGAGAGAGAGAGAGAGAGAGAGAGAGAGAGAGAGAGAGAGGAGAGAGAGAGAGAGAGAGAGAGAGAAAGAGAGAGAGAGGAGAGAGAAAGAGAGAGAGAGAGAGAGAGACAGAGACAGAGACAGAGACAGAGACAGAGACAGAGACAGAGACAGAGACAGAGACAGAGACAGAGACAGAGGAATGTAAACACACAATGACTTACAGCTTAATTAGGTCACACTTGCCTTCACAGTCTCTTCAAAATGACAGTGCTGTAAATGTTGTTCCTGCCATGCCACTGGCAATTGATTTTATTAACAACCATATAAAACAAAAATAAAATAATAATAATAATAATAATAATAATAATATAATATATTGTGGAAAATCTTTCTGATTATTAGTGCAAAGACATCTCATGAAAAAGATTTATCAAATTATATATTTACTTTAGCTTTAGATATATTTACAACCGTGCACGCATAGTGCTACGAGTAGTGGTATTGCAGGCACTCCGCGTCCCTATGTATGTATGTCTGTCCGTCCGTTTGTCTGTCTGTCCATCCATAACAGCCTTAGTTCTGATCGGATTTGTAACTTTGTATTAATTTCCACCAGTGTCTAATGAATAGACGTTGGAGGAATACCTTTATACGTTGTACCTTTTGAACGCAGGAGGGCGCACATGGGGGGGGAGAGCAACACTCTCATATGTTGATAAAGGTTGTCATAGAGCAGGGGTAGGCAAGTCCAGGCCTCACGGGCAGGGTGTGTATGCAGGTTTTTGCTGCCACCAGTTACCGCGGTTCAATCAACTAATTAGTCATATTATGCACCAACTCTGATTCACTTGTAAATTACAGCACGATAAAATGCTTCAATACATGCATACGGGCACAAGAACATTCATCTGCTGCTCATGTTCATTCATCTGCTGTAGTTTAAAGATTGGTAAATGATTGGGCTAATTTAATCATTAAGTGCAGAAGTTAGTCTAAAAACCAGAAACAGATATGGCCCGCCTTGCCCATCCCCTGTCATAGAGTGTATAGGAACTGGAGGTGGGGAGGAGCCAGGGATTGCAGCAACCGATGCGCTCCACAACTCTCAATTTTCCCCATAGGCTATTCTGTATATGACTGTAAACCCCTTACTTTGGTAGAAAAGGGCAGGAGGTTTCTCCATTATAACCTAAAGGGAAATTGAGAGGTGCGGTTGCACTGGACTCCATATTGGTTGCTGTAACTTGCGGTTTGAGGCAATAGAAGCAAGCAGTTATATTTGTTCGATATCATAGCCTTCAGCGCTTGGCCCGATCTCATGCGGGTGTCTGCATCTCTCTGAGTTGCCATTCTAGTTAAATTGTTCTATGATATGATTTAAAGAATGACATACTGCATAGGCCTATCATGATATATCATACCACCCATCATTGTGCCAAACCAATAGACACAATTTCAACATGCCTGGTTAATGGTAGTCCACAAATGCCCATCTAAACACACACACACACACACACACACACACACACACACACACACACACAATAATTAAATAATAACAAGCCACCCCCCCCCCACCCCCCCCCCCCCCAAGAGAAGGTAAGATCACATTCTAACACATCAGCCAACCTGTAACAGAACAGAAAGGAAACGCTACTGTGCTACTGTAGATAAAGCAGTGGACACCGAAAACACTGGTTTCTCTACAGGAATTAAGTATAATATTGGTTCCCATAACAATACAGCGCCCTCAATAATGTTTGGGGCAGAGACAAAATTTTTCTTCATTTAGCGCTTTTACAGCACTTTTATACAGAGCACCCAACCCACCCCCCCCCCCCCCCCCCCCCAATTCAGAGCTATGAAATATATATACAGTACTTTCATACTTTTTTGTATATTTGCCGTTGGTTTTATCTGTAACTTACGGTTTATGAGGACAACGCTGTCGGAGCACCGTCTGTTCTTGCTATAAGCAGAGTGGTCAACTTCACAATCAGTGCTATTTGTCTCACTTCAGATGGAATGTCCTGGAAATGTCAGCTCTCTAAGCGAAATATACCAATTATATCCATTTATTTTTCAATTTTGAGTGTGGAAGGTAATTAAAGCACCACCTTTGACCAATCTTATGAAGGTATTTGTTGTCGAATCATGCCTCTTGGTTGTATGATGAGTTTCAGTGCACTAGCTTTACTGAGAATTTGTAACAAAAAAAAACAAAAAAAACTTGTGACACCCCCCTATTGACTGTTTTAAATGAAATGTTGGTATATAAGTTAAATCACTTAGCTTAACATATCTACCACGTTTCACGATGATCAAACTAACTGCTAAGGAATTCTGGCCAATTATGTAGTTTTTGCTAATTTTCAAAAAGTTTTGCAAGAATTAACATGTTTAGCAACGGTCAAATGGTCCTTGTGATTTCCTCAGAGAAAAAACCTGGTTTGCACATAAAACAAAATGGCCATAAAACAAGATGGTGGACGCGGGTCCCAAATGTAAAGTTGTAGATCTGGAACACTCGGATGTCAGTACGAAGTTTGGCATCAGTTGGATTTGCAATACGAAAGTTATGGACCAAAATGTAAATATATATGCGTTACAGCACCATGGTCAATACGTGTGCGATTCCTTCCCTGAGTACTGGAGGGCCATAGTAGCTCACCTGCCGAATACGGATACTCTCGGAATTCTGAGCTACAGATAGTTTTATCGGAGCAAAAGAAAGAAAGAAAGACAGAATTAAAGAAAGCTTCCAGAAAAAAACAAAAAAACAAAACAACGACATACGATAACATGAGTGGCATAAATTAAGTGAGCAAGGTGGTCTTAAGAAGCTCCACACAGTTTCAGAACTGAGGAAGCTAACAGGAGGAAGCAGGAGGAAATGGCTCTGTTAAGCAAAGTAAATAGGGCTGTCTTTACTTGCAGGCCATATGATAAATCTCTGGCATAAAACCTTCGCACTATTCCTTCCGATATGAAGCTCCAGGATAAAGCAAGAGGCAAGCAGGTGACAAGGGGTGCGGTGATAATCTGAAATATACCAAGGAGTTTCGCTGGTTAAGCTCAGGTGCATTGTTTTTCCGGCTCAGCAATTTAAAATGGAATTAAAACGAGGTCATGTTCAAAGTAATCTTTTTTGTCTCGAATACACTTTATCCTTCTCTGCAGGAGGAGTTAGATGCTTATAGATGGTATCGGTCTCATTTCAGTGTGAACAGTGACTTGGCTTATGACAAGCATCGGAGTCATCTATCCTCTATCATCAGAACCGACTGTCTATATGAATATACTGTACCTGTGCAACGGTGAAGCACAATACTATTGAAATATACATCTTATGGAATGCACCTGTCCTACAATTTTTCAGTCGTTACGCACACATCTGTCTAACAAATGCACCGTCGTTATGTACGCGCCTGTCCCACAAAAAACTGCAGTCTTTGTGAACACACCTGTCCAACCAAACCACAGTCTTTATGAACATACGTATATGTCCTACAAAACCGCAGTCTTTATCAATACACCTATGCAACAGAACAAAAATATTGATGCGTACAAGTTACATAGCCAAGGGCAGCTGGCTAAATAATCATGGGTATTGCAACACTGCTCCACCTCACTAACAGTACACAGCAATACATCAGAAGCAGGAGTGAGGAATGAGAACGAGTGCCTGCATTGGCCACATCAATAAACCACTGTTAAACTACACCGAAATCCTTTCAAACACACCTCTCACTCCTAAGGAAGGAAACTTCAGACAAAACTCTGCGTTAGATAATGAAGCCACGCACTGCTCGAAATCCACCAGAGAAGTCTCTGTGAAGTTCTGAACCCTTCCCGCTACCGTCTTTAGCCTGCAACTACGGCGGGCTCTGAAACAATGCCCAGCAGTCTTCATTAAGATAAGTAGCAGTGCTGCGTGGAACCAGGAGACTTCTGAGGAAGCTTCCTGTTATGTCTGCAGGAAACCACGTTCCGTAGCTCTGCTCTACCTTTGAGCAGCTCAAAAAGAAGAGAAATCCTGAACCGTTTCCCTCTTTTTAAAGAACACCAATTTAGGGCCCATTTCCCATTTGCACTTCCCTTTTACTCTCCTAAATTTGGGTTGCACACATGTCTGCAAATTCTCTTTTAAACGTAAAACAGTGTTCGTTTCTGCTGGATCTTCGTACCACGCGCTATTTTCAACCACTTTATTGAGCTGTTCTGAGCTGTTCCCAAAGTTGAAACACTCCCAAATATGGAAGTGCAGTTGCCTTAATCCTGAGCACCAGATAGCCCATCGACCTGTCAGCAGGAGACCACCCCCTCACACACATAGACCTGCACTTTTATGAGAACAAACCACCTCACTGTACACTCCTTCACATGGGAGTTGTGGGAGGGGGGGGGGGGGAGGGGGGGGCTTCGCCAGGCGAACTGCAGGACTCTGAGATAAGCAGAAACTTTCTCCAGGATCATTTACCATCTAAACTGTGGGCCTTGTTCCCGCTAACCGGGCCAGATGTAATTAGGCTCGGAACACAATGCCCCCTTTCCCTAAACAGGCGGATGGTTTACTCATTAGGAGATTAGAGATTAGATAGGGGCGGTGTTCCGTTTCTTCGAACCCCGATACGCACCTGCCTGCCGCAGAGGGACAGGTGAGGCCTCCTCCCCACTCGGCCCTAAGGCCGAGTCTCTGCCCCGGGTCCGCTTTAATGGAAGGCACGGGTGCAACCCAAAACCTCTGTCCCCCAAGGTGAGCGGGGTCCAGTTTCCAGTGGGGAAACGGGGATGCGACCGTGTCCCCTTTCCCACATCCTGGTACCGCGGAACATGCCAGAGCTTCAGAACCGAAGAGCGGTGTAACCAATGCCGCTGTGCTTATCTGTTTTCTTTCAATTTGAAATGTAAATTTCACATGGCTGCATCCCGTTTCTCATTCTTCGCAAGCGGCCGAATGGTTGGTGATCTATAGAGGAGTTGCTTGCCCTTGAAGTTCAAATTTCGTCCCTTTTAACAGGATTGTATCACAGTCTCCAGCCCTTGTAAGGGAAGCCATGTTCTAATTCAAAGGACAAATGACTACTAAACATGAAGAGACCTCCACACATTAAAATTATGCACAACCATCATCTCAGAAAAAGAACAAAAAAGTTAATTAGATTAACCTACATTAGCAATTTCAACCACAAGCCCACCCACATGTCTACTGGTTGAGAGCCCAAAAACATGCATATGCGTGTACACCCACAACAAAAAGAAAAAAAAACACACATATAAGCCAGCCTCACACACAGCATGTGTGTAAGCACGGGTACACACACACACACGACACATGTTTAAGCAGAAGCACACGCAAAACACATTTGAAAGCAGAACAGACGTGCGTATATGCGTGAACACAAAACATAATGTTTGTGGGCAGAAACAAAAACACAAAATGTGCATTAGAAGAAACACCCACATGACACACACAAAATAAATAACTCACACAGCATGTGCGTACACAGGAGTGCTCACACAACATGATCTGAAACTTGAAACATATGTAGAAGGAGATTGTCGTGCTCGCAAAACAGCCCGCCTCTTTGGAAGGGAAAAGCTAGAGGGTATGGTTCACTATTCTTTTTCATATTATTTCCATTTTACCGTGCGTTTTCTATTGGCCCAGGCAGTTGTGATGAAGGATATTTTAGATATCTGGACACGTTTCTGATGAACTCCTGACTTTTCAATGGCAGGTACAAGACATTCTGGGGTTTGTGGTCTAAAGCAATGAAATACACCTCAGACACCTCCAAAGCAACTTCTATAGAGACAAGCTGCTTTGGAGTAACAAACCAAAATAATTTTAAAAAATAACCCCCAGAAAGTGAAATATATTTTTTATTTACACAAGCAAAAAAAAAATTCTCCACCATAAACCACCGCAAATGCTTCTGTGTGCCTGTGCCTCTGCCTCACCTCCAACCTCGCCCGGACTGCAGAAACACTCTTCCACGGAAAGATATCAAAAAATATATATAATAAAATCTGTGACCAATGTAGTGAATTCAAACTATGCTACCAGACACCCTTCCCTCACAATGCATTTCCCACCAAGAATGTCTCTTAAAGCGGGCCGACGCTACCCCCGACACTGACGACCCCAACCCGCAGTGTTATCACCGCACATTCTGCCCCTCTGGTAAACGATCTCTGATCCGTGCTACGCACTGTTCTGTACGACGATAAAAAGGTAGCCATTACTCTTAAGATTCAGTGCCCGGCGTAACCCCCAGGCCTTCTTCCTGTCTTCCCTCTCACAATGAGCATGACAGGAAGCGGCGCTACAGAGAGGCGTAAACCACAGGGGTGCCCTTGGCCGAGTGCGGATCTCTCTTTGTGTCCGGGTGACGGCAGGAAAGGCGAGCGCAATCCACATCCGGACCAAAACAGCCGCCGACAAAACCGGGAACGCCGGAGACATGACAATGGGAACAACCTTCACCTCCTGAAGAGAGGCCTCCGCTGAATGTCTGCTGCACAATCAACCACGCAGTCCTGCTCAGCTGCTTCAAGCTCCAAATCTGGATGCCGATACTTGACAAACCACAAAGGCTGTTGAAGATGCTTTCTGTCGTGTTCTTGTATGACTTGATCTTTCAGTGTATGTTCAATATACAGTATGTGCAACAAAAAAAAAGTGTTTTTCTTTTTGGTTTGTTTGTTTTATCCCCATGAACTCTGCAAATAATATAGTCGTGCAAACCATTACCATTTGCTTTAAGTCATCAATAACTATTAAATGTAATAATATTAATATGAAACATTAATAACAATCGTGGGAGTGATTTTGTACGTGGGATATATAATAAATTATGCGGTCCATTATTGATGAGATACATTTTTAGTACAGTCGCAGCTAAGGGATAAATCTGATTTAAAATGAATACAGAATGGGAGGGTTTTTTCCATCACTTGTACATGCTGTACAGCTATCCCAAGCTGTACCAACTGTAGAAAGTGCAATATTTTTGGTGCCAAGCTTTAACCTCTTTGTGCAGAAGCAAAATTGGGCCCATTTACTCCTGTTTTGCACTGTTATGTTTCAGGCTTTATAACCCCAGATGTGCACATTACACATACTTGTGTAATGGCTTAAATTGAAAAAGATCCCTGTATGATTTAATGGCATTGCTTAAAATAATTTACTTTCTTAATCTTTATATACATTACAGGCTGTAAATGCACACAATCCTTGCAAAAAATATATAGGGCCTCATGTATAAACATACGTGCATACGTACAATGAAACGCGTACACCATTTTCCCCATGGATTTGGGATTTATAAAAACAAACTTGACGTAAAAACATGGGCACATTTACGCAGAGTATGACTCATGCATACACACATTGTGATGCTGTGGGAATTGGCGACTCCGATGGCGGGGGTTAACTGGCATACGCATATGTACGTATTTTTTTGTATGTATGCACCGTTTGTACATGAGGCCCATAAAATGGAAGTTGTACTTTACTTTTTTGCAACGATATAAAACAGGTCATACTTTACATGTCCTGATCCACAAACCACCTGTCCTCATGTGGTTTAGGGGATATGTAAAACCTTCTCAGGTTCTGCAAGGTAATTTGTAAACAGTGTACCCTGGCGTCCCTTAGTGTGTCCAAATCTATCCAAAATGGATAAAATGTGCATTAAAGTACATCAAGAGATAATTTGTTTATTTCAAGAGATAAAGTGTTCTGACTCACTGGAAACATGTTTGCATTCATTACATGAGGGAATTTCCATCTTTTTCAAAATAATTAGGGGTTGGGATATATAGGGGTCCAAAAACCTATCCAAACCTATCTGAAAATGAATACAATGCTTTGTTTGTTCATATGAAGCATCTTATTTGTCATGTCCCTTGTCTTCATTAATATAATTCATATTACATTGTTTGACTTCCACAAATGCACATTGCACGCACGTTCATTTCCGACATCAGTTAGCAACGCAGTTAGAAATGGAAAAACAAAAATCAGGTTATATGAAACGTAAACAAAAAGAACAGCGGGAGAAAACAAAAGATGCGTTAACATTTGTACCACTAAATAACTTATTTTTGAAGCATAATCAACCCAAGGAGGGCTCAAGTTGAGACTGTCTCAATTTGGAGAACGTAATCCATGAGTTTGAACAACCGCAAACTTAATTTTATTGACATAGGCTATGACATTTTAGATGTAGCCTTGGCCTGCTATATAAATTAATGAATTAACTGAATATTCAATTTCTCACATAGGCCTATACCGTTTCAAAATTAACGATTTTCTTTAATGCGGACAGAAAAATTAGCCTGGCTTACACTTTGCATTTTCAAAAGCAGAATAAGATGACAAGTTCAATGCATTGGACCGCATGCAATGTCATAGCGAATTGATTTGTTTTTGTCAGAATAATAAAACATATTTTTTTCCCACTTGTAATTATGACTTGGAGAAAACTTCCATGTCGGAAACTCGTATTTCCAATAGTTCCGACAGCACTTGAAGGCAGCATATATCTCTGGCTGTCCGCAATGCCGACATAGGGTCTATAAACGTTTAAAACTTTTGATTGACTAGCGTTATAAATTAAATTCAAAAGCGACATATATTAGGGCCCCCTGCTGACCTAATTTGCCCCCCCAGAGCTGATCATGTAGTTACGCCACTGCCAGGGCCCATTGAAGCTGTTCTGGCGGCTCGTGGCAGCCCAACACCTTACTAATACACTTTATGTTGGTGTTTCCTTTAATTTGTCACCTGTCTGTATGTGTGTGTGTGTGTGTGTGTGTGTGTGTGTAGGCTCCTTGCAAATGATGTGCGGCAGGTTCGATCTACACTGAATCTGGAACTTTAATAATTATTAAACCTTGTATAAGTGCAAGACAGACAGTGTGTCTTTAAACACCTTTATTAGATTTTATGCAGTATTAAAAAGTTTTTATTACTATGGGTTGCTGGGAGGACATGGTAGTTCATAATGAGATGAGTCCTCGAAGGTCGAAGAAAGATGTACTTCCCCCTACAACATTACTCTGTATTACTATAAGTTTTACATCAGTGTGTTTAGTTATGGTCACCTAATGTTGATTAAGAGACCGTGTTTGTTTATTTTATTTTATTTTTCCCCCACCAAGCCTGTGCCAGGCTGACAATGTTTCCTAAGGATACAATCTGTGAAGCCTTTTGTCATAAATATGTAATCCCAGTCATAGAGGCTGGCTTTAAACCTGAAAGTCTGCAAAGCAGAATCAGCAGTGTCATTGTCCAGGAAGGGAGTGTTTCAGTCAGCAGAAGTTATTGTTAAAAAAATAATAATGTGTCATGGTGTCATCTCATTTTTTATACAAAGCTATCATTCAATATATAGTACATGTCAGCCTGTTGATACAGTATTATGCATTATTTATTGTTTGGTTTTATACTGCTTAATATTTCTTAATGGTCAAAACACAAATCGGTAAATTTTCTATTTTATAACAAAGTATCACACTTTCTAACTAATAAAAGAAGTGGAACAGATAAAGTGTGTAGTCAAGTAAAATTGTTTATGGTGCATCTGGTGTGTGTGTGCGCGTGGGCATGTGTGTGTGTGTGTGTGTGTGTGTGTGTGTGCATGTGTGCGCGTGTGTGTGTGTGTGTGTGTGTGTGTGGCGTGCGTGCGTGTGTGTGTGGGTGTGTGCGCGTGTGTGTGTGTGTGTGTGTGTGTGTGTGTGCGTGCGCGTGTGTGTGCGTGTGTGCGTGTGTGCGTGCGTGCGTGCGTGCGTGCGTGTGTGCGTGTGTGTGTGTGGGGGGGGGTACTCAGACATTTACAGAGATGGCAGTGATGGAATGGGCATTCTGGGGAAAAAAGACAAATTTGTATAAAAAATATTTTAAAAACTTTAATGTGAACAATGTGATCATATAATATGATCATGTAGTACAAGGCATTCATTTGACAAACTTTATTATGTTTATTTGAATAGGCGTCATTGTACATATGTTTGATTATACAGAGACAGTTGACTTCAACCGGTTTGTTACATACATAGAAACATAACTTGGAAGTTGAAAGTGCATTGTATGCAAACATTTCCATTTGGAGGTTAACTAAGGATGTTCTACTTTGTTTTAACTGAACTGCATATGTTGTGTTGTTTATATTCACCTAGATCACAATGACAATGACAGCTCTGACAGCTCTGCACTTAAAAAAATGTGCCGTAATAGAAAACAGAAAGTGCTAATTTTATATATCAAATCTTAAAACAGTGCTTTTACAGAGCAGCACGGTCGAAACTCGCAGCAGCAACAAAAGGAAAGACGTGTACAAAAATAACAACAATTCATCCTCGGAAATAGGATAAATGTTATGTCATCAGGTGGCTGACCTAAAAAGGCAAGCAAAGCAGAAAAAAGTGTGCTTTCATGCCCAAGAGGGGTACTGGTGTAGGACACAAATCCACAGCACATCTGTCTGAGTAGAGGTCGAGCAGACACGTAGGAGAACAGTGTTGTAGTCACCTTACATAATGCTGACATTACTTCTTCTGGTGGTTGCCTCCCGATTTCCCAGTTTTTATTTATTTATTTTTTAACCTACATTTGCTTTTGGTGATTTGCATCTAACGAATATGTGTTTGGTGCAAAAGCCAGTTAACAATCCGATACTGCTCACATTCTTTTGAAAATAGCCATTTGTAGGCAACCACAAATCAATTGTCTCGCAAGCATATTATATTTTATCTGTTTTTCGGCTCAATGCTAATTTATCGCAGTACGCGCTCTTATTGTTTTTCTGTGGCTTCGTTTTTTTGACGCGATATCTCTTTGTTGCGTCTTGCCATAACGGCTTGTGCATAAGTCCAGATAAGAGCATATGCCAAATAAATTATGTCACCAGCCACAACAAGAATCAGAAGTACAACCCTAAGAACTGTCAATAGTGAGAGAAAGCGCCTACATATTCCACTTGTGTAATTTCTATCGGAATGATAAGAATAACCTCAGCTACAGTAGCATGCTAACATGGACAGACTGAGTAAATCACCCCTTCCATGTTTTTCCACCTGGTTATGTAAATGCATAAGTATAGTGCTTCCAACATTGCTGGGGTCGCTCTATTTCTTTTTCAGTATAGGGAGAACATCAAAATATCACTTTTAAACATATGTCATAATAATGGCCAGTGTATATCAACAGTGCCCACCAGAATGATTGGCAACCTCAATTAATCTGAGCAAGATAATATTCATTGTTTATTGTTGATCAAATGTCTTCTATGCTAAGAAAAATGAGGAAATTATATTCTGTATTTTAATTGTGAAACCATTGATCAGAGTAAAAATAAATCTTTAATGCAAAATAATTTTTATTTTGAAGAATGTCACAATTATTGGCATCCTTGTATTTAATATTTTGTGCACCCTCCCTTTGCCAAGATAACAGCGCTCAGTCTTCTCCTGCAATGTCTGATGAGGCTGGAGCACATAGCAAGGGATTTGAGACCATTCCTCCATACAGAATCCCTCCAGATCCTTGGTCTTTGCTTGTGGCCTCTCCTCTTCAGCTCACCCCACATGTTTTCAATGGGGATCATTGCAAAACATTCATTATGTGGACAGTGAAGCATTTTTGTGGAGATATTGAGGTGTGTTTTGGATCGTTGTCCTGCTGGAAAATTACTCACTTTTATCCTTCCGCCTAAAAGTGGGCAGACAGGCAGTCATATTTTGGTCTAAAATCTCCTGGTATTTGATGGAGTCCACGATGAGGTTCCCGATGCCTTTGGAGGAAACAGCCCGACAATATCACAGATCCACCACCATACTTCAGATTGGGGATAAGCTGTGCCTCTCATTACGCCAACCCCACCTTTTGGTATTTATTGCCAAAAAGCTCCATTTTCATCTCGTCTGCTCCAGTCTAAATTCCGGTACCATACAGGTACTTACGTTTGCAGTGTGATGACAGCACAGGCTTTCTTCAGTCCAGATTTCTAAATAGCACTAAGCACAAAAAAAAATTAAAATATGAATGGCGGGATATACTATAATTACATGTTGTTTGTAACTATTTATAGCATTTCAAATAATTTGTGACACATTTTTTTTTGAGTATATAATTTTTATGTTGTTGTGCTTTTTGGATTTGTTATGGTTCAAGAGATTTATTTTCTTGCTTCACGCTTTTTGCATTTGTTTTTTTTTTTGTCATTATGTTTTCATAATGTATTTGTGTTTTGTTATTTGTTAATGCATTTTCCGATTTGCATTCATGCTGCGATGTTGCATTGTTTTGCATGTCTCTGCCAGTTAATAACCAGTTTCAAAGTGATGTAAAGAGGTAAGTGTGGAGAAAGAAAGGAACTCCTCAAGAGCTAAAGCACCCCTCTCTTCTGTGAAACATGGTGGAGGTAGAAACATGGTGGAGGTAGAAACATGGTGGAGGTAGAAACATGGTGGAGATAGAAACATGGTGGAGATAGAAACATGGTGGAGATAGAAACATGGTGGAGGTAGAAACATGGTGGAGGTAGAAACATGGTGGAGGTAGAAACATGGTGGAGATAGAAACATGGTGGAGATAGAAACATGGTGGAGGTAGAAACATGGTGGAGATAGAAACATGGTGGAGGTAGAAACATGGTGGAGATAGAAACATGGTGGAGGTAGAAACATGGTGGAGATAGAAACATGGTGGAGATAGAAACATGGTGGAGGTAGAAACATGGTGAAGGTAGAAACATGGTGGAGATAGAAACATGGTGGAGGTAGTGTTATGGCCTGGGCATGTATGGCTGCCACTGGAACTGGCTCACTTGTCTTCATTGATGTGACTGCTGACGGCAGCAGCAGGATGAATTCTGAAGTGTACAGAAACATCTTATCTGCTCAGATCCAACCGAATGCCTCAAAACTCACTGGACGGTGCTTCACGTTGCAGCAGGACAATGGCCCTAAGCATAATGCTAAAGCAACCAAGGCTTTTTCCAGGCCCAAATAAGTGGAATGTTCTTGACTGGCCGAGTCAGTCACCTGTCCTGAATCCAATTGAACATGTGTTTCACTTTATGAAGACAAGACTGAAGGCCAAACGAGCCAGAAACGTTTAGAATAAAAATTACTTCTTGTTAAAGGTTTATTTTGCTCTGAGCAGTGGCATCACAATAAGATTAGGTTCTATAATTTTCTCATATTGCCGGACATGGAAAACATTTGATGAAACAATTAAGTGTGTAAAACTGTTTAGGTTGCTCTTAAAAGCATCAGCAAAATGCTTGCTGGGATGCACTTGCACTATAACATACACTTGTAAAAGTGCAGCATTAAAGAAACTATATTCAAAAACCAAAGAACTGCAATGTGGGTGTGTGTGTGTGTGTGTGTGCGTGTGCGTGCGTGCGCGTGTGTTTTCCAAAGCAGGCTATATGGAATCAAAACTTTTCTATTAATTGAAAAGGCCTATATTAGCACAGTAGGACCCATAGCCTAACCTTTTTATATGAGTTCACATGCCTCTTATGAGAATTAACGCCCCCTCATACTTATTTTCTTCTGTGCTTTCTTCATTTTAAATCCTGCCACTATATTCAGTCAGGCTCACACTTGGTGCTTGTGGGGCTCTCTTCTGAGTAATTAAGTCAGTGCTACCTATTTTGTTGGAATATTGAAGGAAGTATGGTGATCAATAACAGTGAGCGATAAAGACAAGCTAATTTCTCAATGTTCGGCTCGCTGAGTCATGCGATTTTTAAGGAACAGTATTGTTTTCGCTATAGGGCTTTTTTCATTATTTACACGTAAAGGCTCACCTATACAGACCCGCACACACAATTAAACTCATACATTTTGCTCCTGCCCGGATAGATGAAGGCAGTTCTTCCTCCTGTGCATGGACGATTTAACTGTCCGCGCTTTTATTGTGAAATTATAGTTTTCATAAGAATCACTGTTTTGGACAGAGGGCTACGATGGCATCCTACGTATCTTTGCCCGGGATATTTCCATGACAAGCGGTTGAAATAGCCTTTAGCTACAGGGGGACAAAGGAAAGCTACAACATGGATGCTGAAATAAATAAATAAATGAATGCATGAATAAAGCCAAAGTTAATACTACACTACAACATTTGGGTTTGCTAGAGCAATGGAACATAATCTGCTCATTAAAAAGGACCTATTATAAAGTTTTTGTTTTTTTTCCCCCCACGTCAGTTGAAAGCTTCAGTAATGTATTCCAACTCTGCAGAACACTTTTTTTCAGCTCTCCACCGCATTATTTTTTTTTTTTCATGTACATGAAAAGGTGTTTTGCTGAATTAGTGGCTGAGGGTGTGAGGAGCCGATAATGGTGGAAAGTCAGGAGAAATATAAAGTGCCCCGGTATAATGCCGGTCCTTTGGTTATAGGTAAAAGCAGCATCGATTGTCCCAAGCCTTCAAAAAAAAAAAAAAGAAGGTTTTATTGCAAAGAATACTCTGATAAAATAAAAAAATAAAAAATTATTTTAAGAACTGGAACAGGAGGCACAAAGGCAGAACTGAAAATTCCTTAACCAGTTAGTCGGGTTATCTCCATCTCGTCACGCGAGTCAACTTGGCGCCTGGAGTCTGTGTGTAGTCATCAAGTGTAGTCCTGTATTGTGAGGGAGAAGAAGTGGAAGCTGGCAGACTGTTTTGAAGCGCTATTATGCTAGTCGCTGCTCTCTGGTTTCATTGACAAAAAAAGAAAATGCTCACACCGGACGTTAGGTAGTGAAGCAAGGTTACTACCCTATTTGCCAGCGCTGCGGAATTTATAGCCTATTTGAATGACTCTTCTTTCTGCAAAGATTTTCCATGCAGCAACGGTGCGCCTACAACTTAGAGTGAAGGGCATTTATTCTCGTGTTTACTGATTCTGCATTTTTGATATTGCACATGAAACCATAGTGGGTATGGAGAGAAATGGAGATGGCTTCAAGAGGTGGTTTTCCTTGGGAAAGTTGGGCCCTGCAAACTTCTTCAGTTAGCTGGAGTGACGCTGATTTTTCTGAAGTATAAAGCAACTGTAGTTTTAACAGTAGGGACACTTTCTTTATTTTCAAAGATGCATCAATTGTGTATGCAGTGACAGTTACTCTTTGCATGATAAAACATTTAAAAATGTAAATAATAATAATAATCAAATAATTAAAAATACACTGTACTAGTCATATATCAGTGAAGATCTCTGGTCAAAGGTAATTCATTTTGACCTTCAAGTGAGCCATCTTTGGGAAGTCCAGAGTTTTCTAAACGAACTGTGGCCGTGTTTCTGCTCATGGACAGAACGAAGTTTAAAAAACGAAAAAGAAAAGAATAAAATCGCACAGTGGGGGTTACCCTCCAAATCCAAAGGTGTGACTTTTATACCGTAGAGGAGTCCGGGAGAACACATTGGGAAATAATCACAGTGGCTGTGCACCTCAAATGAAAATCCAATTTCAAAAGGCTTTTGGAGTTTATTGTGAAAAAGCAAACAAAAAAGGGTGCTGAAATTGGCCAGATAGCTGGAAACACTAGCACAGATGAGCTCTCCTGAAGAAATTGCAAATCCTGAGGGCCAGAACAGAGACAATGATCTTCAATTAC
Organism: Synaphobranchus kaupii; assembly: GCA_029718625.1. Taxonomy (NCBI): domain Eukaryota; kingdom Metazoa; phylum Chordata; class Actinopteri; order Anguilliformes; family Synaphobranchidae; genus Synaphobranchus; species Synaphobranchus kaupii. Next base: position 10,589,052 of record CM056393.1, read on the forward strand.
CAGCTGCTCTGTTCTCAATTTTAGACAAGAGCAAAAAGTGGTATAGGGCAAGGGGGGGAGGGGGGGGGGGGCGGGGGGGGTCTCGCTCTCCTGAAGCGTAGTGAAGGAGCATTATAGAGGAGGGGGTTCTCATTTTTTCGCGTCCGTTCCTCACCATTTGTCACGGGGGAGATTGTTTTCCATTTTTACTGATTTAGATGTTGGTTGGAGAGGATGTTTGATTCTGTGATATTTCACCATTTTTTTTTTTACAAATGACATGTGGGCGGGAATGGAATGAGTGTGGCTCCATCAGAGACACAGATTTAACAAGACTGCAATCTTTTCTGAATCCCCATCCACTTTTAACAGCCACTTCCACCACTTCCATGTCCCAAGTCTATATCAATTCCTAAATTCTTCACAATAAATCTATTGCTGCATATATGTGCTCTGTACATGAGCTTTTTGCAGCCATCATCAGGTGATGATGATGTTATTTATTTATTATATTTTTCTTGGGGGGGCGGGGGTGGGGGTGAAATTATAAATGTGATGTAGCCTTGCTGGTCAGTGTGAACTGTATAGTTGGTGCTTGTTTTTTTTTTGTTTTTTTAAAGTAAAACTGGGGAAAACATGTCCCTTATTAAATTGTCAATGAAACACCACCTTCTAACTGACATGCTTACTAACTAGGCACCATAAAAATGTGAATTATTTTTTGTGATTTGGTTTGTTTATGTTGCATAGCTACCACAATGGAAACGATGCATATAAATGTGTTTTTCAAAGCTAATTAATAAAACTAAAAGTTCTGGCTGACTCCTTTTGCTAAAGGTTACAGTAGCACAAAATGTAAGCATTTTCACTGCCTTGTAGTTCAGCCTGTGCAGAAAAACAATTTGCACTTGAAAAACACAAAGTTGTAGAATCAATGAAGACCTGCGGCATGACTCCATCTGGAGGAGTTGAATATCTTGGCATTCTCTTCTCCTTGACTCAATGAAGACCTGCATCATGACTCTCCTTCTGGAGGAGTTGAATCTCTTGTCATTCTCTTCTCCTTGACTCAATGAAGACCTGCATCATGACTCTCCTTCTGGAGGAGTTGAATCTCTTGTCCTTCTCTTCTCCTTGACTCAATGAGCACATGAAAGGGTTGAACGATCACATGATGCCATGTCCATGAGAACCAGTCGAAATGCTTTATCATCCAGTGAACTGCGATTGGTTAAAAATAGTGAGTCATCGATTCATGTGACGGCTCCGTGCACTCTTTGGGGTTCGTGAAGCATTACTGTTTCCCCTTCTTTGAGCTTTTTTATATGGTATGTTTTATTTTTTCAAAATTTCTTTCAGATTTTTCCCCATTTCCTCCCAATTTGGTAGCCAATTGTATCCAATGTTATTTCATTCCCATGTAGCAACCGCTTGAGAATTTGCCGCTACAACCCTGTCAGCCGGTAGTAGGAAAGAGGCTGCCACGCCCTCTTCAGGGCACGACTCCTCGAGCTCCTGACCGTGATTCCAGCTCGCCCGAGGCCGCTTGTATGCGACAATTCTCCCCCATCGAGTCTTCCCCCCCACCCCGGGAGCAGCCGCCAACTGCTGCTCCCTCAAGGCACCGGCCATACTCGGATCCTGCAGGACCGGGGATCGAACCCCCGATCCTCAGAGCACAACTGCCGAGACTGAAAGTCTGCGCTTTTACCGCGGCGCTAAGTTGGGACATCTTTAACAAAGAGAAGAGTGATGGTGTCTTGGATATTTTGAACATTGTAGGGAAGTGCAGAGGCTCCTAGACCCATAATATCAGCTTAATCAATAAGCTCTGATCAATTAGAGTACATTATTAGCAACTATTTATTTCAGTTTTATCATGCTGTGATGTCTGCCCATTCACCTAACGGAGACAAATCAGACATATTGATGCAGGGAGAGCATGTGCATAAACACAGTGCTGGTATCGAAGAGCGTTTAAAATGGGTACAGAAACTACATTAAAATTAACAGAAAGCTGGTGTTAAAAAAAACACATTAAATTAAATAGTGCTATTAAGACAAAGTATCTGATTAAAAAAAAGAAAAATGGTTAATTGTACCTGAGGGTTATATCATAATGTGCTGGTGATGACTATGTGTAAAATAAAATAAAAACTCCGCGTTTTTGGAAGCGTGACACCAATCAAATAAATTATTTGCCAGGCTAACACAGGCGCTGGAAAACTGCCTTCTTAATTAAAAATTAAAGCTTACCTTTCTCTCTGTGAAACAAGACAGACATGTCTTAGTCATTTTGATAACAATATGCTTATTAATTATTGTTAAAAATAAAAGACTCACGTCCTAGCAAACTCACATGACATGTGCATTGTCTGGTCAATTTCCCATCACTTGCTGACGCCCAGTACTAACCCCAAATCTTATACGCAGTCCATGGACTACACACTTCAGCTGAAGTGGTAGGTTCAGGGCTCAGATTCTTTATGCAGGCCTCAAATAAGATGCTATATAACCACAGGAACTGGAACCCCCATGTGAACTGAGTACAAAACCTTCTCGTTCACTGCCAATACATGGCAAAAATACATAAATAAACGTTTCTCGCCTTCCACAAAGAAGCGATTTCTGAACCTGGTGACATTATGTTCACTACGCAGATGCTCCTCAGGGGTATGGCGCCGTTCCTTGCTTATCTTTTTACCTGTTTGATATATTATCTATTTACACACAAGGGTATTCCATGGAACCGCTAACCGGGTGCCGATACAGAGCCTGGCCGAGCACTAGAACCTGAAACATTCCGGTATCGAGATTAACCCCTCGCCGTCTTGCCTCACAGTGAAGAAGGTTCTAGGCACCGAGCAGCGCGAGAGCTGTCGTGACCCTGGCAACAAGCCGCGTCACAAAGCACGGGACTCAGAGGAACCGCGGCAGCGGCGGTGTGAACTCACCCCGGGACGGGACAGCCGCTGCTATAGCCAGCGAGATTCTGGACGCCTTCCAGACCTGTGAAGTGATTACGGCAGACGCTACAGCGTGCCTTGGCCCCGTGCCTCGGAGACCTTAACAGCCCTCACTTCTGTCCTGCCGCCCAAGGTATGACCGATTCTCAGGCTGTCAAACTCTTTAACCTGGTGCTCAGGGACACGGCACTATGACCTTTAATACGGAAGCAATTCAAAGTCATAGGCTGTGTTATTGCGCGCCAGGTAAAAGACACTTAGGGCCTGATTTACTAAGACCTTTAGCATGTGCAAAACCCTTTTAGCACACGGAAAACCAATAACATGACCATTGATTGGCCATGATATTTGTTTTGCACCAATCATAGGCTGTGTTATGTACATGCTAAAGATCTTAGTAAATCAGTCCCTTAGTTTATGTGTGTGTGTGTGTGTGTGTGTGTGTGTGCGTGTTTGCCTGTGGGGGAAAAAAAATTGACAAATGTTATAACGAATTCTAGAAGTTCGAATTTAATCCAGCGTTAAATACAACAGCATTAAACTTAACTTGCACGCAAAGTGCAGTTTGGTAGAACAGCGTTAGCCTTGTATGATTACTAACAGCAGGGCATGCGTTCATTACCCCGTAGAGACTGCAGTTCTATCACTCAGTAGGGAAAGCCCTTCACTTGCACCTGCAAGAGGGTTTAAAGAAGAAAAGATAAGATCAGAGGAGACATAAGAGCCGCAGATCTTTCCGGTAATCTTTTTTTATGGATTGCCGAGTGAACACAACTCATACAATCCCGGTCAGCTCTGAAGAGAAAGCAAATATCCCGCACGGTGGTGTCTCGCTCTTTTTTTCCCGAACACCGACACGCTCTCTCTCTCTCTCTCCTCTCTCTCTCTCTCTCTCTCTCTCAACTTTAACGCGCGTCCTCCACGCTGCGCGCTTATTAAAAGCCGCACCGCCACGTCCCGTCGGCACGCGCCGCGCATGGGGTTAACGTAAATTCGCGGGGACAGTCGTACGCTCGGAGATGTCAGTAAAGATGCTGATGACGGCTAATGAGACGGAATCACGCTTGCGCGGTGTAATCTCAGGGCATTGATGCCGGCGGCACTCCCCACTGATGAGCCACAATGGGAGTTGATAGGGTAGCAGACTTTACAGAAATCAATTATGCGGCACACTGATTCGACTGCTGATGCAGCGCTCCGGGGTACTCTCATTTTCCTCTCCTGACGGAGGCCGAAAGGGAGAAAGACAAACAGCCAGACAGACAGACTAACATTCAGGCGGTTACAGACACAGAATAATGGACATATTGCATTTAAATGGCTATACACAGACAGCAATTCGAAAATCATATAATGTACACAGGCAAACAGATGCCGTACACAAATCATAGGTAGCCTACAAAGACGCATGCAGAAAGATGGCTTGTCAGACTGACAGAAAGCCAGATAACTGCACAGTAAAATGTCCAGTGTTAATTCAACTGAGTCCAATAGGGAAGATATATGTACACTGTAAGAGTTGATTTAACACTGAACATTTTACTGTGTATCTATACAGAGGGTTAGAGAGACTGAACAATAGACCTCCGACTTGAATTCAATCAACGTTTGCCATTGACTTTGGCAAATAAAAGCAGGTGTTCAGAAATCATTAAAAAAAAATCTCACCAAACTGTTTTCAGAAATAAGAAGAAAAAAACAAACACTTTAATTGACTTGCAGTTAACAAGCATGTTAAAGTTAAGGACAAAATATTCATTAAATCCAGGCCAACTTTTAAAAAAAGATGAATGAAGTGGCAGCCATGATCACATATTCTTCAGGCCTCTGGTGTACGAGAGCAGTGGACCCAACATTTGCAGTTGTACAGGAAGAAGGTTAGTACTCCTGTACCTATGTCTTAAGTACTCTGTTCTGAATTAGCACTAGTGTCATTGATATACTATACTGTATGTGAGATGTATGATATTGAGATATATCACTGCCCGGCCAAAAAAAAAGTCGCCATTGCACCCGTCATGCATAGTGCCCACTGTACAAGCCTTTGGAGGCAGTGTTATGATCTGGGGTTGCTTCAGTTGGTCAGGTCTAGGCTCAGCAACATTATGCAGCAATAAAATGAAGTCAGCGAAGTACCTGAATGTACTGAATGACCAGGTTATCCCATCAATGGGCATATGCCAGGATGATTGCCAAGATTCATCGGGCTCAAATTGTGAAAGAGTGGTTCAGGGAGCATGAGGAATCATTTTCACATATGAATTAGCCACCAGATTCCTGGCCTTAACCCCATTGAAAGTCTTTGGGATGTGCTGGAGAACACTTTACAGAGTGGTTCGACTCTCCCGTCGTCAATACAAGATCTCAGCCAAAAACGTATGCTACTCTGGATGGAAATAAATGTTTGACATTGCATAAGGTTGTCGAAACAATGCCACAAACAAATGCGCGCCGTAATCAAAGCTAAAGGCGGTCCAACGAAATATTAGAGTGTGCGACTTTTTTTTTGGCCGGGCAGTGTATGTCGTTGTTGCCATATTTCAAACTTTACATCAGAACACAAGAATTATGTGGCCGGTATGAAAGCGTTGTTTTTAACCCCTGAATCAGCCCGAGGCCATCATTGCCCTAATTAAATCTGAAATATTTTTTAGATTTGATTTTTTTCCCCCATCAGATACAGAGCTACGTTTATTTATTTCTTTGTTTCGCCCACGAGGGAGCAAACAATGTTTAAGATTCACCACCGACTGTCATGTTTTCACTTCTCCTCGGCCGTGTTTGAAAGTGAAGCCTGAGGGCTTCCTTAAGACAAAAGCTCCGTTTGTAAACTGCTTTAATTAGCCTCTCTCGATCTCTCTCGCTATCTCTCTCCCCCTCTCTCTGTTTCTCTCTCTCTCCCTCCCTCTCTCTCCTCTCTCTCTCTCCCAGGTGGCCAAGGGAGAACGCAGGTACTCGAAACCAATACCTTCCCACCGCACGGCGTAATTGAAAACCCACCATGTTCTTCCCTGTGAGATTTTCCTTTCTTGAGACGAGGCAAGGCCCCCGGAAGAGATGGCGAAGGAGTCTGCCGATATTGAACGCAAAGCCGCGTCCCAGCGTCTTTACGGATTTGACATCACAACAGCGTTATCCATGGGCTTTGTTTTTCAAAGGCCCCCTACGCACGAGACCCCCCCCCCCCCCCCCCCCCCCCCCATCTCCATGTCGGGCATGTTTATGCAGTCTGCAGAGAGCTACCCTTGACTTAGATGGAAAAGTCAACCGACTCATTTACTTCAGTAAAAATGTGAGCAGGCTAGCCAGGGACAGCGCTGAACGCCATGTGACCTTAACCTGGCCTGGCGGCATGCCTCGGCATCTGGGCCCAAGCTTAAAAATTGGTTGCGGCGTTGTAGATGTTGTTTGTTGCCCTTTAACCATATGGTTCACTTATGAAGTTGAACCTATTTTGGCAGGTTCCCCTGTCCATCAACACCGCAGCCAACATTACCGAGTTACTGACAGTGTCATGGGGCTTCGATTTAGGGCAGAAACCCTTTTCCTAGAAGTCTGAAGAGCTACCCCCACAGAACAATACGCCAATACTCAATACATTGGGCTTAGATGGAAGGTCTGTTTAATGAGCATTTATAGGCTGACAAAAACATCAGGCTGGTAACTGAACTGTGGGTCGCTATGGTGATAACTTCACATTAATTAACGTTTGTTGTAATGTCCCTGTGAGATGGCAAACACCAGATCTGGAGAACAGTCAGGGCGTGCTCCAGCCACTGGTCTCTCTAATGCAGTCGCAGTGCTATCCTGTGTATTGGGTTTCATGGCAGATGATTCTGATTTTTATTTTTAAATATTATAAAGCAAATGAAGACCCTGGTGCTAAAAGTACTGAAGTCACATTTTTAGACAATTCGAGTTGAGCATAGACACATGTTGTATTTGTTTAGCGAAGTCCACCCTATAAATATTGTTAACAGAAAAGGTGCCTAAGCAATGCATAAAAACAGCTAAACTTTTAATGGCTGATTTTATGGATCAATGACATTTTTCGGATTTGATTTTCTCAAAATAGACATTTTGTGACTTCAGTACTTTTAGCACCAGGGTCTTCAAATCAAAAGATACTGAAGTGTAGCACTGTAGTGTTAAGGTGAATAATAGTCACAGTGTCCACTGGCTCAGACACAGGCTTATATACAGTCTGTGATAGTGTATTTGATATGGCCCAGTCTTGGTGCTGTGCTAGTGTATTTGATATGGCCCAGTCTTGGTGCTGTGATAGTGTATTTGATATGGCCCAGTCTTGGTGCTGTGTTAGTGTATTTGATATGGCCCAGTCTTGGTGCTGTGATAGTGTATTTGATATGGCCAGTCTTGGTGCTGTGATAGTGTATTTGATATGGCCCAGTCTTGGTGCTGTGATAGTGTATTTGATATGGCCCAGTCTTGGTGCTGTGATAGTGTATTTGATATGGCCCAGTCTTGGTGCTGTGATAGTGTATTTGATATGGCCCAGTCTTGGTGCTGTGATAGTGTATTTGATATGACCCAGTCTTGGTGCTGTGATAGTGTATTTGATATGGCCCAGTCTTGGTGCTGTGATGGTGTATTTGATATGGCCCAGTCTTGGTGCTGTGATAGTGTATTTGATATGGCCCAGTCTTGGTGCTGTGATAGTGTATTTGATATGGCCCAGTCTTGGTGCTCTGACAGTGTTTTGGGTCAAACACGGTCTTGGTAATGATCTGACTGTCCCAGATCGGCCGTCTTCTGCCACCAAAAAAAAAAAAAAACTATCTGCAACGAAAAACTATATTTCTTGAGCCACACACAGTACAAGCTTACAGTACAGACAAGAAAAGGTTGCAGAGGAGTTGCAGGCTGGCTTCATTCTAAATAGAAAGACTCATTTATCATTCCTTCTTCCATTGGTTCAGCTGGAACAGTAATGTAGTAAAGTAAAAACCCCCTCCCCCACACACACACACACACACACACAAGAAAAGAGCCATACAGTCCTTCTACCATTTCTCAATAACTCAGAATGTGAGTGAGAGGACTCACTATTCATAAAGACAGCTCTCTGGTAACTGCAGCTCGACATTCAACTTAATGAAACACAGGAGATTTCCATCAATCTTTGCTATCCCTGGGTCTCTTGGTGTATCTCTCTCTCTCTCTCTCTCTCTCTCTCTCTCTCTCTCTCTCTCTCTCTCTCTCTCTCTCTCTCTCTCTCTCTCTCTCTCTCTCACTAACTCTCTCACTAACTCTCTCTCTCTTTCTTTCTTGAATGAGGCTTTGGTAATCCCCCCCCCCCCCCCCCCCCCCCCTCCCTCCCATTACTGATGTGTGACTGCATGTAGAGGTAGAGTTTGATGCCATTATATGAGGTTTATGTTATTGTAGCGTTTGTTAAATGGATGATGGTCGGTTAATAAAGTTATCTTCAAAATTCAACACACAATACTCTGTCTTACCCGCCCCCCCCCCCCCCCCCCCCCCCACACACACACACACACACACATTTCTTGTTCAAACATTTCTCGTTGTCGTGGGAGTGATGCCCCCATCTTACACTATATTGTGCAGCTGTGCCAATCTTCCCCTCTCTCGGAGAGAGGGAGGAAAAGAGACAGTGTTCTATCCCCCGAAGCACTCCCAAAATGAAAACCATCCAGCTGTGTGACGTGAGCCCGATCGGAGAAAGAGATGATGGGAGGAGAAATAGAACACGCTGATGTATGAAAGCGCTTTCAGAAGTGTTGCTCCACTTCGTGCCACCAGAGAACGAGAGCCGGGGTTTGGTACTGCTCCATAATTTAAAAAGTACAGCGCACCCCGATCCATATGCTCCGTCTAATAACCAGGGCCCTTTGTTTTCTTTTAAAATTATGTTTAACCATTTACCGGTAACAATTATTTATTTTCATAAGGATTCATATTATGGGGAGATCATTAATGCATTATACAAAATAATAATAATAATAAGCATAAAACCTGCGTGGTACTGTGGAGTGTAAGAAAAACATTAATAATATTACATGTGCTATGCTACGTGACGTTTGCAAATTTAAGAGGCGTTTGGGTTTTGCGACTTAGAAATCTCACCACAGGTTGGAGTATGCGCTGCTACTTACTATGCTGTAAAAGGCCATCTCAAATGTTTGTAGCACAATCTGACCTCACAGGTCCTCCTTCTGAAAAAAATACAATTACTACCATTTATGTTGACTAACCAAATAACAATAGCATGTCTTTTTTATAATGACTAATGCGGTCATTAATAATTCAGTGTACATTTATAAGTGCACGGCAATCTAGAATGTTAAACAAGTTTATAGCACGATAGCATAATTTAATTGCTCTCTTGATGGCATTTGTGAAATAGTTGAGAAACTAGAAAATTTATCATTTTTAATGCAGTGCAGGGGTTGTATTTCCAATACGAACTTTCATACACAGCACAAATCTGATGGAAAGTATATCAACTATTTATTACATTAATGTAGTATTACATTAATATACAATTGGGCTGCGGTGCCTGGCATGAAACAGGCCAGTTAATCAACAAAGGCTTTGATCAACAATCCTTTCAAATTCTTCTTTAGAAATCTGGTCTGTGGGCACCTATATGCCCCACTCTCAATACCAGGTGCAGAGTGTAGCTTATGTGATTGGTCCACTATGTACATTCCTGCTTCAGACTTTGGGTGTTTTCTTCAATCTGATTAGTCTTTATCAGTCGCACATCACTTAAATGAGCATCGATTGGCGAGATAAATAATTCAAGCGCTGGAATAGCATGCAAAAAAAATATAAATCTCTCCATGAGTGATTCCAATAATTTGTTGCTATGGTGCATTTTATCGTGCTCTAGTTTCATCTGAGGTAGATTTCGTTTTTTTGTTGTTGTTGTTGTTGTTGTTGTTATAGGTGTAATTGTTTTCATCTTGACTTGACGATATCACTTTTCGCATCAACAACAATCGGGACTTTCAAGACAACCCGCCGATGCCTTCCCTTCATGCTTTGCTGCCATGCTATGGATCAAAATGTGACACTTTTATTATTTAACTATTGAAATCATTCACTTTTTAAAATTACATTGATGATTCACAGCTAGTGTTCCAAAGGACGGCTGCTTTAATTCAAGGTCATTTGTATAGTTACCACTGTGGCGTGACTTCATTCGTTCCTATTCTAAGAAGCATAAGGAAGCTGAACGACGAGAACAGACTGTATTCAGTCTGCCTGCGTCAAGCCGTTTTGCCTACAGCCCACAGTACATCCTACGCTGTGACATTCATGTGAACTTGAGCGATTAGCATATTTTTATCATTACAGTTATTGATATCGTTACCACTACGGTTCCCCATGTGACAGAGGCTTAACACGCCGGCCTGTTTGACCGGGCCTTCATTAATTTATCATATTGCGGGAGACGGATCACTGAAGCTCAGTCAGTGCCCATGTTTTGAACTGTAATGCTGGGGGTTAGCACTAACTGTCAGTCAGCTAATCTTGGGCGTACAGTACTGAGTTAGAGAGTGGAAGAAGTCACAGCACTCCGTGTTACTGTTGCCTACACTGTATGCAGTTTGCAGTCATGTGAGACCGATCTGCATAAAATACTACTCTTGCGGACCGATTCTGAAAATGGCAGCAAAACCCCAGAACCGGGATACCCATTCAGCCGACAGTTTTACAACGGCTAAATTCATTCGCCACTAAATTTCTTATATGGACAACATCCAGCTGATTTTTTCCCCCCTCCATCAGTGACAAAAGGGGACTCCAAATTTACTGTTTAATTTCCTTAATATCATGGCGTCACTGTTTAAATTTACAGTAGCTGCCCACTTGAATTAGTGCCAAGAGAACGGTTTGGAAAATGCAAAGCTTCGCCATCTTGGACATAAATATGTACACGGAGGTTTAAATATCAATATTATGCTTTACATGCCAGTGATGTTAATGAAAATATCCCACCGGGTCGATATAGCCGTTCTAAGTCATGTTCCCCATCAAGAAGCCATGCCGGGTGGGCACCTCAGTGTCAGTGTCAGAGGTTAGCCATCAGAAACCTCTCCATACTAACACAACGCACAGAGGGACTGGATCACGCACACATTATGATGTTCAAACGTTTCGGCTGAAGGACGCAGCAGAATCCATTGTTCTTGACAGCCAATTTCTGACACATTCACATTGCATTACGAGTCATATGGGGTGTTTTCTGGCTAGTGACCCCAGAACAGCCTCCCCAGTATCTCTCTCTCTCTCTCTCTCTCTCTCTCTCACACACACACACACACACACACACACACTTCACTCCCTGTCAGTAAACACACAGATAACACACTCCTCTCGCTCACCATCACTAAATCCACATGCGCACGCGCGCACTCTCACGCATCATTTGACACAAGGCCTATAGGATCTACAGTGCACACACGTGCATGAATGTACGTACTTGCGTGTGCGTGTGCGCTCGTGCGGGGAGACGTCATGGCTTCGTGGAACATAATGAATCACTTGCGAACGGATCGAAGTGCCAGAAATTGCTGACATTATGAAGTATGGTGTCCTGCTGGCGAGTAAATCTGGCGTTGCACAGAAATAAATGACCCGCCGCGATAGGAGGGAGAAAACTCCAGCAAGCGCTCCCAGGCTCTCTCTCTCCATCAGAGAGCATGCATGCATTCCGCCCTTAATCATTCCCCTTGCTTGGGTCACCACCTGGGGCAAGAGAGGGGGGGGCAAGAGAGGGGGGGGGGGGGGGTCATTTACCATCCACTGTTTACACGGAGCCAAGGAAGCTTTCACCCTAACATATCTGCACAATATGTTGTGTGTAAGTATTGCACCTTGACTGGCAGGGAACATTAGGGTGATAGAATACTGCGAGCTGCACTCTGTTTGCCTTAGACAAGGGGGGGGGGGGGGGGGCAGCTGAGCCACGGGGTAGGGTCGGGCAATATGACGATCGCAATCAGCCACGGTTCGACTTCTCACGCATATCGCGGAGATAATCATTTGAAAAGGCATTGGCGGTATGACTGCAAGCTACCATGCTAACCAGTGTCGCTTGCTTTGAAGCGGCTTGGTTAGTTTTTACGAAAACTATATTGACATAGAACCGCAGTGAAGCGACACCATATGTTCAATGTTTTAAATTAATTTCAGTCCATATTAACCCTTCCCTTTGTCCAGAATTTTCTGTTGTGTAAATCCAAGCTTTTACTGTAATTAAATACAAAGAGTTCAGAATTTGAAAAAAAAAATCAGTTACCTTCAAATTAGTCAGAGGATTTTAAACATAAAACTTTTTGACAGGTGCAGGTGCAACATCTGCATGAGCTGTTGCAGATTTGATCGCGCCGGGGAAAGCCTGCCATGTTTGCTGTTCAACGCTTCAAAACTTTTCTAAATGAAAGCAATACCAGACCTAAACACTATAATTTACGCACATATAAAAAAACACCCATCAAGGTCCTAGATAAAATGCAATTACCATATGAAAATTATATCCTTGCAAAGTATCATTTTATATATACACATACATTTATACGTAAAGCACTCTGTGCCCTTACAGTGAATAAATATTATTAAATTATACCAATTAAAAGCCGATTGATTCATTTATTTTATTATTTTTTTCCACAGTGAATGTATTTTCATTGATTATACAAATCATTCCATATTCCCTCATGTGGTGCCATATTGTAATGCATGACAAGCACTATATTAATAGAATGCAGTGTTATTATTTTATATTTTAAATATTTTATAGTAAGGCAAAATGAGAATTCATAATTAGATTCACAAGATTCTTCACAATATTTGTTACACTTGCATAACCACAAACATAACCACACAGACACACACACACAAACACCATCAAATGCACACAGACACACGCACACACAGACACAGACACACACCCACACACAAACAGACGCGCGCACACACAGAAACATACAAACAACGCCACAATGACATTGTCAGCAAAGTACAGGCCACTGTTCCTGAGAGCGCACATCCAGAGATGTGCCCTGTGTTTTTTCACGATATGACGTGAGCTGAAAGCTAACAGCACGGAACAGCAGCCCTGCTCGCTGCCGCTTTTCCGTGATGAAGTGCCGCTCCACTGTCGGCTTCTGCTCTGAGCAGAACGCTTAGCAACGCTCCTGTACACTACCAGAGGACTACAGGAGAAATATGCTTCCATTTATTTTTCGAACAGGCCTTCATCACTTCCTGTGCGGACTGCGCCCCGTTCCGTGCTTGCTAACCTCCCCGCACCCTCCTTCAAACAACACCATCTGCTGCGGGTTCCAGATGCAGGGACGTTAGAACGGTAACAAGAAAGGAGAATCCACCGCCGTCCTTTTCCGACGGGATTCAATCCCGGGGGATTATGTCTCCACACTCCTCTGCCCATCTCCCAGCTGTTCTTGCCGAGGTACGGTGCATTCCTGATGACATTCCGAATTTGCAAACAATGCTACACCCAAGAGTCTGCCTCCAAGGCTGTTATGAAGTCAATATTACCATGTAACAACCTTTCTTGAACAGTAAACAGGGTAGACAATGCAAAGCTATGGCTAGCGCTTGCCACAAGTAACTCAAGGGTTTGAGTACAAGGTGGAGTGCTGCTATTCCACTCTTGAGCAAGGTACTTCCCATAAATGGCTTCAGTAAAAAAAAAAAAAAAAACATATATCCAGCTGCCTTAATGGTTATATGTTGAAAATGGAAGCTATGCAAGTCACCCTGGATAACAGTATATGCTAAGGTAATAAATAAAGTGTCCCACTCAAATGTTTCCTGTTAAAGTACTGATATTGATGACGTTAATTGAAAAAAAGGCAGTATTCCACACAAATTCTAATTATATAAAATGTTATTTTGCATTTATAAAATGCACTTTTATACATATCACCTCATATTTAGGCTGTGACTTAACTAAGGATTTTTTTATAACCCCATTAAAACAAATATATATTTAAAAAAACTAGTAGTTGAAGATGTGTAAAGCTCTCTTAAAAGAATGTAGCCTCTGAATAGTTAGTGGCGTTGGCCTCAGACTGAGATCAGACTTGGCTTCATGAGATCGATGGCTGGGTCTCTCACAATAACACCAGGCTCCTCCCATCCACACTCTGCAAATAATCATCTTTCAACATTAAGCCAAGCTCTGTCAAACAAACAGTAATGTCTGGCTGCATTACTAGTGCTGTGAACCAGGAATAGAGTGGTAGGCAACCCTGGTCCTGGAGTGCCTGAGACGGTCCTGGTTTTTGGTCCATCAAAACCTATAATTACATAACTGGATTAATTTGAATTAATCAGGTGTTATGAATGCAGGTAACCGTGTGCTGGAGGCACTCAGAAGACTTCTAATCATCTATCAAACTCTTATGATCAAGTTCAGATGGAACAAAAACCAGAAATGTCACCGGCACTCCAGGACCAGGGTTGCCTACCCCTCAATCAGTGTGATTATTGTAGCGGTAAATAGATACTAACCCGCAGTTCATCAGTCCATCACAAGACTTGCAACATTTATTTTAGTATATCATCATTTCTCAATGCTTGTATAAATAACTTCCCACTACAACTCTCAAAGAACTGACCATATTTATGTAAATCTGGCTAACCAATAGAAACACAGTTTCATAACATTAACATTTAACTGTGCTAGCTTAACTCTATATAACTCTACATGACTCTTATAAAGTTTGGCAATATGAAATAATACACAATTTCAGGAGTGTGCAGTTTAGCCCACCCTTCACTGACCGCAGTACTGGTAGAAAAGTGTCTTATCTTCCCTATCATAAGTGAGTTGCAATGGCCTTTTTTATTCGGACATCCTGAGATATCTTATCTCTGGAAATGTTCCTCTCCAAAATAGATATTTCTAATGTCTTCTCAAAAGAGAGCACTTCCTGCTTTTACCGACAAGATTGACATCCAATAAACAATAAAATAAATAATCATGTACTGTATATAGAAAGCACGGGAGATTGACTATGCAAGAATAGAGTACTCTGCTGTGGTACTTCTGAGCCTACAAACGTGCATGTGTAAATTAGTCTGTTTGAGCAATTACAGTTGGGATTCAAGCAACATTTGTGCTTAACTTTGACTCAATTAAAAGCAATAATGATGTATTTTTTTCTTCACAAGCAGTTTGGCAACTTCAGCAACCACTAAAAGTAACTCAACCAAACTGAGTTTGTGAACCTTTCGTTCACTTGTGTTAAGGACCAATGATGATTGAATATAGGCCAAAATCCATGCACTAAACAGGGTAATTAAAAGTATATTACAATCACATAGA